>OZ036000.1:9345377-9695377 GCA_964035015.1 Corallium rubrum | reverse complement strand
GCTCAGAGACCCGCGTCGGCGACAAATACAAATACGATCGTCACAGAGGCTGAGCAAGTATCACGAGTGTCAGATGCTGATCAGGTGCGTATGACTAGACTATAAAAGGTAGATAATTAATAAAATTGTTTACGTCTACGTACATGTCTCGTGTTTGAACAGAAACAAGCCTTCGGTGTGATCGTTTTAGGCTGTATTATATTCGCTTATCATTAATATTAATTAAGTCTTAATTCTATTTAACATAAAGCCCGCTTCTAATCGGAGGGACCGCCAACGAGACAACATTACCCTCAATATTTCAATCGATTGGTAGAGCAAACAGTACTCAATCGCAGTATTGTATGTATTGGGAATCATTATGTACTTCCTTACAAGGACGGATTTTCTGGGGGGGTGCGCACCCCCCCAAAAATTGTGTGCACCCCCCCCAGGAACTTTTCCCACCCCCCCCTAAAGAAATTTGCACCCCCCCCAAAAAAGTAAATGCTCATAAAACTAACCCCAAAATGCAGGAAAATGCGTTTCAGAGAGTTCAAAATCAAAAAATTTCCGCGGGAGCATGCACTTGCACCCCCCCTGAATTTTGGGCACCCCCCCCCCCCCCCCAGAGCAAAATCTGAAAATCCGTCCTTGCTTCCTTATATAATTCCAATCACACTTACTGATGGCTCTCATTTGCATTTGACTGACTGGCATTCACCTACAGGAATTAACAATAATACGATGGACAATTACAGATGCATGCTCAGACAACCACAAATCTAATCAAAAAGGCACAAATATGTAGAATTGGAGCTACATTACTGTATATACCACAACCAAAACAAATATGTATTGCATAATTCTCCCTTGAGGAATATAATTTTATATAATTGTACTATATATATTTATTAAAATGTCAAATGCTAAAGATATAATCATGGTTATGCATCAGTAACATCCAAGCATACCCATCTACTCTGGAGCACTATAGGGGGCATTTGATACTTTGACCCTTCCCAGGGGGCTAGGGCATTAAGATAATTTATCGTTGATGTTTTTGACAAGCATCCCATGGTATGAATATGTACAAAACATGATCCCAAATCTTCATAGCTGAATGATGGAGGTGAAGAGAGATAGAGCTGTTGACAAAATGTATTAGGTTGCTAATCTACATAAATTACTGTCACTGCACCAACATCTCTCTATCTTTACTCTTGTATCGCTTGACTCTGAAGATTTGGGAACATTTCCTCCTACGCAATGAAACTAATAAACCTAAACAATTGTTTCTGTTCAAACACGAGACATGTACGTAGACGTAAACAATTTTATTAATTATCTACCTTTTATAGTCTAGCCATACGCACCTGATCAGCATCTGACACTCGTGATACTTGCTCAGCCTCTGTGACGATCGTATTTGTATTTGTCGCCGACGCGGGTCTCTGAGCCAATACAGAGCTCACAGCTCCTGCTACAGCTCTAGATATGGCACCCGCTAGTTCTTGTTCGTTGTTGTCCATTTGGAGAAATTAAATCGATAATCGATGAAGAGATTCAAGAAAACGAAATTCTCGACCAAAGTCCGAAGGGATTCGCAATCTTGGCGCGCTTTGACCGTTAGTTCTCAGTCCCCTTAAACCGGATATTAGCATAAATTGATTTTTGGACAGATGGCGCACCAAATTGCATTATATCAAACCATGTGTAAATGTGCAAGTCATGGTTTGATATAATTTAAAGTGTCGTATTGCATTAGCGCATTGTCATGATTGTTTATATGAAATCATCACTTTAATACACAGCCGTTCCTGATTTCAAATAATGAAATTGCCGTCTTTAAATCATGACTAAAACGGCAATTCATGGTTTGATATAATGACTAAGACGGCAAATCATGGTTTGATATAATGACTAAAACGGCAAATCATGGTTTGATATAATGACTAAAACGGCAAATCATGGTTTGATATAATGACTAAAACGGCAAATCATGGTTTGATATAATGACTAAAACGGCAAATCATGGTTTGATATAATGTCAACTGTTCTTTGCATTATATCAAACCATGACTAAAACGGCAACTCGTGGTTTGATATAATGTTAACTGTTTATCTACATTATATCATATCATTACCAAAATAACAATTCATGGTATGATATAAAGTAAGTTTCCTTTCTTCATTATTTATAAATAATGACATTTTTAGTCATTATATCATATAATTTACGCTAAATAATTTTTGGACACATGGCGTTCCATATATTTTAGACATTGCAAGCATGCATATATGTTCCGGTTGCGAGGTTTCCGGATATTTATAGGTAGATGCCCCCAGAACAATTAGTTTTGAAACACGGAGGCACTGTACAGAAAGACGTACACTTGAGGCGGTTCTTGGCGATCTTGCCCGACCACTTGAGATTTTGAGAGGCAATCAAAATTAGGAACATATATGTCAGCAACGGTCTCCGTAGCACCTTTATATATATAGTATTAATATTGCAAGGTCGTGAGTTCAATTGCAATTCTCGCAACTACTGAACTACAGTAGTCCCAATTTGTTTCTATATATAATATATATAATATATATAATATATATATATATATATATATATATATATATATATAATATATATATAATATATATATAATATATATATATTATATATATATTATATATATATAATATATATATAATATATATATAATATATATATATTATATATATATTATATATATATTATATATATATTATATACATATTATATATATATTATATATATATTATATATATATATTATATATATATTATATATATATTTTATATATATTTTATATATATTATATATATATTATATATATATTATATATATATTATATATATATTATATATATATATATATATATATATATATATATATATATATATATTATATATATTATATATAGAAACAAATTGGGACTACTGTAGTTCAGTAGTTGCGAGAATTGCAATTGAACTCACGACCTTGCAATATTAATACTATATATATAAAGGTGCTACGGAGACCATTGCTGACATATATGTTCTTAATTTTGATTGCCTCTCAAAATCTCAAGTGGTCGGGCAAGATCGCCAAGAACCGCCTCAAGTGTACGTCTTTCTGTACAGTGCCTCCGTGTTTCAAAACTAATTGTTCTGGGGGCATCTACCTATAAATATCCGGAAACCTCGCAACCGGAACATATATGCATGCTTGCAATGTCTAAAATACACCCGTTTTGCTCATAAATCTTTTGACTTCGTTTACGCGGTGCCGAACGAACTTGGAACCGTACCAAAACATGCTCCGTTCCGTGTGTTTACACGGAACCCGTATTACATGTGAACAGGCGGAACCGAGCAAATTTCGGTACGGTTTCGAATTTGTCCGTTACAGTATAAACGCGTGGTCTTAATATGTGCGCCTGCTTTTTTGAAGAAACGCTATAAATCGGAGCGCTACTTCTATAAGATTGTCACTGTTCAGTTAATTAGTATCCTATACATTTTGATGAGTCTTGAATGAGTTAGTACAATTTACCATAGCACTGTGATTATACTTTCCAGTGTAAACAAATGTGCGCTACGTTTTGTCAGTGTACAGACAATATGCGCAACAAGCCAAATAGTAATGCAAGCGAGTATTTGTTATAACGCCACGTCTATTATTTAATGCTGAGCTTTCCAGACCTGTTGACTCAAACGACCTTTATCAGAGCAAACGCCTGAGTCAACAGGTCGAGACTCAACAATAACTAAACGTAGGGCTACCACAAATTCCCACTTGTATATATTACCATATTAGTTGTCACCTGCAAACTTTTTAATGCACAGAATTAAGGCAAATATACTCTGGCAAAATTTATAGTCTCACTCTATCTGCAAGCTTCGAGAAGTCCATAAACGCTTCCCTTCTTCTCTCTTACATTAATCTATAGTTCAGCAGTGGTATTCTTAATTTTCATCAACACAGGGACACAGGTCTTCCCGCAAAATGTTTAATAAATGCACCGAACATGCACTAACTTTTTAACACTGAAGAGGGGGAAGGTTGAGTATAAAATAAGTTCAAGTATCCCAACGATTATTGTCTGCATCGTTGTTGTATGGTATTAATTAGTAGCACTTGTCCGGAAATTTAAAAAAAGTTTGTTGGGCCGGCGAATTTCTGTGGACCCTTTAGCGAAATCTGCGATTTGGTCACTGCCGAAACTGTTGTTTTTCTAGAATTTCGAATTTGCGCATCTGGTCATCAAAATGATCTTTATCGTTGTATGTTGTGCCTGCATTCAGTCTGAGGGTTTAGTTCAGTGCATGAAGACCCCTTTTCTGAGTTTCTCTAACTTTGCCGGACAAGTTCCATACACGCAAACATCTCGTTCTTGGGCGCTCACTATATAATTGCATGTATGTTTTCAAGATCATTGCTGTTTGTTTTTTTTTCTCTTCGGAGGTAAAGCACGTATAGTCTTACTATATGCCTCTATAGTAAACGCTGAAAATACTAACGCCAGAATTGCTAACTAAGAAACAGGAGTTACAAATGACCTACCGTGCGCTCTGAGAACAGCTAAAAAGCACATTAGGAAAAAACATCGTCCAATCCACAACTCCATTGTCAATCTCCCAGCACTGGCAGTTTTATTAAATTCTTCCACTACCGGTTCCCTTTTATAATACTTCCCTGGTAATCGATAAGCGAAATATGAGTTGTGTGAATTATCTAGAAATGATGCATGTGAGTTTTGAATTATCTAGATTGTGTATATATATGGTTCCCGACGATCGATGCTTCCCGAATTTGCTTCAATGCGCATTAAATAGCTTCGAGTCGAGTTTGGCAGTGAGATCCGAATGCATTTTACTGTTTTCTGTTATATTCAACTTCTTTTTCAAGGCATCGTTCATATACTCATTGAAGCACATTTGACAGTGTCGATGCCCTAAACATGCACATGGATTGCCTTCAGGGTCTGTTTATGACAGTTAAACTCAGCTAACTGCACTATATATAGCTACTATGATTCGTGCCGGTTACCGCTGTTACGCTGCGTTATTTGAATCAACGTTATTAGGTTGAACTTAATACGACGGCTAAATTAATTAAACCAATTCTTAGTTGCAAAGCTAGTCCCAGCTCATGTAATTTTGTGGACATTCTGAAAAGCAAGTAAATGAATAACAAGTTTGGTATATTTACAGGTGATGATATGTGTGTAGTTTGAAAGGAAGAGTATTGAAAGAAGAATATGAAGGGATAATTGGTTTAGCCGACTCAGCCCTCAGGTGAGCAATTAGTTTGGTTTACTAGTCCAATGCTTTGCCAACTGAGCCAGATCCCATCTGCGGTTAAGTAGAGTTTTCTCTGCTCACCCCATGGTTACACTGCCATGCATCAAGAATGAAAGACAAACGTTTGAACGACTTGATAGTTCTTGCTTGTGAAAAGGATATCGCCGACAGCATCGATTAAAAGTTGTTCGGAATACTTGGTCGAAAATTAAAATGCGCAAATTTCCAATAAAGCCGATTAAATAAGACGTAAATTCAATTCAACAATTTTTTTCATGATCTTGTTAATTAATATTTATTTTGAACTCTATGTATTGCCAATTGCCATCATACACCAGACAGTAGGAATTTAGTCCAAATGCATGTAGATTGAGGCAGGCTTCCATATATGGGAAGCACGGTTGGCGTTTGCTGTTAGGGCGCTGCCTCTCACCAATAGTTAAGCCCAATTGGACTAAGTTAGTACTTGGATGGGTGACCGTCTGGGAATAACCCTGCATCAAGCTTGAGACTTATGTGAGTCTCCTGTGCTTCCAGGTTTTTCGCCGGGCTCTCCGGTTTTCCTCCCTCCACAAAACCAACACCTAGATCTTAGCTGTAATCTGTGGTCCGATATGTGTCGTATGGTGGCTGCCTGAAGTGCCTTTGATATGCCTTTGACTCGGCCATATTAATATTTCAATGTGTAAATTGCTTATGAAAAGCCCCCTGTATATACGTACAGTATACATTTCGGTAAATTTTACATACAGAGCTGCAGGGCACCATAGATTTTAGCAGGGCAATACTACCCTACACCCCCCCTCCCCAACGGAAAAGGGCTAGTTTCGCCCCTGCATGCATGTCTGCAACTTTTCGTACGACTTGTGTCGCAATGGCTAAATCTCTTGCATTGTAGTTGCACGAACAGGGCTTTTACACTGTGCAGGGTTTCTTGCAATTTGTTTCGCGAAAGCGACTGAAGAGGACCGGTCGCCCAAATTTTCGCAAGAGCTTGTATACTGTGCATGACTGAATGCTTCGAAAATCCGTTATAGCGTTGCCGCAATCGTTGCAAAAAGTGGCTTGATTCTACTTCGTGCACCGCTTGTTGCAACAAAAATGTTGTAAGACTTCAGCTTTATTGACTGAGCTGGATGTTGGTGGCACTATACAGTCGTTAGCCCACGTGCCTTTTACTTCTGCGATTTGCTTATGATTCCTGCTTCAGTATACATGCAATTATTTGATTAAAATTTCACCTACAGTAAACATGGACGCCGATGTCAGAAGTATTTTTCCAGTTTGACTATGCCAAATTCACCGCAGGTTCCTTCCGGGTACTCCTGTCTCTAGCAACCGCTGCACTATATATAGGGAGAACAGTTTAGATGGGACTGATAGGATTATCCAATTTAAATAAAGTTAGTTTAATTAGTTTTCTCCTGTAGGCGGAACAGGTTAGATATGACTGATATAGGGTTATACAGTAGAATCTTCTTAACGATTAGGATCTTCTTAACGACGGGAGAGGGGCCAAGCCCGATTACTATGACGTAAGCTCTGAGCCCTAGATTATAGAGTAAACTGCATGGAATAAATTAAGATTAGTTTAGTTCATATACAGGCAGTGCTTTCGTTGGTCAGTTTACTCATGGGCCCATAGTCAATCGAGAAATGGTCTGGAAACTCGGCAAACTCCAAAGCGCCTATAATGAGATGTGATTTTATGTTGAACCGTACCTTACACCGTGCACATCCTTTGTTTTAGGTTTATTAATATTTAAATAGCACGGTTGAGTGATTGAACTAAAACGTTGCTATTGGACAATTCGTTCATTATACTAAAATACAATGTGTTCAGTGACCGTGCACCGTGCACAAAAATGCATAAAGGCGAACAAAAAGATAGACCAAAGACTTTAGCTGAGTTTCCAGACCATATCTCGATTGACTATGATGGGCCACGCGTATAACATACACAAATCACTAAATATATTAGAAGTAAAATACAAAGGGAAACCATAACGTAAAGTATCTTCGAGATTCTCAAACAAATCAGCATTCTAAAAAAAGAGTTTCATCAATGACTTAAACTAGCTTTTTACTACGTTATAGAATGCCTCGAGATTGGTTAAGACTTAAGAGACCTCATGGCTGTCGGCTCGCTCTCATTTTCTAACCGTCACTTCTATAGACCTTATTCAAAAATGGCCGCCAAGTTAAAAATTTTTTATATATATATAAATTAGCCCTTATGAACTCGTTTTCATGTTTTAGGCCCCTAGCCCTAATGTTATTTTAAAAAAATTATAGAATTATTAGATCTTTTTTATGGGCAAATCAAGAAAAAAAAAGAAGAAAAAAAAGAATTTTTACTTTAAAACCAGGTCATATATAAGGGCTAATTATGTGCACATAAAAGAATTCTAATTCGGCAGCCATTTTTGAATAAGGTCTATTCCCCGCAGTGTTTTGATATTGTGGTAAAGAACGCTTTCTCGTGTTTGATGTAATGTATCATACACGGGAAGGAGTGTTTGATCTGATATTAAACACCGAGAAATGTGTTGAAAAACCGAGGCGAAGCTGAGGTTATCACTAACACACTTCGAGGTGTTTTGATATCAGATCAACCACAGTTTTCGAGTGTATGACATAGCTTCTCAAATGAATGAGCATTTTAAGAGAGATTTGAAGTAAAAGTTGGCTTACTTTATGCTTTTTTTGGGTTTGTTTGATCACATATCCAAACTCCGTCTTTGTTTTTACCTTATGAATTATTAATGAGTTTGAGGAAAATATTTCTCAAACTCATCAGTAATTCATGAGAAAAACATAATGGAAATCACTTAGGGGTGGACCATTAGAAATCAAGGGAGGGGGGGGTGACAATTACCAAAAAAAAATTCGCGCAAGGAAAATGATAAAGAAAAAAAAATCGTGCAAACGATCAACAACAAAAAAAAAATTCGTGCAAGCAAAGTGCACTATGTAATTTATCATATGATAAAAAGGAAAAGCTCACTGATTAAACAGTCAAATATACTATTTAGAAACTTCAGGTAGTTTCAAACACTACAAACTATCTATTATTCATTGTTATATAAAATTTCCTTATTTCATTTATATTAATTATCTCAAATAAAAAATAAAAATTGTGAAATAAAAATTAAGGAGGATGCAAAATAAATTCGAAATAGCGAAACTTGAATTCAGAGTTTGTGCAACCAGGAGCGTAGGAAGCAGGGGGCCCGGGGGGCTGCCCCCCCCCCCCCCCCAATATTTTATAGGGTGGCCCGGGGATAGCTTTCAGTCCCCCCCCCAAAAAAATTGATTTATTAATTTCGGCCAATTATTAATAATAATCCATCCTGACTGACGGATAGCATACTCACAAATCATAATGAAAGAATTAATGAAAGGGCCTAACGAAAGAGGTAGAGAAGACTCTGAAAATGCCATTTCTGACGATCTAGAGACTCCAAATTTTCAAAATTTTTACGCTCGGCGCCAACCATGGTGGCGCCTCGTGGGAGTTGCCCCCCCTAAGTTTATCAAGCTTCTTATGACCATGTGTGCAACTTTTTATTGAGTGGTTCAATTTTATAAACCCTCCAGAGAAACACTTTTGAACACTGATATTTATCATCATCGTCTTTTTAATAGCGTGCAAGCCGCTATTCACCACTTTAATATGATCGCTAGTTATACTTGTATTTGTAGGCCACATCTCGCTGTTTTTATAAAGTGCCACGTGGTCAGTTTTGGACTGGCATCCTTTCGCGTATCGCTTAAATAACCCTATAAAAAAAAAATTCCTGCAGAGCTTGCACACTGAAAAAAAAAATCCTGCAGGGAATTTGAGCTGAAAAAAAAATTCATGCACACATATTTTTCACACCCCCCTCCCTTGATTTCTAATGGTCCACCCCTTACCGAGATGTTGTTTATTAAGCCTACTGCTCATATGTCGCCGACGGTCACCGATTTGTGATTTAGATGCATGTTAAAACGGTAAAAAAGAAAAGTAATAAAGAACAATGTAGAAAGCAGTGCTTTTCTGCATTGTTCTTTATTACTTAACATGCATCTGAATCATGGATCGGCGACGGTCGGCGACATATGAGAACTAGGCTTAAATGTAAAAAACTCCCATAAATGAAGACAACTTTTATGTCTAATTTCTCTTTAAATACTGATTTGTTTGAGAAGCTATATACCATACACTCGAAAGCCCGTTTATTATCTGATTTAAAAACACCCCGAAGTGTGTTTTAACACACTTCGAGACAGCCGAGTTTTTTTAAAAAAATCGCCTCTTTTTTCAACTCACGTCTCGGCTCCCGTCTATGATATATTACCTAACATATGGTGTTCATAAAAGCTAGTCACTTTTTTTCGAATGTTCCAATAATGCATGTTAGCCAAAGGCTATGTCTTAAACGAAACCATGTGTACGGGACAGCTGACAATTAGGGGAGTATATACGTCTATATCGGAACTTCTAGACTATATAGATTATAGGACGATCAGATCAATCGTCTTTCTTGACTGCATAATCAGTGGCTTTATCAGTGGTTGTTCTCAAATTAAGATGGTCATGTCATGTCATGTCTGTCGCTCAACAGGGAAGGTTTTTTGCAATTTTTAGTCTGGAATAGGGTTAAGGATGCTAGGTATTGATAACAATCGAAATATAGGAAGGTTAGATATACTGCCGAAACAGAACGTAGGAGTCTAACGTTTCGAGCGACGACCCTTTATTAGACTCCTTTATTAGACTCCTACGTTCTCTGTTTCGGCAGTATATCTAACTTTTTATAGTTCGATTGTTGTTTCTACACTGCCTACGCAGCACGCTACTTTTATTACACTAGGTATTTATAGTCTGGCATAGGGAACGTCTTTCTTCTATAGTCTGGAATAGGGAACCATTTTTTCCCCATTTTGTCTAGAACAGGAACGGGTCCGTCGCCAAAATATTCAGTTCCTTATTCTGGAACAGGGTTGGCTTTCAGACGTTCGCCGGTACCCCCTACCCTGAATCCAAGAGAGTACCCCCCCCCCCCCCCCCTCCGCGTTTTTATGCAAACACCACTTACAGACGAGCAACTTGCTGTGTATTAACATATGACCACAGACCACACAAAACGATGGGAGACGCGATTGTTCGCTACTTGATTTCAGCTCAGCAGTCCTTAACCTTCGTCCATCACGTTCAATTAAAGGTCAAGTTGTCACACATGCATGCGCACTTCAGACGATTTCACTTGTCAAATGTCAATTGGAGAACTCATGCGCGTTACCCACAAGGCCAGAATCAATGATGATTAACTCCCTATCTGCTTGACCACTTCCTGAGTGGTTTCTTTTGGAACCGTGATGGTATTTTACGCAGGCTGTATAACGCTGCACGATTTTACTATTCAAGCTAGGGGAGAACTCTCCGTGACCAAGCGAGTCTCCACGATTTAAAACCTATATCTATTCTGCTTAACTCTCCCCTTACTGAATGCATGGTTCTTTTTGGAACCATGTAGACTTTTAGTTATATATAACATAACATGCAGTTTAGTATTATTTCACTCTGGCTATTGCCAGGCGATTCTACTTATATCAAAGGGAGGACTATCGGCCATGCACCAAAAGTATTCAATTGTCTATATTTAACTCTCTCTTTTGGAAGTCATGTCTTATGTATGGGGTCTTCTCATTGCTTTAATTTCTTCTTGAATGAATGATATGAATCAGGTGGATTTTGTTGGTGCGGTTTGGGGACTATGTATCATAGTAAACTATGTATCATAATATTTTTCACTACCTAACACAGTAACGTTGGTAACACAACTACCTTTTCTATTCTGGCTAACACCAGACGATGTTACTGGGGAAGACTCAGTCTCTGTGGCCCAACAAGTCACCAAGGATGTAGTGACGATTTGAAAACTATCTGCTCAATCGTTATCCCTTCCCACCCGATAACTATCTACCAAAATATTTTACCCTGGCTAATAGCAGACGATTTTACTTGCCAACCAGAGACAAGGGGGTTAAATTACATGATAATTTAACTGACCATTAACTATGAACTGACCAATTCAAGTGAGTGCATGGTGTAAATGAGTCTTTTGCCAAAACGTTTAGACAAACGATTGTACTTTGCGTTGACTCTCAGATTTAACAAGATTAAAAGCTTGTTACCAATATGCGCTCTTTTCATCTTTTCACACCGTTGCAAAAATGTTGAAACCGAAGCTAAACGTGTGACCTTGTCACTAACATCATAGATCTAAACTTCTATTTTCCAATCTATTTTACTGTCGTGGCAATAGAAGCGTTCCTAAAATAATTGTGCAATTCGCTTGTTCAAATTGATCAATTCATTTGATGAACTTCCTGTTTATTATTGCTAAACTTCCTGTTTTGAATTTGATTGGTTCCTGGTTTTTGAATAACCAATAAGAAAAAGGATTATTTGCCAAACACCAATCAAATTCAAAACAGAAGTCAAAACAGGAAGTTTAGCAATATTTTCATCATGCAAATGAATTGTTCAACGTGAGGAATACAACTGCACAATTATTTTAGGAACGCTTCTATTGCCACGACAGTAATAGGGTCTAGAAAATATTTTGCAAAATATGGACAAATGGCTCCATTTTTGTTGCACTGTGGGTATATGATGTTTTTAGACCCTAAAAATGTTTAATATAGTATTATATTGGTGAATAAAACAAATTAAATAGCGATGTAATGGTATTTCTAGCTCTCATGCCGTTGCGGTTAGGGTCAGAAAACTATATATATCCATTTCCCCCTGAAAATGACACATCTGGAAATACTATTATCCAAAAATGTAAACTAGGGATGTTTATACACATCACCATGAGCATTAGCCAATTTGCCCCCATGCAAGTGGTAGTACGTACAGATTCAGTAGTCACAAGGCCCTATATCAGGAGACGCCGCATTTTATTTGACTACGATAACCTGAAAATGTTCCGGAGTGCGAGGCGATAATAGCTGAGCCGCTCTGTTTCAATGACTTCTCTCTCTCTCGGTATTAAATTAAATTTTTAGATTTACAGAAAGCGTTGTTATCATTGCATTCTTCGTCTAAAATTTAGTGGAATGTAGTGTTAATTGATTGCCATTAATCTTGAGATATTCACTACCAGCTGTTTGCGATACTTAATAACAAATTGTCAAATACCACACTTGACATCAATTCAAGGTCAAAAGTGACTCATAATAATTTTATCGGGCATTGTGATGTATTTTGCGGGCTAAAATGAATAATTCAGCGGGCTAAAATATAGCGGGCTAAAATATATTTTAGAATAATAGTAACACAGTAAAATGTAACTCCGTCCGTAGCCTCTTAAATATTTCGTGTTGTTTTTAATCTGTAATTAAAATTTTTTTTTTTTTGTTTTATTGCTGGGCCCGCAGTAATTGGCGCTGCTGTTGCGGATACCCTGCCATCGTGTATCGTGTTCCTTTATATTTTTGTTTGTGTATTTATTTTTTTAAATTTATTTCTGTTATGTAAAAATTAAATATGGCAAAGCTAATAAATAAATAAATAAATAAATAAATAAATAAATAAATAAATAAATAAATAAATAAATAAATAAATAAATAAATAAATAAATAAATAAATAAATAAATAAATAAATAAATAAATAAATTTTGGCCCTTCTTAGAGCTAATTTTAACCCCAGCCTGCGGCTCGGGCTAAAATGAGCCTGAGTTGGACAAAAAACATATTTATGCCTACAAACATCAACTCTATTGTTATATGAGGGTGGTATAAAGGGTATTTTCGTGAGCCGTGAATTGCCAATATATTTTCTTGTGAAATGTGAAATGCCGGAATTTTGTGTCGTGAAACGTGATTTGTACTCCAGCCGTGATCCGTCATTGTCGATAATAATTCCATGAAATGAGAATAAAGTACTGAAGTTGTCGTGAACTGTGATTAAGTATTACGTATTTTATAATTTTTAAGATTATAATTTAATTTGTTCTAATCTGTGAGGGCCATCGTTCTCCTAGACTTGCCAAAGTCCTCGCTTATATAGCCTATATATCGATACTCGCTCGCGCGTCCACGATCTAGGGTCCCTATGCCTACCGTTCCCCAGAACTGGTGTGCTTGGTCCATAATTTATTTAGTTAATTTTTAGAAAGCATGCATGGGTGTTTGCGCCTGTTTTGTTTGGCTACCTAATATTTTAGTATATATAATACTGTATAATTTTCTCAATAAAGTTTAGAAAACATCCAATTTGGACAAAATCGTTTGTAAAAATGATAAAATGTGCCATTAAAAGTATATTTTAAAAGTTTCAAAATTTTGCCCAAATGTGATGTCAGATCGCGGGAAATGCCATTTTTAGAGACCCCAATTTCAAACCTTTTCCGGGCGACCCCCCTCAAACTGTGTACCACAACTTTGACTGAAGTTTTCAAAATCGTAAATCCGCCCCTGATTCTGGAGAATATCATGAGCTTCAATTTACCCATCTCCAATCTACTTCTCCTTCTGTGAATAATTGTCACAGAGTTGATTATATAAACGTTCCAATAATTTTTTGTGAAACGTGAAATGGCAGTTTTCTTATCCGTGAACTGAGAAATGACTTTTTATTTCCCGTGAAACGTGATCCGTACCCCTCCCCTTTACCACCCTCTTATATTAGAAACCCAATGCTTCAAGCTTTTCTATGAGTGTGCCTCTTGCTATTGCCGACGGTCAAATGACTTCCTGTAAAGTGTGGGATTCTACCATAGAATCTTCGGATTTTTAGAATTTTTTTTGCGGGTTTTTAGAAATTTTTTTGATTTTTTGCGAAAATAATTATGAATTTTTCAAGAATTTTATGGATTTTCAAGAATTGTTATGGTTTCTGAGGATTATTTTTTCTGATTTCTTGGAATTTGGGGGCTTTCAATAACGCTTGGATTTTCTTGATTTTTTCCGGATTTGTTTTGGACGTTTTTCGGATGTCTTGTGAAAATAATTATTTACATGTAATACATAAACTTTGATTTTTTGGAATTTCTGCTGGATTCTTTATCACTTATCATATCAGATATAAAACCACGGACATGGTACTAATTTTCTCTGTGTTTTGCTCATGAATTATTTTAAGAAACACAGAGAATTAAAATCAGTATCATTGGAGTCTGTAAAGATTTTATGGTTTTCGAGAAGGATTTAGTAATTCACCGTCGGGTCGACAGATTTTCTTCGTGATATCTGTTGGCAGGGGCGGATACAGAGGGGGGTGACTGTGTGACTAGTCACCCCCTTCCCTGTCCCAACCAATACAGGATTATACAGCGATACACTACTCGTGTGTAAAACGTGCATAAATTATATTGTATAACAATGCTTATTGATACAGGCCGTAGCTATGGCCTCTCCCGTTTGCAATAAGATTGGACATCTTGATACGCTAATATCTTGTAAATTTGAAACCCCAATTTTAACAAGTAAGAATCACGGTTATATAGACGTATTGTATACAATCTCAATCTGAAATCTGAATATACATAGTAATTTTGGAACATAAACTTATAAAACATATCCCCATGAGTCCAACGACAATGACGACATGTCCTCCTCATGGTGTATTCATATATTTGGGTATTAGTAAGTATTGCCTGTCCCCCCCCCCCCATCGCGCGCCCTTGTTAAATATTGTGAAAGAAGCAACTGAGTACCATATAGTCACCCCCCTTGCAAAAATCCTGTATCCGCCACTGGATTATACAGCGATACACTAGCAGCTGTTTATACAAATCACAACAGTTACTCGTGTGTAAAACGTGCATAAATTATATTGTATAACAATGCTTATTGATACAGGCCGTAGCTATGGCCTCTCCTTTGCAATAAGATTGGACATCATGATACGCTAATATCTTGTAAATTTGAAACCCCAATTTTAAAACAGTAAGAATCACGATTATATAGACGTATTGTATACAATCTCAATCTGAAATCTGAATATACATAGTAATTTTGGAACATAAACGTATAAAACATATCCCCATGAGTAAACGACAATGACGACATATGGTGTATTCATATATTTGGGTATTTTGTTTGGTAATTTATATCCTTCAAAACTCTTTCAAATCCCCCTCAAAATGCAGGAAATGCTCTTTCAGAGACTCTAAAATTCAAAATTTTTCCCCCTGGAAGTTTGTCGCATCTTCGGCGCCACCCTGCCCCCACGTAGTAAGTATTGCCTGTTTTGCCTTCCCCCCCCCCCCCCTCCCTCCCTCCCGCGCCCTTGTTAAATATTATGAAAGAAGCAACTGAGCACCTTATAGTCACCCCCCTTGCAAAAATCCTGTATCCGCCACTGGTTGGTCGGGTTTCTGGAGTTTTTAGCTCAAGGCCTTTTTCAGGCCAATATGATCAGGCAATATCATTTCAGGCCTGCGCAACACCGCGATGTTGCACGAGAGACCTGGAAACGAGGTATCCCAATATGCACTGTGGGTTTAGTTCAGCATCTGAAAACTGATTTTGTTGCACACACGTGTTGGGATTTATATTAAAAGAAGTATTTCTAGCTAGTTTTTATCGCTTTTAACTCTTTAATAATTACAAAATGCAGCGTGGAGATGATGCAGGGTGAGTATCGAACATATTCTAGTGTGTGTATGTCTAATAAAGGTCTTTTCTTGCAAGAAATTTGATGGACTTTAATAGGTCTTGTTGGATCCCTTTCTCGTAAAACTGACTGAGTTTTCTGAATATAATCTTGTTATCTTTTAGGAAAATATTTATTGGTGGCCTAAGTTATGAAACGACCACAGGTTAGGGTGCTGTAGCTTTTTAATATTATTTTATTAGTTTATGGTTTGTGCTGAAAAATATGTCCGTTGACACTCGTCCGTTGACCGCCATATGGTGAACTTGGGAAAAGCTTTTCTCAGCGATTAATCTTACAAGGAGCGATAAATAGATCTTAAAAATTATAAGCTTTATGAAAGTTTATAATTTTAAAGTTTCACAAGCTCTCTGAAATGGAAATACACCCATTTTAAGGTTTCTCTTGAAAAGTTGAAAATTTTCACACTTAAACCAGACGTCCTCTGGTTCTTCCTTCTTCGTTCTTGTGTGATATTCAGGGCTGTTGAGAGGTATTGTGGGATCTGGGGTAAAATATTGATTTGGGGCCCTTGGCAACGTACCCTGGTCCCAGAGGTCCTACGCCGCCCGCTCCCCCCCGAAATGCTGAAAGCGGTGAGAGAACCTCTGGTCGAATTGGCCGTTTCTTTGATCGCTCCGAGCCAATGAAGTCGCTAGGGTCAGATCTTGACCCCATTTTCTGATTGGCTAAGAGATGTGTTAGGGGGGTTTCGATTAAAAAAAATAATTACACAACTACAAGTCAAAGGTGGAGGTGCGAAGAAATATACTGCATCTTGTAAGGCGTTTGTAGCATCGTTATGTTAAAATCTCCGGAGCAGAATTGCAAAACAAAGCCGTAAAGAACAAGAACTAACAAATACCGTTGCTGGTGCACATTTCCAGGTCGTACCTTGGTACACCGAGTTTGCAGTACGTGAGAGGTATAAATATTATTTCAGTGTGTATTTCTCTTACTCAAGAAATATTTCTACATTGCCATACGGATTGGGCGATCGAGTATTAATCTGCCGCCGAACTATAATTTATATATACCGAGAACGTCGTTCAGAAACTTTTTCAATATTCTCTGGTGGGTTCGCCGTGACATCCAAGTATGACGGGTTTTTTAAAATTTGAATACAGTTGTAAGTTGTTGCATAAATCAACTTGTTATATCATTCTGTGATTGTAATTTATAAATCCTATCGCTAATTTTATTACGAATATAATGACGGCGTTGTAATGCCAAAAGCAAGGTGCCATGCATTTGTATTAACCACCAACGAATTGATAGCTGTTTATTTTTTTTAACTCCTACTTTGACCTCATCCAGTCATCTCATGTATGCGCTAAAGAATAAAAATCCGTTGTTTATCAACACTCTAAAGAAGAGAACGTGAACTAACACTGATTTGAAAAAACTTGCACGGAAAATTTAAAGAATATTTGGCGCGTACGTCACAAGCAAATTATTCACACGCATTGATTCAAAAGAAAACAACGTAAACAATAATGGTGGCGCTTTATTTGTGTCAATTTCTTTTACTTTCCCTGTTTAATTTGGCTGCGGTGTATTTTCTCTCGTGTCATTACATGAAAAAGTTTAAAACGTCTGGTTATATCTTTACCCCCCAAAGCCCAACACAACTCTAGAATAATGCATATTATTTCTTTGTGAACGGGTGACATTTTTGCATTGTAGTTGTACACATATAAAATTCGGTTTCGTTTTTGCAATTTTTTCTGAATAGCAGCGGTATAGAAACTAAAGCGCCATGGGGAAAAAATTCTGCCCTATGGATAATATATTTTCCTGTTATTGTAGCTTGCAAGTGATTTTGAAACGATCAAACGAATAAATATTAAATTTGGTCACTGAAGCGGTCGGGCGAGTCATTCAGTGCAACTAATAAGTTGTCTGACCTTGTCTTGTCTCGTGGGCTGTTGGGTTTTTTTTTCTTGCTTGACTGGTAAAACGGCCAAATTTCTAGACTTTTATAGTTTATTTCTCCTAGCCTGCGCCTCAAACGTCCTTAATAAATAAAAATTTCTATTAGTGGTGCAAAAAGTTTACACCCCCCCCCCCCCCCATCAATTTAATTAGATTACTGCAACATGAAAGTGAGATTAGTAGTATCTTCGACCAGAGGTTCTCTCGCCGCTTTCAGCATTTCGGGGGGGAGCGGGCGGCGTAGGACCTCTGGGACCAGGGTATTGGCAACGCTGCGTGTTATAAAATTTGTTTTGCAAACAAATTTTCTAAGGCCTTTCTGGGGCCTTGTGCCTTCTGGGGCCCTCTTTCATCAAAAATTGTAAAATATGAAAAATTGTAGGGGCCCCATGAAGTTGCCCTCTTGGTACCCCTGGTTACATTACAATATTCCCTGACAAATTGACCATTTCAACAATGGAATTAGATCAGACCTTTCTAGCCTATAAATACAGCCATCTCGCATTGAGCATGAGGTGACTGTATTTCTGACCAAGTTCCTTTAACACATTCCTGCATGGGCTTTACAAAAACAGCCTATTGTTTTATTCTGTCTGATGCTGGATGATTTTACATGTCACAAGGTCCGAATTAACGCTTCACAAATTGCAAATTGCGAAGCAATTAGGAAATTTTCTGAAAACTGCAAAGCAGTTCTCCAAAAATTGCGAAGCTCATTTTTGAAAAATGTAGCGTAATGACTAACATAGTATCGTCTCACATGCATGTACCATAACAACTCAAAACACAACATAACATGAACTTTTTAGAATGTAAGGTAACATTTCAGAACATACTTTAGAGTGACTTCTTAGAAGGATAGTGCAACATTTCTGAACGTCTTACTGTGTTATAACTTAACTTCTTTGAATATAGCGCAACTTCTCAAAATGAAGAACAGGATAACTTCTGAATATAGCATAACCTTTTAGAGTGTATAGTGTAATTTTTTTTAATGTAGTGTATAACTTCTTAGAACATAGCGGTAGTGCAACTTTTCTGACAGCAGTGTAACTTCTTAGAACGAAGCATTAAGTTTTCAGAATGTATGTAGCGTAACTTCTCGGAACGTATAATGTAACTTACAGAACATATAATGGAACATATAGCGTAACTTTTCTGAATGTAGTGTTTACTTATACTAGAAATAGAACGTAGCAAACAGTAACTATTCTGAATGAAATGTAACTTTTCATACCATAACTTCTCAGAATGTAAAGTGAAAGCAAGAAAGCAGTGTAAGGTTTTAGGTGTAGGGTAATTTTTCAGAACATTGCATTATGTTCTCAATGTAGCATATCATCTCATAATGTACATATATTAAACATAGACCGCACAAAGAAAATAAAAGTCCATAAAATTAATGAGGAGATCATCTCAGAGAAGAGTAATGGTTAATTGAAGGGCAATATTTAATTAATTAGGGGAGTAACTACTGAAAAAAAGGCGAAGCTGTTCTGAAGCGCTAATTTGGACCCTGTGTCAAAGGGAGAACCCTCAGACATCCTAGGCAGCCCTTCAGATTTAGGCTGGCGAACAGCGAATTTCGCTGGTGGTTGAGCGGATTTTGTAGCAAATTCACTGTCTCCATTGTATTTCACCATCGCTGGATAAATAAATAATCCATGAATGATTTTAAATTCCCCAACGCGTGTCTTGAAACCTGTTTTGTGTGAAATTGTTCGAAGTAAACTTGCTCTTCGTCACTAGCGGCTATTAAAATCTAGAATTTGCGCATTGGCCACCATATTGAATTCTACAGCGTGCTGGAGTCTGGGATCTACCATTACCAGACTCCAGCGCAGTAGAATTCAATATGGCGGCCAAATGCAGACAACCTTGAAGTGTAGCGATTTATTCTAAGATAAAATGTATCATATCCGATTTAGTTGTATGGTATTTTTTACCTCTGAAATGCCTGGAAATGGCATTTGAGAGCTTCAAAATTTCCTTGGGGGGGGGGGGGGGGGGGGATGCCCCAGGACCCCCTTGCAGGTGCGGCCAAGGGCCTTTTTTAAGACCTCGGATCCTCTGGAACATGGCTCTGATTCTCCGGGTCATCAATTTCATTCTCCAGAACCTTTCACAAAAACCTGAAATGCTGCCTAGGTAGCAATGGGTTGGCTAAAAAAGGCTCTGATATTATGCAACTGATACGCAAGAGAGGCTTTCAGTTGGGGGTGTGTGATTGGGCTGGTGTGGCCATATACAGAAGTGCTTAATTTTATTTTAGTGATATGAAAGTGGTTCACTATATAAGCATTATTTTTTGACCACAGTAGAACTTGAGTTTTACGACCACCCCTGTTGCCAGGTAAAAGTGGTCGTAAATGACAGGAGGTCGTACATGGCAAGTAGTGATGTGACGTCATAGCAGCCATTTTGGCAGCGACGCAGTGCTTCTTTATATAAACATTGTTTCAAGGTTAGGAAAATGGCGATTTATAAAGATTTACAAGGGAAATGGAAAAGCAAGAACATTTCAAAGAAGTGCAGTCTTGATTTATTAATGTTAATATGGTTATTAAGAGAAAAAGAATTTGACATTTGTGCGTTTAATACACTGAAATATCATGGCCTTTATAGAGCGATGTTCTCCATATCAAAATCGTGTCGTACTATCGTTCACTTCCGTTTTTGCGCTGTGTTTTTATTACGTTTGATTCAATTTTTATGCTGGTTTGCTCTTGTTAAAAGCTCTTGCCTTTATTTACGATCTTCCAGTAGTATTTTTTAGATGTGAACACTGAGTTTTGTCACTTTCCTTTCCAAGTTAAAAAGCCGTTGTAAAACCATTGTAAAATAACGTCAACGATCGTCAAGATCAACTTGTCTAAAGTTAACAAGTATTACTCATGGTTTCGAATTGTTCAGTCATTGTATTAACTCCCAAACATCAACTAAAAAGTATTTAACTCTGACAACAAAAATTCACACAGATTTTCATCAAATAATGCTCAAAAGAGAAGCAAAACAAGTCTAAAATGCGGTATGAGACCGGAAGTGTTGCACAATTGCCGTGTTGTTTTCGCATGTGGTCGCATTCGCGTTTGTTTACTACGAAAAAACGGGTGTTTCTTTAACGTATTTCGGCAGTTTTATGTTGAGATGGTCGCTCACAGCAGGTAAATATCTTGTTTGGGACACTAAAAAGTGGTCGCTGGTCGCGTTAGGCAGGTGGTCGCACATCGGAGGTACATTTCTATTACAAATCGTCCGTGCCAGAAAAAGTGGTCGTAAACAGCAGGTGGTCGTTAAAAGGGGTGCCGTAAAACTCAAGTTCTACTGCATTTACTATCTCATTTTTAGAGGGTCTTGAAAGTTATTTTTCCAAGTATGGTGATGTTGCGGATTGTGTTATTATGAAAGCTAAAGATCCAAATGACCCAAGAGTTGAACGCTCCAGGTATTAATTAAATACAAACAGCTTGATTCAGCTTTTACTATATAGGTCATGCAAAATTCATTTTGCTAGCCAATCTAGTTGACAGAGAGATAAGTGGTCTTCAAATGTCTACTGGTACACCACGCTGCATTTAATTTTGGTTATCCTTGTGCTGCCACTGCCATGATGTTGGATTTTATGTTGTAAAATGGTTACCCTAGTACTTATTTCAGTACAGAGTTAGGCAGCATTTTTGCCCCTGTACCAGTGGCGTAACACTCATTAGGTAGGGTTAAGGTGCGAACTAAGGGCCCCTGACAGTTGGGGGCCCCAAGGGAGCCAGCTGCAGCCCCACCCCCACCAAAATTAGAATATGGTATTATAACGACTAAACATAAAAAAAGACATTTAACAGCAAGATTAAATTTATTGAGAGCTAAAAAATTTGGCCTCCATGACTCCATCGAGGATGGCTGCTGAGTTCTTTAGCTCAGCAAAAACAAAAGTCCTTGGGTGCGAGCCTGTTGGCTTCTTATTACATGAAGTTGTTTACCTTTCAATAATGACGAATGCACAACGAAGGAGTTTAATTTGGTTTCTTGATATATATATATATTATTTAAAATAAAAAGTCAAGTAATACAGCTTTCAAACCATCTCAGTCAAATCATGACAATAGGGGCCCCCACACCAAATATGCCTAAGGGCCCTGTCTTCCTCTGACATTACGCCACTGCCCTGTACACTGAGCTGTACACTTGACAGCCTGTTGTCTTACATGTACTGTACTATATATATGACTGTTGTTATAATGTGTTTATTTGTCAATGTTTGTAGAGGGTTTGGTTTTATTACATTCCGTGATCCAGCTTGTGTTCAGAAAGTTATAGATAATCGTCCACATTTTTTAGACAATAAAGAGGTAAGACACAAAATGAATGTAAATGTATAAAAATTTCAATACTTACATTACATTGTGAGACCTTAGTAACATTAAGTTGTGAAACCTTACGTTACGTTGTGAGACCTTGTGTTATGCTGTTAGACCTTTATACGGTTACATTGTGAAACGTTACATTACGTTGTGAGACCTTACATTACATTGTTAGGCCTTACATTACATTGTTAGACCTTATGTTACATTGTGAGACCTTACGTTACATTATGAGACCTTGCAAAATATATATAAAAACAAAACAGCATTGCTAACTGAGCTTTGCAACTTTCAGAAAAATTGCTTCGCAGATTTTTGCAATTTTTAAAATCGATTTGCGAAGTGCTAATTCGGACTCTGAATGAATCACCTGCCATTTTTTGACAGGTTGATTGATTGGGGTGTTGTTGAAACGTCAAATTTTCCAGTTAAACTTGCACATTTGAAACGTAGACAAACGCGTTTTAACTCTCACACGTAACGGTTGATCTCAAATGGTAGTAAGGTTGTTGAGTATGATAACCACTTTCTGAGATGGCCTATTTATGGCATTATGGGTCTTCAGGTATTTGCTTTCATTCTATAGATTGACCCTAAACCAGCAGTTCCTCGTGCTCCAGGACAGCAGGTTTGTTTAGATTTTTGTTTTTAAATATAAAAGGTATTTAACTTATGATCCCATTTTTTGTTACCCACTTAACATGTTTATACAGTGAAACCTGAGTTTTGCGACCACCCCTGGTGCCACGAAAAAGTGGTCGTTAAGGACAGGTGGTCGTTCAGACAGGTAGTGATGTGACATCATAGCAGCCATTTTGGCAGTGCTGTGACCCGCAGCGGTTCTTTATATCAACATTGTTTCAAGGTTAGGAAAATGGTGATTTATAAAGATTTACAAGGGAAATGGAAAAAGCAAGAGCACTTCAAAGAAGTGCAGTCTTGATTTATTAATGTTAGTATGTTATTTGGATATTACAGTAAAATAAAAGAAATCTGACATTTGTGTGTTTAATATCATGGCCTTATTAGAGCGATGTTCTCCACATCAAAATGGTCTTGTACTGTCGTTCACTTCAGTTTTTGCGCTGTGTTTTTGTTACGTTTCAGATTCAATTTTTGCGCTGGTTTGGTCTTGTTAAAAGCTCTTGGCTTTATTTACGATCTTCCAGTAGTCATTTATTAATTATTAGATGTGAACACTCAGTTTTGTCACTTTCCTTTCCAAGTTAAAAAGCCGTTGTAAAATATACAAACTTGTTGCAGTAAACGATCATCAAGATCAACTTGTCTAAAGTTAACAAATATTACTCATGGTTTTGGATTGTTCAGTCATTGTATTAACTCTCAAACTTCAACTAAAAAGTATTTGGCTTTGGCAGGAGAAATTCACACAGATTTTCATCAAATAATGCTCAAAAGAGAAGCAAAACCAGACTAAAATGCGGTAACACGGCAATTGGGCAACACTTCCGGTTTCTTGTTTTCACATGTGGTCGCATTCGCATTTGTTTACTACGAAAAAATGGGTATTTCTTTAACGTATTTCGGCAGTTTTCCATTTAATTGGTCACTAATAACAGGTAAATATCTTGTTTGGGACACAAAAAACCGGTCGCTGGTCGCGTAAGGCAGGTGGTCGCTTATTGCAGGTATATTTCAACTACAAATTGTCCGTGCCAGAAAAAGTGGTCGTATATGACAGGCGGTCGCAAAACATGGGGGTCGCAAAACTCGGGTTTCACTGTAATTATTTAAAAACAATTTTTTTAGATTAGTGTTCCAAAGCCTGCCAGCCGTAGTGTCAAGTGTTTTATTGGTGGTATTGCACAAGGAACAACTGAAGATGATCTCAAGGCTTTCTTCTCCACATTTGGACCAGTAAGTCTTTCAAGACCTGCAGCATTCTTTAGCTGTGTTTTTAAACTAATGATATCATAATAGTTAATTGAAAATTCGACCTATTAAATATACAAAACAAGAATGGTTTATAATACCCGAGTTACAGTCTTAATCAATGTCCTAGGGTATTGTTATCTTAATTTGATCTTTGCTAAGAATTATGCCATAGTTTTCAACATGTTTACCCTACTGTAAAACAATTATCTTCTTGACAACAGGTTGCTGAAGTAACATTAATGAAAGATCCAAAAACAGGTCGCATGAGAGGTAAGAAATTCACTGAATTTAATTTCTCTGAGGGTTCTTCATTGACAAGTAAAATCATCTTGCATTACACAGAGTACAAAATAAAGGGGTCATTTTTGGCTGGCTTAGGCAGGAATGGGTTACCGTACACCTGTTTTTGAAATTACATGACCAGGCTGTAAATATTGCAGTTGACATGTGAGTTTTATGCCAATTTGAAATACTTTAGTATAACTTACTGTACTTTGTCATCGTATTCAATATTCCCATGGATTGCATTGTTATTTGGTTAAATAATTCACCATTCGGTTAGCATTAACGTCCTCATTTCATTGTATTCTGACTCAGTCTGTATTGATGTCCACCATTTTGTGACAATAAATTGCTATAAAACTCACATCACGCCACATGCATGTCAACTTCCAGGGTCATGTAATTTTGAAAACGGGTGTATTAGAGTCATTTGCAACTCACTTTTCAGTTTTCACCCAAATCTTTGGAAGTTCGTTCTGAAGTTCACAAGTTTGTTGGGAAGTTCAAAGTTTTGAATAGACGAGTTCAAGGTTGCAGACGCTGTATTGAAAAGGGGGCAAAGCGTCTGGGGCGAGCACGGTCAAAGGGGGCAAACGCCGATATATTGTCATATATAAACTTCATGATTTTTGAGCAGTGGGTGAATGGTTTACACTTGTTTTGAACGATTTTGGGTCCGTATCGTTTTGTAATTTCTGTAATACTTCAAGGAAACATGGTGAAAGCTTTGTATGTTATTTTGGAAGGCTTGGAGGATTCTAAAAGAAATCGCGTTGGTTTTGTTGAGAAGTTGTATGTACATGCGCCTATTGATACAGAGCGAGGAGCGATGAACAAACCAATTTACATGTATGAGCAGGTATTCTAAATGTTAGTGATAGATTACACTCTTAAGGACATAGAGAATCTAGAATAATATTTTCATGACCAAATCAGTGAAGCGCTTGCATACAATTCCTCAACAAACCATTGCGGTTTCTTTTATAATCCTCCAAGCCTTCCAAAATAACATACAAAGCTTTCCCCATGTTTCCTTGAAGTATTACAGAAATTACAAAAATGATATGGACCCGAAATCGTTCAAAACAAGTGTAAAACATTCACCCACTGCTCAAAAATGGTGAAGTTTACATGAAAATATATGGCGTTTACCCTTTGACCGCGCTCGCCCCCCAGACTCTTTGCCCCCTTTTCAATATAGCGTCCGTAACCTTGAACTCGTCTATTACGCATTTGATTGACTGCTAAGAACCAAGCAACCAATTAAATGCATAGTTCAAAACGAACTGTGAACTTGCGAACTTCGGAACGAACTTCTGAAGATTTGGTTGAAAAGTGAGTTGCAAATGACTGTAATGCCTAAATGAGAATTGGTGTTGATAACAAAATGTCTGATATCACCCAAATGAAGGTCTAGTAGAACTAAGTAATTTCAGAATAATTCAGTATGTATTTTTATTTACCATAATGCTAGTCAATACATGTAGTGAAAGTTTGAGATCTTAATACAGTAAGTACTGTAAGTTTTCTCTAAACATGTCAGTCTGTTTTTAGACCAAACTTTCTTTAAATTCTACTGTTGAGTTACTGAGACATATTTTCATGTTCCTGTGATTACATAGTAAACCAAGTTTAGCAGAAGAAAAAGACATCAAGATGAAACTTTACAGTAGTTGATGAGAATATTAAGTAATTCCAGTATCAGAAAGTTTCAAACATTATAAATGTATACTGCCTAGCTCATGTTTGGGCTTAAATTATTACCACTTGTTATAAGCAAATCATTGTTGCTTTTTGAAATCAAAATTTTGCAGCACCAGTGTAAATTATTAGTATTTATATTACTAAAACCGATGTGTGGCATGGCCCCCAAAAAACACGTCATGATTTCCACCCAAAACATTGATGAATTCATCTGCATTCCTAATCCTTTATGACTGGATAATTCAAAAGTAGCAAATGGACCAATCATATTGCAGTGATCTCACGGTGTCAATTTCAAAGGCCAAGGAATGCAGACGGTTTTTGGTGGAAATCATGACATGTTTTTTGGGCCATGTCACGGATAATCAGTTTTGGTAATAATAATGATTTGAATTTTCTGATGTTTTTTTTAAGATGTTGTATTGTGTTAACATTAATAGAGTATTTTACTAATGTATTTACTTATTATATTATAGATTTACAAACTAGTCTTCAAAAATTCATTGTACAGTATATTTTCTAAAGCGCCCTTAGCCCCATTCCTTGGTTAACACCTGAGAGTAGCATGCGTGTGTATCTTCTTTTTCGAAAATCAGATTCCATTCCTCACAGTAATACAGTTAGACATCGTTTTTTAAATCAAAGTTATCAAAATATTTCCTAGATGTAGAATTTAGTTATTTTTTAAGTATTACGAGCACATTAATAAAAAAGGAATATACTTCTTACAGTATAAACAGTATAAATTTGCCATTTATGCAAATACCATGATGATGTACCTTGGTGGTTGGTGCTAGAGAAGAAGAAGAAGAAGAGAATGTTGTAGTCAAACTGCTGCCCTAAAGATTGTTTTAAATGCCTAACTTTGGATAATGCGAAATTCTACATAAAGTTAGAGCCATTAGTATAACATCATATTTATGTGTAGACTTGCTCTAAGTCTGCCTCTTGTTGTTTCGAGAGAAGCGGCCACGGGAAGAAAGGCGGGCGACTTTTCTTCCCGTGGCCGTCTGTCTCGAAACAACAAGAGGCAGACTTGGAGCAAGTCTAATTTATGTGTTATTCGATGTTTAAAACCAATATTTTAAAGTGCCTATGAAGCGAAAATTATTATTGTCTTAAATGAAAGAACTCTCAAAACGACAAAGTAACATCTTTTGCAGATCTTCGTTTCCATGCCTCGTTGAGATATTTCAATTTTTTTGATACGCAAATTAAACACTTTGACGTAACACGTGTATAATGAGTTATCAGAGAAGGTTCGGTATCTTTGCTATTATCAAACGAAATCAATTAAAAATCTGTATGTCTAATGCTGTATGCGAAATAGACGAACAGGATCGGCTTCGAAGTGATTTCGTTTGATAATAGCAAAGATATAGAACTTTGAACTTTCTCCGATAACTCATTATACACGTGTGATGTCAAAGTGTTTAATTTGCATATCAAAGAAACTGAAATATCTCAACAACGAAGCACAGAAACGAAGATCTGCAAGAGATGTTACGTTGTAGTTTTAAGAGTTCTTTCATATAAGACAATAATAATTTTCGCTTCATAGGCACTTTAAGCAACCTGTTGAGGAATCGTGATAAAGCGTTTGCAAGTTACTGATTGAATCCAGCAATCAACGTTGCGTATCAATATTGTAAAGTCGTACGCAAGAGAACACCCGGTTTGACTATAACATGATATGTTTTGTCCAGTATTTCCAAGGCACATAGCGTTATGAATGGTATTTGCAAAGTTGGGAAATTACTATACGGTAATTTTCCACATTAAAATTAGTGACAAGATAGTTACCGGCTTACAGTATTTGGTATCCTAATGCTTAACACAGTAGTTCACGGTATGGCTTATACTGTACTGTGCTTTAGTCCTTAGTTAAAATACCATAAAACTAAGTAGGTACAGTAAGGTAAAGTTATTTCTAAATTAAGCCAAACAAAAAAAATGGCTTGGATAGATCCCGGTGAAACACACCAAAGTGTTCCTTCAGAAGATACTATTTTGATTCTTGAGTTTGCGAAACTTGATTTCGAATTGCGGCATCATCATCTCGACGTTAACCATGGAAACAACAGCTGGCGTGGATCGTGCAACCGTGTTCCCGCAGTGCATTGTGTCAAAGTTTTGTTGCTAAACTTCCCTTTCTTGGTGTGTTGCACTGAATTAGGATTTGGCTTTGTCGGGTTTCATTCTGAAGAAGCTGTCCAGAAGATTTGCGCCATACGTTTTCACCAAGTCAATGGAAAAACGGTGTAGTTAATTGTTCTATGTTAAGTTCTGGGCACAGTTGCATAAATGCTAACACTTATCCTAATTTGTGGTATCTGATGTTGAGATGATAAGTTTGCATCTTACACATGCTGTGATTGGTCAGTTACTGTGTTTATATCTAAGCAAACACAGTAGTGACGTCATGTCACATTTCCAGTGAGTTTGGGAGAGTTTGAAAGTACTTACATGTACTACTCAAATCAGTAGAGTGGCGTGTGCTGTTAGGGCGCTGCCTCTCACCGCTGTAGTTAAGCCCAGTTGGACGGGGTTAGTACTTGGATGGGTGACCGTCTGGGAATAGCTCCGTTCTCAAACTTGAATTTCATGTGAGTAGAGTTTAGTTGGTCTCTCCTGTGCTTCGAGGGTTTTTCGCAGGGTTCTGCGATTTTCCTCCCTCCGTAAAATCAACACTTAGGTCTTAGTTTATGTCGTGCACTTTTAACATGAGCCTCTGGCTCGGATGATTGGGCGACCACATCCTGTGTTTACGACGTTAAATAAATCATTACTCATTACTCATTACATTACGATGTTTTCATCGCTTCCGAAGCAACAGTTTCGTTAACCGCAGATCAATTTCAAAGCAATCACGACGTGTATTCTTATGTACCACGTGATAACTTGTTTGCGAGTTAACAATGGTTAACAAGTGGATGTTTATCACGTGGTACATGAGAATACACCTCGTGACTGCTTTGAAATTGATCCGCGGTTAATAAAACTGACACTTAAGAAGCGATAAAAAAATCGTCCATGTCTCGCTCTACTGATTTGAGTAGTATGTGCACGTATACTTTCGAAATCTCCCAACTCACTCTCGTGTTTGCATTGGGCTATATAAACATGGGTGGCCGTTTTCTATTTCTTAAATATAGGTTAACCTGTTCAAAATTACAATGATGGTGGAAATATAGGTTTTTCTCTTATACTAGTGACGTGATTCATATTTTTTATCTGACTGCCACACCCAAAATCATCAGATCCAACCTTGCACCTATTGGTCTCCTTCAGGGCTTATAATGATACTACAGTATATACCTTGATGGTAGACACTTAGGCTGGGGTTAGCATTTTGCAACTGTCTCCTATTCTGTTCAGCTTTGTGCCATTATTTGCCAAATGGTTTGTAGACACAGATTTCAGAAGTCTTGCTTTTTTGTGTGGCAAATTAAACATTTGGCAGTATCTTGGTACAAAACTGGACATCCCAAATCCACCACATACACAACAGTGTCATTATTTTTATTTTAAGTATTTTACTTTAGTTTTAGTACGACTATTACATAGATTATTCTGTATTGGCTAAGCTATTTTTATTTAAGAGTACTATAGCCTAATAGCCTAATAGTAGTTTATATAGTTAAAGTGCACATGAAACGAAAATTAAGTTTGTCTTATTTGAAAGAACACTTAAAATGATAGAGTAACATCTTTTGAAGTTTTTTGTTTCCTTGCTTCGTTGTTGAGATATTTCAGTTTGTTTGAAATGTAAATTAAACAACTTGACGTCACATGTGCATAATGAGTTATCAGAGAAGGTTATATATCTTTGCTATTATCAAACATAATCACTTGAAAATTCTACATGTTTGGCGTTGTGAGAGAAACACACGCACATGCTTCCTTCGAATTAAGTTTGGTTTGATAATAGCAAAGATATATAACCTTCTCTGATAACTCATTATGCACATGTGACGTCAAGTTGTTTAATTTACATTTCAAACAAACTGAAATATCTCAACAACGGAGCAAGGAAACGAAAAACTGCAAAAGATGTTACTCTATCATTTTAAATGTTCTTTCAAATAAGACAAACTTAATTTTCCTTTCATGTGCTCTTTAATATTTTTGAGATTTTTTAGGCGTTTGTGTCTGTGAATAGTTGTTTGATATGTATCGGTGGACTCAGTTCTAATTTAGTTCAACATTTTTCTGCTAGTGGATTTTCTCTGCAATAAATAAAATTGTGTACCGTTGCCAGACTAAAATACTATAAGACTTAAAAGGTTGGATGCCACCCAGCCACTAGGAAATACATTTTTTAAAATAACCATCGGCGCCCTTTCATTGTACGGACGCATCTGGTCTAAAAACTCAAAAATGACTTAATTACAACTAAGTAGTTTATTTTATTAGTTAAAATATTTAAGTTTTATTTAGTTGATTAGCATTATTATATACCTAGTTTATGTATTCTTACATGGGTTATATTAGTTAACTTTTTTTTAGTTCATAGTATAGTTTTATTGAATAGTACATTTTTTGGCCTTCTATGCATTCTTACTACTAATTCCATTCAAAAGCATGCTTCCTAGAACGATCTTGGAATACACTGGATTATTTTAAAAATGGGAAATTGTTGAAATTGAGAAAGTTTTGTCGACTAGTACTGAGAAATTTGGTATAGTTCAAAAAGTACAAGCTTCTTAAATTTCTGGAAATTCACTTTTGAAAGAAGTGAGACACGTTTCCGATTTTATTCTGACTTTTTAGGCTTTAAGAAAAACAGAGATACCGAAGGGTTTTTTATTCGAACTTTTCGTGCAATTAAAAGTCCTGCATTGCAAGATTTTTTTCAACAACGAAAATAAGCTTTATCAGAGCGTATGTTATGTTGACTATAATTGCGCTGACAACAGTGGCATCACTATTGTCATTTCCGAAGAAATTTCTAGAATGCTATTTTGATTTGACGATATTTCTATTTACAAAGACTATCTGCGAAAAATTGTTTTGTCAGTGATGTTTCGCCATTACTGTACTTTAGTATAACCAAGAAAAGTTAAATACATTTTGTTGTTTTTCCTTCTAAACTAAGTGAAATATTTATTCCCAGAGTTAGACATGCTTTGTGAATGGAATTGGTAGTTGCTGCTATAGGTTACAAATGCGACAATGTTTTCTAATCAAGTTTTTCCTCCTAAAGGTGGAGGCCAAGAAAGCGGAGCCCAGGGACAGTCGTACTCCTTCTGTGATTGGTGGTGGAAACATGGTTGGCCCTAGTATGGGTATGGGACGGGGTATGCAGCCAGTTGAACAACCATATATGGCTGGTAAGTCTGACAGACTTGGTAAAATTACAGTCAAAATACAAACATAGGGACGCACTGCGTACATGCGTCTACAGGTTTAAAGTGCCTGAGATTCAGGCAAGGACCTACGCAGGCTTCGAAATAAATTTGAAACGTATACCGGTCGCTATGACCAGCGGCTCAATAAATTTGATCAGCTTTTCTTGTTATTTTTTCCTGGGTCACAGCGGAATTTTTACCGGTCATTTTTAGTTATACTTATTTGCGCTCGTCGTTCGCGTGGCTCGTGAGTTTAGAAACAATAATATACAACGGGCCAACGGCGTAACCGTTTTCGAGTTTTTAGGTAACGACGGTGAGACAAACAAACACGCACACACAGACAGATAAAGGTATTATAATATAGATTATGAATTATATTTGTATATAGGCACAACGCCAGCATATCGTATTACAATTGACACATTCGCTCTCACTTGGATTAAAAAATTCACCGGTCATGCATGTCCACCAAGCGATGGTATTTGCCGGTCAAACTGTAAAATTTTACCGGCCAGTGACCGGTGACCGGCTCTTATTTCGAAGCCTGGACCTACGTGAATGCCCAATCTGATTCATGTAAACACGGTTTGACTTGAAAATGACTTGATACGCGTGAGTGAAGTTAGTGCATGTCGTGCTAAATTGCAGACATTTAGGGAAGCACAGAAAATAGTGTTCCAAAACCGAAAATAATGTTCCAAGCAGATCGGATTCTTCATGTAAGCATGTGCCCGGATTGACTTCACTCGCGTTTTTCGATCCGATTGGACTGTCAATCCTAAGTTTACGTGAGAGTTAAGCCTAATTTTTAGCATAGTAAAACAAACTTCATATTTTATGCATATCTCGGTCCTTCAAATTGAATTTATTTTGGAAAGACCTTGAAAGTCTTTGAATTTCATTTGCTTATAGACACTGCATGGATTATTATTTTTTGGTTGCCAGTTTCTAGATCCCTGAGTTTAGATGAGTAATTTTTTATAGGTTTCAATAACTTTTATAATTATATTTCTTATAACACTGTTTAGTTCATTTTATATTGCCCCAAGTGTTACTTCGTTATTTTTTCCCCATAATAACTGGAGTGTCAATGGAGGCAGAAAATGATTTTGTGATGGATGATATCAGAGGGTGCTTGAATGTATTACATGACGGTAAACTTATGTACTCCAATCATCTAGACAAGACACTTTAGTAACTTACATTTTTATTTTTGGTTTCAGTCCGCTTTTCACCACGTGGTTAAGATGTTCGTTGCCAAGTTCGAAATGGTTCCATGCAATTACGTTTCCTAATTCGGATGTTGATGTCGAAGATTGTTTTGGAGTTCAATGTTCGATTCAAAGTTCAGTTTACACCATTCTATGACGGTTGGGAATTTGGAATTGCTGAATGATTTTAATGCTACCATTTGGGTTCAAGCATTTAGTTTTTAGCGAATAACTACACCTTTTTCAGGTCAAATTCAGAAACTTCCAAACGAACTTCAGATAATTCAGATCAATTTCAGAACTTTCCAAGTGAATTTCAGATAATTCAAGTGAATTTCAGAAATTTCCAAATGATATTCAGATTTTCCAAATGATATTCAGACATTTCCAAATGATATTCAGACATTTCCAAAATGAAGCGAGAGGCTTGCACAGTAAATAGTTCGGATCAGATGAGGGAACACATGTACCTTTTTTGCCCTGCACTACTCAATAAAAAACATTCAATTGCACTCATTGAAATAAAAATAGCACTTTATGTATAATCAGTGCTACTGATGTTACAGAAGCGTTATTGAATGTCGTTTCGCGCTAATAATAAAGTGCTATTGTTATTTCAACGAGTGCAATTGAATGTTTTTTATTGAGTAATCAGGGCAAAAAAGGTATATGTGTCCCCTCAGCTGATCCGAACTATTTACTGTTCAAGCGAACTTTAGCCTCTCGCTTCATTTTGGAAATGTCTGAATATCATTTGGAAATGTCTGAAATTCATTTGAAAATGTCTGAATATCATTTGGACAATTTGAATATCATTTGGAAATGTCTGAAATTCATTTGGACAATCTGAATATCATTTGGAAGTGTCTGAAATTCGTTTGGAAGTTTCTGAATTTGACCTGAAAAAGGTGTAGTTGTTTTCGAGTTTTGAAACAAACGTTGTCCAATGACAACTATACGTTTGACAGATCAAATGAACAACGAATAGGGGGTGTAAATTTTCGTCGTTATTGTTATTGTTTCCGTTTCAAGTTTCAACGGTGTGTTGATATTTTCTCACGGGCCACGGCAAACATGGAATACAAAATAAATGCGTTCGGCAGGTCATATGGCAGTGAACTACCCTTATCAGGCGACCTACGTTTGCTGATTATTCCAATTCTCACAACTATAAGCCAAAGAAAAGTATATTCCAAGCAAACGATGCGGTGTGAAACGAACGATGACAAGTCTTGACAACGGAAAGTTATACCCCCTATTCGTTATCAGTGTTGCCAACCTAACCTTGGGATTTTATCCCAAGATCTTGGGATTTTTTGAAGGAGTTGGGATTTTTTTGGGATTTTTTTCTCAGGGGTTCAACCTTGGGATGTTTCCAGAGCAAACAGTTTCGGTTTTAAAAAGCTGATTTCAATGTTAATTATTATTTTTTTTAATTTACTTGATCATTAGATCATACTCAGTGATCATGGCCACTATCCAAATGAAGTATCATTGATACATTGGGCTCAGATTGCTATAAACGGAAAATAATTTGGTACTCACAAAAATATAATCTTTCGTGGAAACGTGAAAAAATGATATCCTATAATGAGAACCGATTGTTTATAGGAGCACTGTGAACCTTGGGATTTTTTGGTAAAAAATAGGGAATCTTGGGATATTTTCAGACCTTTATTGGGATTTTTACGAAACTTGACTTGGCAACACTGTTCGTTATTGATTTGATCTGTCAAACGTTTTGTTATCATTGGACACGTTTGTTTCAAAACTCGAAAACAACTAGTTATTCGCTAAACGCTTGAACGCAAATGGTATGGTAGTAACATATTTTTCTAAAGAAATTGTACAAAGAGAAAACGTCGATCGCAGGATTTTCTGTAAAAAGCGAACTTCGAATCGAACATTCAAACTTTTAAATTGAACTTCGTAATTAACTTTTACCCGTTACTGGGCACTGTTGCCATTTGGCAACTTACGTATTTTGCTCTAACGCCAGACGATTTTACTCGTCAACGGGGTACATTTAGAAACTTGAAACTTAGCAATGAACTTCCGAACCGCGAGGTGAAAAGCAGGCTGAAACCGACTATAACTATTCGGGGTGTGTTTGTTCGGGTTAATATTCCAGAATAAGAATAATTTCTGAGTTATTCCGGAATAGTCTGATCTCTCGTTTTCCAAACGATATGTTATTCTGGTTAATCTCGATAGACTAATGTATGGTATTCCAAGTATTCCAGATTGAGAAGAGCTCTTAAACTAGCGTTCGTACCCTATTTTCCTTTTCGAAATGGTCCCAAACGGACGCACCCTAAATATTCCGTGTAACATTTAGTACTACTGTAGCCTAGTTTCTAGGCCGTCCTCGGTTGACACGTTTCGGAAGTGACCCGCTGGGGAAGGCCTAGCAACATTCGTAAACACTTTCACTTTACAGCTCAGTTGTTTATTGAGGAAGAATTGTGATGTTATGACGTTCTAAGTGTTTCCCGACACTTACTATTTCCATCTGCATAAAATAATACAAGCCTACTCACCTCTGATCGATCCTAGCTTTTTATCACTAGCTTTCCTTCAACCTCGTACCCAGGCTCTTTTCAACCCGCCGCGCGGAGAAAAGACCTGGTATATCATGGTCACGTGACTACCAAAATCTGGTTGTGACAAATTTTGTTTGGGTAGGGGTGGAGTAGAGAGGATTCGAAGCTTTCGTTTGAAAGAAATACCGTTTACCGTTTGAGAAAATACTTCGATCTTGGATTCAAGAGTTCAGCGCTAAGTGGGTACGATATGATTTCTGATTATGTTCACAAGAAACGAATAACGTAGAAGAGACTCGCGCCGCAGAGAAGCGAAGCAAAGAAGCAGATCGCAGACGGTAAATAATTCACCATTTCAAATTCACCTAAGTTATTCCTTCTCTAGCTGCTCAAGATTTCGACTATAATGCTTATTCTTATACACAACTTGTTTTGATGTGAATACTATACGTAAATTACCGAGGTGTAGAGCAGAGAGAAATTCGAAGCATTCGGACCGACGATCGTCGACATTTACCCGGACGGGAGTCTGAAGTTTTAATTTGGATAAACAACCCCGAGGAAAATATCTCAGCGCTTTGTATTTTTACGATTTATTTGGTGTGATGTATGTTGCCGATAATTTTTCGTTACTGTGAAATTAATGATCAGCCCTCAAGTTTGAGTACTGAATATCTTTGTATATTTCACTTGTTTATATCAAAAATTTGCCAAGTCCTGTGCGAGACGAATCGGTTTCTGTCTCCGTTCAGTTCAAATGGGTTCAACGACGCAGTGTAAACAGTATAAGACTTTCTCTCCGCTCCATACTTCGATAATTTGCGTAGTATTCACATCAAAACAAGTATAGTGTGTGTAAGGATAGCATTATAGCAAAAAACCCTGAGCAGCTAGATAAGGAATCCGAATTTAAAACGGGAAAAATATTTAGCATCTACCGTCATTGCCTTTCGCTTTTCTTCGCCGTCAGTCCCTCGTACGTCACCCTTTCTTGTAAACATATGAAATCAGAAATCATAGCCATATATATTGTACCCACTCAGCGCTGAACTCTTGAATCCAAGATCGAAGTATTTCGTCAAACGGTAAAATCTTTCAGGCAAGAAGCTTTAAATCATCTCTACCCCACCCCATCCCGGTCCAAACAAAATTTGTCACAACCAGATTTTGGTAGTCACGTGACCATGATATACCAGGGTCTTCTCCGCGCGGCGGGTTGAAAAGAGCCTGGGTACGAGGTTGGCTTTCCTTCTGCAACCGCCAAAAGTTGAAAGTTAAACAGTTAAATTTTCATTTCGAGCTCCAATTGGAATATATTCCATAATTTCCTTCTTTCGATCGTCAAGATCTTTGGTAAAATCTTCGCAGACATCCTTATGCTTTTTACTGATCCCAGGAACACTGGAAGGGCCAGAACGATTCTGAGCAGGACCTTTTTGCGAATGTTGCTAGGCCTTCTCGTTTCCCGCCTCTCCCCAGTCTTCCCAAGAACCCAAACCGACTACGCGGCCAAGCTCATGGCGGAAACGAAAGGCCTAGAAACTAGTCTGGTAGTACTGGTAATTTAAGAGTAAATTTCCTCCAGTTTGTTAATCAGGGAGTTAACATTTTTACCCAAGTTCTGTTCTTCTCTAAATGTTCTTGTTTAGGAGGATATGGCATGAATTCATATGGTCAAGCTGATGCTCGTAGCCTTTATGCTGGTTATCCTGGGCAAGCTGTTGCTGCTCAAGGCAATCCTTATGGAGTACCAGGATCATCTGCACCCTCGCCATATTCAAACTATGGTGAGTTACCAACTAGTCAGACAGTTTAATGGTACTCTGGCTTAAAAGTTTTTGAATGCAACTCAAAAAGTTACTATTCATGACCCAATGTTTCGACACTCCGATCTAGTGTCTTCATCGGGGGTGATCGTTGTGAAGACAGTCCACGCGAAGAATCGGGTATAGTTTAACGCTACTCTGGCTTAAAAGTTTTTGAACAATACCGCCGGATAGCTTTTGTGTCGGTACGAAAACTATACCGGATAGACTTTCTGTTCACACAAAAAACGCCTGCTCCTATCTTGAAAGAGGTACATCTTTTTATCGGATAGCTTTTTGTGCCGTTCCAGCTCCGGTGCAATCTCGTTCCCAGAGCCCACGTTCCCCTTACCCACCGGGCGGGAAACAAGAGGCTCTGGGATAATCCGTTCACGCTATCACAGGATTCTTGTTATCCGGAAGAAGAGTAATCATGTTCATCAACCAATGAAATATCGATGTGAAACGGATTATCCCAGAGTCTCTCGTTTCCCGAGTGGGGAACGTGGGCTCTGGGAACGAGATTGGCTCCAGTGTGAACGGAGTTCGAAATCGTTTCGGAAGTAAATTAATAGAGTAGAGCGTGGTGATTGGTTGTATCGTACGCCATTATTATTCACCGGAAGTGAAAGAAACAGCAGCGATTTTCAAATATCGTTCCTGTTCACACTATACCGGAAAGATTTTCGTACCAACACGAAAACCTTTCCGTATAGCAGGGCTCAAAATAACGGCCGGTCACCGGTCAATGACCGGCCAAATTTTTAATGTGACCAGTCAAATTTGTACAACGCCGGTCATTTTGACTGGTCATACTAACTTGCAATTAATTTTATTACTTCCCTTTGAAGGAACTTAAAATGATTTTTGTTGTGCTGTTGTGGACCCGTTTCATAATGTCTGATATATATTGAAGTGAACTACGTATGCATGCATTTCCTTTTTATGACTAACGTTCATATCAGTACTAGCTTATATGTATAGTGTAGAATATACTTTACATGTGTTGTGTTGTGTTGTGTTGTGTTGTGTTGTGTTGTGTTGTGTTGTGTTGTGTTGTGTTGTGTTGTGTTGTGTTGTGTTGTGTTGTGTTGTGTTGTGTTGTGTTTGTTTGTTTTTGTTTAGGGGGGGGGGGGGGGGGGGAGCGTCGTGAAATTTGACCGGTCAAAAATTGCCTTTGACCGGTCACAATTGGAATTGACCAGTCACCATGACCTGCGTAACATGAAACGTTATTTTGAGCCCTGGTATAGTGTGAACAGGGCCTTAAAAGTTACTGCTCATGGCCCAACGTTTCGACACTCCCATCTAGTGTCTTCATCGGGGTTGATCGTTGTGAAGACATGTTCCATATTTATACTCTCATAGAAGCACCGATGAACAACGTGATTCAAATAGGCTTCTGATGACGGAAAGTCAGTAAACATTTTGTTTTCTTGATTTTTGGCTTTAGTTTCTAGCAGTGTTTCTGGAATGCCTTCATACCAAGATCGTGCAGCTGCACTTGGGCAAGATCCCGTCGCTGCAGCTCAATCGTATCCAGGTCTGTAGCTCCTGGTTTTACGTCATACTCCTAACTTGGCCAGATGAGATCGGTAGAAGTTAGATGGGATAATTCTGCGGGCCCCTTCTGAAGGTCGCGCCATGTGACGAATTGAACTTTACTGCGCATCCCACGCGCTTCTTAAGTGTCTGTGGACCATAAAGTTGCCAGGAATAGTTGGTCGAGGTTTAAGGATGGGAGAACCCGCCCACATGAGATTAGGGACCTTAAGATCTACGACGGCAACTTCAACGATGGCGTCCTCCAAATAAAAGAATTCTAGCTGTGAAACAAAGTGAATGAATAATTTGTAATCCCAGGAGTAATCCCAACACCGTCCTCGTTCTTTATACAACGCCATTTAGAGCATTTTCACGTCTTCAGGACGACGTCAACTCACCAAAAGATGAGAACTTCGCTTAACGTTGACTTCAATACAAACACTACAATCCTTTTAGTACTGGGTCGTTTTAAAAGTCATTAAACTAACTTTAAGTATCAAATATAACAGTTAACCGTAACGTATTTCAGTTATAGAATTTATGTTGCTTTTTAAGCGCCGTCGTCGTCGTAGCATCTTAAGGTCCCTAATATATGGGTTAGGGCTTACATTGGGGTTGGAGAGGCTTAAATCAAGTTAGCATTCCAGATATGGTGAATGGAGTTCAGTGAACGAAAGTTCATGATTAATGCCCCAGGTGTTACTTGGTTATTTTGCCCAATAATAACTAAAGTGTCAGTGGTGGCAGAAAGTATTTTGTTCTTGGTGATATCATAGAGCACTTCAACTAAATTATTGATGGTGCGCTACTCGCCAGGAACGAACATAATAGAAACTAGGCAAAGCTCAAAGCGCCTATAACGAGCTGTGATTTTTTTTGAGACTGTCTTTACCGTGCACAAACCTTTTGTTTTTCACGTATTAACATTTAAATACACGGTTGAGAGATTGAACGTAAACGGTGCTATTGGATGTTTGCTTCATTATACCAAAAGTACATGGTCTTCACCGTACACAAGTTTGCATAAAGCTGAACAAAACGATAGAACAAAGACTCCTGCTGAGTTTCCAGCTCTTTTCTCGATTGACTAGGATTAGGCAATATTGCGGATAACTTATCACGGTATTACTATTAAATGAAAAGGAAAAACTAAGATCAATATACACTTAATGTCTGCTCCCGAGGGAAACAGTTAGTTTTGTTTTCCCGAGAGTCTTGATATTTCCCGAGACGAAGTCGAGGGAAACATCGAGACTCGAGGGAAAACAAAACTAACTGTTTCCCGGGGGTCAGACATTAAGTGTTTTGTTATAGAGCTTGAGTTTCGCTAAATAATTTCTACGTTTATCAAGGGAAAGTACACAAAAGATAATCGTTATGACTTACCAAAACATTTCGCCTTGCTCCGTAATTTCACTTCCACCAAACAAATATAAGTCTCAGAACAAAAGAACAGCAATACATTTCTCCAGTTAATCTTCACACATGCTTTGAAGACCTATAAATATTCTTTTTTTCGTACCAAACAAGCTTTTGTTTATAGGATGCCGTGAAGAGTTCAAAGTTCTAGCGGGCAACAATTGAAAACTTATTGACCGAGCAGGCAATAAGTTCTCAATTATTGCCCGCTCGGTAGACATTGAAATTTAGCTTAGGTTATGTGATCACAAACCAACCAATGACAGTCATCGTTGTATCCAGCGAAACTAGCTATATAACAATATGAATTATTTTGGAACAATGAGGGATGGATGGACATCTCCTTGTGGTGAATAAAATCGTCTGGCATTAGCCAAAAATACTAAAGACTCGTCTTCAGGCTTTAAAGGGTTAAAGAGATACGTTTTAGCCTTTACTAGACCTCTAGAGAAATCAGTTTAGATTTAACTTATAGTAACAGACTTTTGGTGGATGTTCGTCAAGCTCAATTACTCAGAAAATATTTCTGATCCCCAGACAGGGTTCGAACCTGCAATCTTCTAATGACCAGTTAGACGCTCTAACCCGTCATTAGAAGGGTTGCAGGTTAGAAGGTTGCACTGGTTACCACTTAGGAGCACATACATGTATGACTATGGATTTGTAACCTTAGCTCTCCATCTAAGCCTCAGTGGCTCAAGGTTCGAACCCTCTCTGGGGCTCAGAAATCTTTTCTGAGTAATTGAGCTTGACGAACGTCCATCAAAAGTCTGTTACATTACATCAAGCTCGCAAACGTACCGCATCCACTACATGTATACGTACAACTTCTCATATTTAACTTATAGTGTTAAGAGTTCTTTGTTTTTTTGTTGTTGTTTCATTACAGGTGGTTACGGTGCAGCTATGGGGATATACGGTGCAATTGGTGCACCAACGTCTGCTGGTCGTTATAATGATTTTGGTAACCCTGGTCAAGGACCACCTACCTCGGCCGCTCCTGGTATGGCTGGCCGCGGCGACGGTGCATCGGAGTTTGCCACCTATGGTGCTTATGGTAAGTATAATATATACCAGATGAGTGGCGGAACTGTAACTTTGTTGCGTTGTTTACGTATTACCACCCACCTTAAAACATCGTTGAAAAAAGTAGACTCCAGTTCAACTTGCTGCAGAATGCTGATTCAACTTGCAACAGAATCATTGTTGCGTGACAGTGTTTAAGGTGGGTGGTAATACGTGCAACAACGCTATTCAACTTGCAACGCAACAATGTTGGAGTAATTTGTTGCTCGTATTATTTCACCTTAAAGCGGAAGATCGGTTATATGGGTTTCGAAACCACCTCAACCTACGAATAGTGTTATATCTATTTTATAAATCACCCTACAAGTAATAGATAAATCCCGAGAACGAGGGATTTATGCTATATAAAGACCCGAGGACGCGAAGCGTCCGAGGGCTTTATATCGCATAAATCCCGACGTTCGAGGGATTTATCTGACTTAATTTATTATTGAGGAGGTTTTCCAACAAAGTTTGGTCTTTTTTTCTACCTTGGACAAAGATTTTCCTAGTTTTTTCCTTCATTTCTTATCTAATTAGTATTCAAGGTCTTTATGCGATATAAAGCCCTCGAAAGAACAAAGAAAACCGACTCAATCATAAATTAAAGCTTCATTAACCCTTTCACCCATGGCTTTCCGAAACTTCTCCCGTTGACGAGTAAAACCGTCTGGCGTTAGGCAGAGTAAAAAGATAAAGTTGTTCGACAACAACGATGAATACGCATGAATCGTATGAATGGTTAGGTGCAGACCTGCATGTTTAAACACGGAGCGACTGCATAAGTACTGGCTGAGGTACTCAGCCAATCCTGCCCAAACGCATCTGATTGGTCCACACAGCTAAAATTACTTCCGGCCTTACCGAGGAACTTTGGCTGAGACTGAAGAGTGGAGCTTTTGTGAGACTTGTTTACTGTTTTTAAATTAAACTTGCCGCTTTCCAAACGTCGAATTTGTCTTTTTCAAGTGTAACACATCATTTTGAGTAGAAAGACGGAAAAATTACGCTTCCAATACGTCGAAACAAAACTAAGGTGAGGAAAAACCGTACGAAAGTGGACCAACCGTCTCACTGTTTTTCTTGTTGAATCACTTAATGCAGATGATGTCTGTATTCTTTGTTTATTCATTCATATCTTCCGTCCTTGTAATTATAAGATCCTTTTATATACACCAAGAATGTTGATAATGAATATCTTCACACTGATGTCTGAACATCATCTCACTTTCCAACGACAACTTTGTTCTTGCACGACCGGCAGTACATGTTGTCTGGAAAGCCAGACAAATGACTACTAAAAAGTTCTCAATTTGTGATATATTGACTTGCAAAGTTAATATAATAAACTATTTATTGTCTTCGTTTAAATGGTCTGTTTTAGTTAAATATCAAAGTCTTGTCTTTTATGTGGAACTCTATTTTAAAAAACGGCGAAAGACAAAGCAGCTATACGTGACCTTCAAACATCGTTTGAAAGCAAGGTCATAAATATTTTACAAATTCATCGACCAAACAAATTTAATCACTTCAGAACTGTTTTTATCTAAGACTCTTATGTTTCTCTTTACAATTTACCTGGTGTATTGAAAGGTAAAAGGGTTATAAGTAAAAGATAATTCTCAAAACTTCACCAGCTCACTGACTCGTTGTTGACTTGACTGTTGACATTTCAAACTGTCAGTGCGTAGCCGGGGGGGGGGCTCCCTTTTATACGCTCGCTCCGTGTTTAAGAGTTTCCAGCCGTTGTTCGGTTACTTGGATACAGGTCTAGGGCCATGTAATGGTTCCCAGCCTTGATCTGTCCATGCCTTGTGTCTGCACCTATCACACCGATTATTGCAGTGGAAGTTTAATTACTGTAGTCGTAGATTAATGGGTGGAATGGAGGGCACAAATTTTCCTCTATCGCTGTCTTTAGCTATCGACTACGCAGAATAACGGCTCTATCAACCTGGCTCTCCAGAGCGTACTGTATGACACCTGAGAGTTCTCGTCTCTAATCAATCTCGTACCCAGAGCCTGCGATCCTTTTGGTCAGTACCAAGGAACGGAGGCTCTGGGAAACTCCGATGAAACTCGGCACCTGATTGGTTAGTTCAATCAATCTCGACCCAGCAATAAATAACAGTGAAAATTAAAATTCGGTGCACGTTGCTCAACGTTCTGTAACATATAATTATAAACGACAAATCCAATATACAATTGAACACATGAAATAATTCAAAACAGTGAAAATCCCGATAATTTACAAGTTAAAACTATTATTATTTTATTTATTTTATTTTATTTAACTTTACCTTGACTAAATAAATAAATACAAGGATAGGAACACCGCAACAGCTGAGGCCGATTACTGCGGGTCCTGATTGTCTACGATTTACATTAAATAATATGTGATATAAATATAATTATATGATATAAACATAACAAGTAAAAACGTTTAATATGAAGCTAGCTGAAGGTCTAAAAACAACAAGTAGGGGAAACACATAGACTACGGATTATTATTATAGATTATTGTCGCTTTGTCGCCAAACAACATCTGCCGTCTGATTTGTCTCGTATTTATTCGCAGTTTCGTCTCAGAACTTTAAAAATAACATTAGAGAATGCAAGGTCGATATAATTTAGCCAAAATTCCTAACAGAAAGTACAATTCCTTACCTGAGCAGCTGAGCCGAACCGATCACGGCCGACGCGGACAAATAAAACCTACGGCTCAAATCGTCCGGTCAACGATTAGGAGAAAAGCAAAGAATGGCCATTCTTACATGAAATGCTTTGTCGAGAGCCTTGTAAAACATGTTGATTTTATTCATCGGTAAACAATATTCCCCTGGTCTTCGGACTAGCGAACGATCATCAACATGACAGTTACAAATTTATATGAGGAACTGGGAACCAGAGGACTGGGACCAAAGACCCCGATTTGGGGACTTTTTCATCGGAGTTTCCCAGAGCCTCCGTTCCTTGGTAATGACCAAAAGGATCGCGGGCTCTGGGTACGAGATTGGTCTCTAATTGGCTTGCTATCGCCCCATGCCCTGCGCGTTCCTTTGTTGTTAACCTTTGTTATAAATAACCTCATTTAAACAATATATTCTCGGTTTTCACTCGCGTGACCGTTGGGGTGGTGAAACAATACAAAATATTTGAATAAGAATAGAGTTAAATTCCCATAGGATAAAGATTGTGCACCAACATGGCTGCCACCAACATGGCCGCCGTGACGTCAGATGAAAACCAAGAATTTCTCTAACTTTCTATCTTGTTTTCCAGGTCTTGGTAGTTATCCTCAAGAAGCGTCCCAGTACGGCCCAACAAGAGGAGGGATCACCGAGGCAGCCTTTGGTGCAGCACCTGCCCCGGGCGCTCCAGCCCATGTTTACGCCGGAGAACAAAACTACCCGGTCGGTCTATACGAATCTATGGGCCGTGGAGCGGGAAACGCCACGCGTGGCTATCATCCATACGGTCGATAAACCTCCATCGTGAACACCAGACGAAATCATTTCGCTAAATGAACGTTATTTTTCCTGGTTTTGTTTCAGCAACAGATCGTGTTTTTACACTTGATTTTATCAACACTGGCTGTTTTGATTATTTTTTGGCCAGTAACTGCTCTTTTAGTCGCATTTTTGCGACTGTTGGTCTACCATGAGATAGTGTTAAGCTAGTGGTTATTATGACCTCTGTTTTTATTGACTTATGTAATAGTGTAAACTGTAGTTCTGCTTTAGTTGTAAAGTAGTGGTAAATTAGACAAATAAATTATAAAACAACTGCTCGTTTTTTTTTTAAATTACCACTGTATTAAGGGAACACTCTGGCAAAGTGTGACGATCCCGTAACAAAATATTCCAATATATTTGGAGAATTTTCCTGCTTAGTTGAAAACATTAACCCCTTGACTCGCAAGCGCGCTTGTAGACGCACCTTTAAGGGGTACGTCCTTGCATGAAAAGTAGACAGTATTTTACTCTTGACTCTGCTCGTTCCAACATGCTGATCTCACTGGGAAATCTAAATGTATCGAACATTTTCGTGCTCCAGACAAATTATTAAAATTTTCATACGTCAAATAGACACGTCTTCGGTTGGATCCTTACTTCGGTTGAAAGAAGTCAATCAAATATGCTCTACTGCAATATCGTTTCCACGTTCTTTTCTCCGCTTTTCCCACTTTCTCCCCGATCGCGCTCCCCACCTGCGGTGAGTGAGTGAGTGTGTGTGTGTGTGTGTGTGCTTCAAGCACACACCACACCCCTCGGCCTTGGGAACGAGGTTGTAATATCGCTCCGTCGTGATGACGTCACTATTTAGGTTTGTCCGCTTTTACCTATAATTCTTGCGCGCAGTCCGGACAATAGACAATGGCTCATTTTCAATCATTTGAAAGTCAATTTTGCTTTGTCCGCATTTTATGCTATAAATAGCAGCTCGACCGTAATTAAGCCCTAATCAAACGAGAACGCAAGTCATCGCAAGTTGGCAGTCACGAATTTCTGTGGTGGTCGTTGGAACACCCAAATTAACAAAATAAATGTTTCATGAGTGTTTTAAACAAGTTTTAACTTTGTCACAGTACATCATATTTTTGAGATATTATTCAGAGCAGCTGGCTGAGATAGAGTGACTGCCAATTTGCAATGACTTGCGTTCTCGTTTGATTAGGGCGTTAAGGCTATGTGCACACGGTAACGTTTCCGAGCGTTTTCGTATTGTTTCAAGTAATGAACTGATTGTTCTCGATTCCCTTGAGAACAGTAAACAATACGCAAACGCTCCGAAACGTTACCGTGTGCACGTAGTCTAAAACTGATTTAATGTTGCTAGTAAACAGTTTTTGTGTGCAATAGAGCGTTTTCACTCACGTGATCGGTGGCCCATTGGGGTGGTGAAACAATACGAAATATTTGAATAAGAAAGAGCTGATTCCCATACCGTACACCAATATGGCCGCCATTTCATTGTTTTGGTTCACCAATATGGCCGCCGTGACGTAAGATGAAAACGCTCTGCCATGGTGTATAGTACTAGTGCTACTATGGTTTAAAGTAAAATCCAGTCGAGTTTCCCATTATAAACTAAAGTTACCACAACACTTGTGAATATATCTCTTACTCTTAAAATAAGGTAACGTGAACTATATTTGGGTCACCACACTATATTACAGTCGGTTTCAGATGGCTTAGTGGTTTGCAATCAATCCCTTGAGATTTAGCAGGCAAAGATACGCCAGCCATATTGGAGGAAAACATACTCCAAATACAATAGAAACATGACGTCTAGTGCAAACCAAGAATTGAACTAGGCATTTGATTGGCAACTAGCAGCCAATCAAATGCCTAGTTCAATACGAATTTGTGAACCTCCGAACGAACTTCTGAACAAGTCCGTCAAGAGTAACCTGAAACCGACCGTAAAGGCTGGGTCGGTAATCTTAACCTGAATGTCAGGCCTTTATTTGTTCCCGCCCGGCCGTCGACTGAATTATAAAGTATTTTGTGACGTCTCTTTCTTTCCACGCACGCACTAAACGTGTTTCCACGAAACGCGGGACTGCTCTCGCGAGAGTCGTGGGTTTTCCTTTGCACGCCAACATGGCGTCGTTCAACAAACTCGTGGTGAAAACATATCCCAAACTTGCCACGAGGGAAACGAGCGACACGAAGTTTTGGAAAAAGTATAATGTAAGTATAAATGTTTATCACTCTCTAGTCTACAGTTTGTTTGTTATAATGAAACGTAATTTCTTTTTTATTAGTTTCCAATAACGGTGAAAGAATTTTCTGCTATCAACTCGATAAGTTTCAGTGCAAGTCAACCTCATGATTTTGCCGTAACCAGTTCAAATAAGGTAAGTTTCTGACTTGTTCTCTAAGTGTGTTCTAAGTGTTTAAAATATACTTTTGCTTGGTTTGTCGATTTGGTCTTTTTTGGCCTAATTTGGTGCACTATACAGTCTATACTTGGGGTGAGTTTCTAAGAAATCTGAGATGACTTGCTGTAAATATACACTAATACACTGCACGTGTGATTTGTATACAGTCAACAATAGAGTCAGTGCCCATTTGAATAATTTAGTCCTGACGTTAGCACGCGGTATTTAAGCAGGAAAACTACAGTATTATATTATATTATATTATATTATATTATATTATATTATATTATATTATATTATATTATATTATATATTATATTATATTATATTATATTATATTATATTATATTATATTATATTATATTATTAAAATATAAATATAATATTTATTATATTTATCCAGGGTGAATTTCAGAATTCTCTGCACCAAAGATTTTCAAACATTTATTATTTGTGCACCAAAAAACTAGAAAGCTTGTGCCAAAAAACACTGCACCATAATTATCTGCTTGTCAATCTGCACCAAAAACATGCACCAAAATTTTTGAGGTAAATGCTCTGCACCAATGATCTTGGTCAAATACCCCCTCAAATTCAGTTTGGATATTTATCATCATTTTTATTTGTTTGTATTATTTTTTGTTTTTTTATTTATTATTCATTTATGTTTTTGTTATTATTGTTTATTATATTTCTTATTATTTCTTATTATTATATTTATATTAAATGTAAATATAATATTTATATTATATTTATTATTAATTGTTTATGTGTGAAAGTGCATGTGTGTGTGTAAAAGTGTGCATAAACAATGTTTTGGATACAGCAAAGACCAGAAATAGAAGAGATTATAATAATGTTCTGATAAAACTATATATTTATATAGTCTATATTTATAAACTATATATTTATATTTGTAAATATTAAATGATTATTGTGGGACAGTGAACTCGGATGGAGAATAATATTAAAGGTGTTATATTTACTGAATTGTTTGGGTAATAACCCATGGGTTTGTCAAGAACTTCCTGTGTTAACATTATTATCAGCGGTATTTCAGTTAATGTACGTGGGCTCAGAAAGGCGCTTCTGGTTCTCGTCTGACCTCATGTATAGTTTTTTGTGTTTGTGTTGAATAAGGTTTAAATATATCTGTGGAATTCCTCCCTTTTATACTATCGAACCCCGCTATTCTTTACATTGGTGCTGTGACCAGGATGGAGGAACTACAACGCTTACAAGCTTCACGAAGAGGTCACAAATCACATCTTACAAAAGTGTTGAACAAGGCGACTGACATACTAAAGACACAAGCAGATGAAATGGCGTTGATTACCCTGAAGACCTCACTTGAGCAACTCGAGAGGAAAAAGGATTTGTTAAAGGAGCTGGACGAAAAAATTGCTGCGAAACTTTCAGATCCCAACGACCTAGAAGCTGAAATTCTTGAATCCGAAGAACTATGTTGTGAACTCGAAGACAAACTGAACCACATTCGTAAGTACATTGAAGTATCTGTGTTATCAAATCAATCAACTCAGCTCAGACAAAGTTCACTAGCTGTAAACCATACCACAATGCCAGAAACGTTGCCTACACAAGTTAATTCATGTACAGTTTTGAGTCGAACAATTCCATACTGACACAGCAAAATCCCTCCAATACCATGAACAATACTGAAACACCTTCCAATTCACACCATCCACCAATAACAACTAGTAGCAATTCACCTCAAAGTGTATGTAGACTCCCAAAACTTACCCTCCCAGTGTTTCTTGGCAACCCACTCAATTGGCAGTCCTTTTGGGACTCATTCGAATCAGCTGTCCATGGCAATTCACCCTTAAATGGGGTTCAGAAGTTTAACTACTTGAAAGCACAACTCAAGGGGGATGCTTTACAAGCAATAGCTGGCTTTCCACTCACTAATAGCAATTATGAACAAGCTATTAACATTCTCAAGAATCAATTTGGCCAACCGCACAGAATTGTTAATGTTCACATGCAGGCTCTCCTTGGCATCCCCAACCCAAATGAACATCTAGATAGTTTTCAGAGTTTCTATGACACTCTGGAGACTCGTATTCGAGGTCTTGCATCACTTGGAAAGAGTCAAGAATCTTATGGTGATCTATTAATACCTATAATATGAGAAAAGCTACCTAATGAATTCAGAAAGAACATGGCACGAGAACATGGGTCCTTAGAATGGATGATTGATGAACTGCGAAATGCCATACGTAAGGAACTGAAGATTTTAGAAGCAGGAGAGTTAGCCAATTCGCAAGGTAGGGAACACAAGCAAACATCATCAACCATTACCTCATCCTTTTACACTGGTACTGAAGGCACACACCGTCCACCACCACGTCCAAAACGACCTAACTTTGCGTGTGTTTACTGCAAGCAAAACCATTCGTCAAATGCCTGTAAAAATGTCACAACATATGATCAACGACTCACAATTATTAAGAAAGGAAATCTATGTTTTAACTGTCTTGGGCACCACAAGGCCTCCCACTGTCATTCTAGAAACCGATGCAAGAACTGCAATCGTAAGCATCACACCAGCCTTTGCAACAGTGACAATCCTGTACCCGAAGACCCACCACCTAAAGACCTACCTAGAGACCCACCTAAAGACCTACCTAGAGACCCACCTAAAGACCTACCTAAAGACCCACCTAAAGACCTACCTAAAGACCCACCTAAAGACCTACCTAGAGAACCACCTAAAGACCTACCTAAAGACCCACCTAAAGACCTACCTAGAGACCCACCTAAAGACCTACCTAGAGAACCACCTAAAGACCTACCTAGAGACCCACCTAAAGACCTACCTAGAGACCCACCTAAAGACCTACCTAGAGACCCACCTAAAGACCTACCTAGAGACCCACCTAAAGACCTACCTAGAGACCCACCTAAAGACCTACCTAGAGACCCACCTAAAGACTTACCTAAAGACCCACCTAAAGACCTACCTAAAGACCTACCTAGAGAACCACCTAAAGACCTACCTAAAGACCCACCTAAAGACTTACCTAAAGACCCACCTAAAGACCCACCTAAAGACCTACCTAGAGACCCACCTAAAGACTTACCTAAAGACCCACCTAAAGACCCACCTAAAGACCTACCTAAAGACCTACCTAGAGACCTACCTAGAGACCCACCTAAAGACCCACCTAAAGACCCACCTAAAGACCTACCTAGAGACCCACCTAAAGACTTACCTAAAGACCCACCTAAAGACCTACCTAGAGACCCACCTAAAGACCTACCTAGAGACCCACCTAAAGACCCACCTAAAGACCTACCTAGAGACCCACCTAAAGACTTACCTAGAGACCCACCTAAAGACCCACCTAAAGACCTACCTAGAGACCCACCTAAAGACCTACCTAGAGACCCACCTAAAGACCTACCTAGAGACCCACCTAAAGACCTACCTAGAGACCCACCTAAAGACCTACCTAGAGACCCACCTAAAGACTTACCTAGAGACCCACCTAAAGACTTACCTAGAGACCCACCTAAAGACCTACCTAGAGACCCACCTAAAGACTTACCTAGAGACCCACCTAAAGACCTACCTAGAGACCCACCTAAAGACCTACCTAAAGACCTACCCAGAGACCCACCTAAAGACTTACCTAGAGACCCACCTAAAGACTTACCTAGAGACCCACCTAAAGACTTACCTAGAGACCCACCTAAAGACCTACCTAGAGACCCACCTAAAGACCTACCTAGAGACCCACCTAAAGACCTACCTAGAGACCCACCTAAAGACCAACCTAGAGACCCACCTAAAGACCTACCTAGAGACCCACCTAAAGACCTACCTAGAGACCCACCTAAAGACCTACCTAGAGACCCACCTAAAGACCTACCTAGAGACCCACCTAAAGACCTACCTAGAGACCCACCTAAAGACCTACCTAGAGACCCACCTAAAGACCTACCTAGAGACCCACCTAAAGACCTACCTAGAGACCCACCTAAAGACCTACCTAGAGACCCACCTAAAGACCTACCTAGAGACCCACCTAAAGACCTACCTAGAGACCTACCTAGAGACCCACCCAGAGACCCACCTAAAGACCTACCCAGAGACCCACCTAAAGACCTACCTAGAGACCCACCTAAAGACCTACCTAGAGACCCACCTAAAGACCCACCTAAAGACCCACCTAAAGACCTACCTAGAGACCTACCTAGAGACCCACCTAAAGACCCACCTAAAGACCTACCTAGAGACCCACCTAAAGACTTACCTAAAGACCCACCTAAAGACCTACCTAGAGACCTACCTAGAGACCCACCTAAAGACCCACCTAAAGACCCACCTAAAGACCTACCTAGAGACCCACCTAAAGACTTACCTAAAGACCCACCTAAAGACCTACCTAGAGACCCACCTAAAGACCTACCTAGAGACCCACCTAAAGACCCACCTAGAGACCCACCTAAAGACTTACCTAGAGACCCACCTAAAGACTTACCTAGAGACCCACCTAAAGACCTACCTAGAGACCCACCTAAAGACTTACCTAGAGACCCACCTAAAGACCTACCTAGAGACCCACCTAAAGACCTACCTAGAGACCCACCTAAAGACCTACCTAGAGACCCACCTAAAGACCTACCTAGAGACCCACCTAAAGACCTACCTAGAGACCCACCTAAAGACCTACCTAGAGACCCACCTAAAGACCCACCTAGAGACCCACCTAAAGACCTACCTAGAGACCCACCTAAAGACCTACCTAGAGACCCACCTAAAGACCTACCTAGAGACCCACCTAAAGACCTACCTAGAGACCCACCTAAAGACCTACCTAGAGACCCACCTAAAGACCTACCTAGAGACCCACCTAAAGACCTACCTAGAGACCCACCTAAAGACCTACCTAGAGACCCACCTAAAGACCTACCTAGAGACCCACCTAAAGACCTACCTAGAGACCCACCTAAAGACCTACCTAGAGACCCACCTAAAGACCTACCTAAAGACCTACCTAGAGACCTACCTAGAGACCCACCTAAAGACCTACCTAGAGAACCACCCAGAGACATGCCCAGGCAGCTACCTAGAGACCCACCTAAAGACCTACCAGTCAGCAACAACGGGATGACAGAAAAACCAGAATCATCTGTCCTTACAACATTAACACCTAACCAATCCAATCCTACAGCTTCAAACTACAGCAAACCCGAGCCTCGAGCCTCCCTACTGAAGACAGCAGTAGCCACTGTTAGTACAACAACCACTCATACAGAAGCCAATATACTTTTTGACGAAGGCGCTCAACGCTCTTTTATTACACAGTCCCTCGCTAGAAAAGTTGGTTTGCATGCTGTTACAAGTGAAACCATTAGCCTTTCCACATTTGGAGCTAATACTACACTAAAGAGAAACCTGGATGTTGCAACAATCAACATCGAAGCAGAAACCTTTGGACAAATTCCAATCCAAGTCCTCATTGTACCTATATAACATCGCTACTCCACTACAGAATCAAGTTAGAACGTCTCTCAAGGATATTCCTTATCTGAAAGGGCTCAAGCTTGCCCATCCAGTCACAGACGATGGAAATTTCGAGATTTCCCTGTTAATCGGAGCAGATCATTACTGGGATATAGTCCAGGACCACATCATCCGCGGAAATGGCCCAACAGCGATGCAATCAAAGTTAGGGTACCTGTTATCCGGACCAATTGACTCCCCACCTGGTGAAGGAACCTCGACCAATATGTACAACATCATTATTTCCCACCATGACGAAGACAGTCAACTGGAACGATTCTGGTCCTTGGAATCTCTGGGCATCACTCCACCAGGCACTGACGATGTTGAAACCAGTTTTCCCTGTGAGTATCAAAACTCCTCCATCTCACGCGAGAAAGATGGTAGCTACACTGCAAAGTTTCCATGGAAAGAAGATCACCCACCTCTGCCGTCAAACCTTTCCATCTGTGAGAAACGTACCAGATCGACAGTTCAACAATTGAGTCGGACACCTGCACTGATACACACCTATGGAACAATAATCGCAGAACAAGAAGAAAGAGGATTTATTGAGAAGATACCGAACACCGCGTCGATCAACAACGCTCATTACATCCCCCACCACCCGGTAAGAAAGGATTCGGCAACGACTCCCATCAGAATAGTCTATGATTGTAGCTGTCGTCAGTCACCAACATCTGCGAGTCTCAACGACTGCCTCAGAGCTGGCACACCACTACTTAACAACGTGACGGCTGTTCTACTCCGCTTTCGTTCCTACACTTACGGCATAGCAACAGATATTGAAAAAGCCTTTCTCCATCTCAATCTTGCTGAATGTGACAGGGACTTTACTAGATTCTTGTGGCTTTCAAATCCTCACGACCCAGATAGCTCATTTGATACATACCGCTTCAAAGCCGTTGCGTTTGGTGCTACGAGTTCTCCGTTCATGTTAAATGCCACTCTCCAACACCATCTGAGCAAGTTTACATCATCTGTTTCTCGTAACATGAAGGAGAACATGTATGTCGATAATATCCTTTCTGGTTCTGATACAGAACTAGCCGCAATCGAGTACTACGACGAAGCCAGATCCATTATGAATCAAGCCAATTTCAACCTCCGCTCTTGGGCGTCAAACAGTACTACACTACAACACAAGACATCTGAAGAACAAACTGCTGACCGAAATCAACGTCCTTGGCCTCAACTGGAACATCTCGACCGATACTCTTTCCTTAACCACCAAGAAACCGATATCCACTCCTCCATTGATCACTAAACGCGAAATCCTACAACAATCTTCAAGTATCTTTGATCCACTCGGCATGATCACTCCCGTAACCGTACGAGCTAAGATGTTCATGCAACTACTGTGGCAAAAATCTATGGATTGGGACGAACCACTCGACGGACAGCTGCAACAAGATTGGCTTAAGATTGCAGATGATCTACAGACCGCACGAGACACTGTGATTCCAAGACATTATTTTGACACTTCCTTATCACCCCAGTGCGCATCACAACTCCATATTTTTGTGGATGCAAGGGCATACGGCGCAGTGACGTACCTCAAACAGGCAGATCAAACATTACGTGTCATGGCGAAAACACGGGTCGCCCCCCTCAAAAAGCTGACGCTACCTCAACTGGAGCTAATGGCAGCTCTAGTAGGTGCCAGACTAGCTTCATTCATTCACAACGCAATCAAGACCCGCTATGAAGATTTGGAAGTACACCTCTGGTCTGACAGTCAGATCGTCTTACACTGGATCTACAGTAACAAAGAACTCAAACAATTTGTTGCTAACCGCATTCAATCCATCAAAGCATTGTTTCCTCCCAACTGCTGGCACTACTGCCCTACAAACGACAATCCAGCTGACGTATTAACGCGCGGTGCTACAACTTCTCAGATACATTCATCGACACTGTGGCGCAACGGACCATCATGGCATCTAACAAACAATGGCCCGCCTGGACTCCGACTACAGCTTTACTGACCCACTCTCCTCAGCCAATACAAGACGTTCAGACCCGACAAGACAAGACACGACCACGCCGACCCCTAACGTCTCTGGTGAGATAGGCATCCACCGTATTGTCGACATATCAAGATATAGCAGTCTGGCTAAAGTAATCCACATCACAGCCTATATTCTCAGATTTGTGGGAAACCTAACCAAACAAACCAAGCAGACGGGACCACTTACCGTTCCAGAGAATGTCGCAGCAGAAAACCGTTGGATATCGAACTGTCAGCAAACAGCCTACCACGCTGAACTGATTAATCTTACCTCAAAGGGCTGCTCTCGTCTTCCTCTGGTGAAACAACTTCGACTGTTTCTTGACGAACAAAACTTCCTCCGCTGCAGAGGAAGGATTCACAACGCTCCTATTCACGATTTCGCAAAATTTCCCCTCTTACCGGCGGACCACTCCTTCACCAAGCTAGTTGTTCACTCTGCCCACGCCAACCAACTTTACCCGGGGGTGAACTCGACACTAACAACCATTCGGCAGAAATTCTGGATTCCAACCGCCCGGCAAGTTGTGAGGAAAGTACTACGCAAATGCGTTACGTGTCGAAAACATGGTGGAAGACCATACACAAATCCAGACCCTGCACCCCTACCGAAATTACGGCTACAAGAGTCTACACCATTTACAGTCACCGGAGTGGACTTTACCGGTGCACTCTACGTGCAAACAACTACGAGAGAGAAGAAAGTTTATATCTGCTTATTCACATGCGCAGCTACTCGAGCAGTCCATTTGGAAATAGTTGATGATCTAAGCGAAGATACCTTAAAGCTTTTCGGAGATTTGCCAGTAGAAAGTCACTACCAAGGAAAATAGTTTCAGACAACGCCTCGACATATTTGTCGGCCGCGGAGGAACTTAAACGTTTGTTCCAGTCTCCATCATTAAAGAAAGCGTTCAATCAACGAGGTGTAGAATGGCATTTCTTTCCTAAAAGAGCCCCGTGGTACGGTGGATTTTGGGAGAGACTAATCTGTCTTACAAAGAACGCCCTGAAGAAAGTATTAGGTCGTGCACACACCACCCTTTCGAGTCTCCAGACAATCGTTGTTGAAATCGAAGCCATGTTAAATGATCGACCTATTACCAACATATCGTCCGACATCCGAGATGAAGAACCCCTCACACCGTCCCATCTACTGTATGGACGACGCATCACCTCCTTTCCCCACTTACGCGTGGAGGACGGCGAGGCTGACGACCCTGACTTTGGAAGTGCTTCACAAGTCAAAGCGGTTGCCAAAAAACAAGCGCTACTTCTCAAACATTTTTGGTCTCGATGGAAGGGAGAATACCTGACGTCTCTTCGGGAATTTCACAAAGTGACAGGAAACAACAGCCAAACAATACGCACTGGCGAGGTGGTCTTGGTTCACGACGACAGTCCGAGAACAAGCTGGAAACTGGCAGTAATCGAAGACCTCATCAGAGGAGGTGACGGATTGATCCGTGCCGCCAATATACGTACCAGCACTGGTCGAACAAATAGACCAATTGCTAAACTACTGTATACCCTCTTGAAGTTACAACCGACACCATATCTGATTCTGTTGCAGTTAATGAACCTGAAGAAACACCCGAAGACCAACCTGAAGAAACACCCGAAGACCAACGTGGAGAAATTGAAAATGAACGTCGGCCTAAGCAAGCAGCAGCTAGAAGAGCATCGAATCGGATATCTACATGGACGCGAATACTCGGCGCCCCCCCCCCCCCCCCGGAGGATGTCGAGAACTTCCTGTGTTAACATTATTATCAGCAGTATTTCAGTTAATGTACGTGGGCTCAGAAAGGCGCTTCTGGTTCTCGTCTGACCTCGTGTATAGTTTTTTGTGTTTGTGTTGAATAAGGTTTAAATATACCTGTGGAATTCCTCCCTTTTATACTATCGAACCCCGCTATTCCTTACAGGGTTATCTCTTAATTTTGCTAGGAAATATACCAGTATTTAGTGCATGTAATAGGGTGACCAGTGCGGGTCATACAAAATTCTTAAGATGATACCATCACGAAGACCAGAGACCAAGGATTCTACTTTCATCTTGCAATGTTAGAGATTGTTATTAAAATGCTATTATTAGCAGCTGCAGGTTATCCGATGGTGCGGGTAATACACTGATTTATTTTTCCAAAAGTGACATTTTTGTTGCAGTGCAGGTTATACCCCAGAAAATACAGTATGTAAATATTAATATTACAGTATCTCATGACACATCCACATTTCATTGTTCTAACAGACCAGTTAAATAATTTATTCAATTAGTATGTATACAGGGTGAAAAATGGTTATCATACTTTTTTGAATGGAAAAGAGTGTGAAACCACTTATCACAGTATTTATTCTATACTAATGACGTACTAGGACGTCTGAAGGGGGGAGGGGGTCAACTTCACATTCCTCTGTGGGAGATGTGGATGTTTTCTGGGATGACCCATTGTAACCCTTATACTGTAATCTTCACTTTTTATGTAGGTTCAAATATATAGTTGCACCACAAATGAAATCAAAAAGACTTTATCAAGATTTAAAGAAACAGCCTATAGTGGTTGTTTTCGTGATGATGGTAAATTACTAGTGGCTGGAAGTGAGGATGGCACAGTAAAGGTGAGTTTGGCACATAGTGATGGCAGAAGATGTTTTATATTGGAGGGGCTAATTATTTTATTAATAGAATATAGACAGCATAGTTGGGTAATATAAGTAATATTGGGCATTTCACTCAATTACATGTTCTAAGGAGTTTGGGTGAAGGAAAATTAATGTTATTGCGTACATAGAGACTGATCCAGTCATGTCAAAAAGTGGTGTAGTTTTAACCTGTCAGCTAAGGCCACGGCATGACAGTTCCACCCTTGCTGATCATGGAAACATTGAGATTTTGTCGCTGGCTGAGCACTTCAGTGAAACCCTGAAGAAAAACGGGTGTGACGTCGATAAGCTCCTACCAGAATGGGTAAAGTTGAAGCGTTATGTAAAGCGACACTGGCAACCAAGATTCACCGAGAAATGTGGCACATCGCTACTTTGGCGCATGATGTTTGAAACAGAGGGCAATGCAACCAGTGAATTCGCCAATACCATGCACATTCTGCAGATACCTCTCGTGCTTCCCATAGGCAGTGCCCATGTTGAACTGTGTTTTCATTACTCAAACGTATCTTGGGTGACTGGCGACTTTCACTTGGTACCGAAACTATCGGTAAATTAATGCGTGTGTGTTCTGATGGACCTTCCCCCCTCATGAGTACGATTCTCAACTAGCAGTTACACATTGATTGAATTCCAGCACCCATCGCCATCATACAAATATTAAACCATATGGCCCCCAAAACTCACAGAAATGAAAATGTGTAACTGTAGTCGACAACACATGTGACTCTGAACTCTCAGAGATACTTGTGCTTTCTGAATCAGACACCGACAGTGTCAACGATGACGGCAGTGACAATGGCAGTGTCAACAGCAGTGACGATGGCAGCGTCAACGCGGCAGCACCGAAAAATGACCTTGGGTTGAAGGATCTACCTAGGCCATCAATGGCCTAGGGTACAAAATACAAAATTTGACCCCTGTTATAAGTAATATTGGGCATTTCACTCGCTTACATAGCATGTTCTAAGGATTTATGGTGAAGGAAAATTCGAGTGTAGAATATATACATTTTAAGACCAAACTGCAAAAAATGCAACTACACAGGCCTTCCAGCAGGAATTGAACCCATGACCTTGCGATTCTAGTGCAATGCTCTGACCACTGAGCCATGGATGGCGTTGCCGAGAGCTTGATCATGAGTTCTGTATATGTATATAATAAGGTGGTAATGCCAGGAGAGAATTGGGTATATTATAAATAATATTGGGCATTTCACTCGATTACATAGCATGTTCTGAGGAGTTTGGATGAAGGAAAATTCGAGTGTAGACTATATACATTTTAAGACCAAACCGGGACCGGTTGCGAAAAATGCAACTACACAGGCCTTCCGGCAGGAATTGAACCCACAACCTTGCGATTCTAGTGCAATGCTCTGACCACTGAGCCACGGATGGTGTTGCTTAGAGCTTGATCACGAGTTCTGTATATATAATAAGGTGGTAATGCCAGGAGAGAATTGGGTATATTATAAGTAATATTGGGCATAGTTGCCAGGTAATGGTGCACTGAGATGTGTCTCTTAAGGGCTCCATGAGAACAGACAACAGTGAAGTTAGTCTACATAGTTACCGTGCTCTTAAAAGCTATTGAAGTACAGTAGTGAATTATCATTCCTATAACCAGTTCACAGTTGCTCTGAGTGCACCTCTAAGAGAGGTTTTGCACCCCTGCACCAGACAAGCTTTGGTACTGATGGTACACTCAAGGTCTTGGTGAAAACTGCCCTAACTATGCCAGTCCAGCCCTGACAAATTTTAGACCATTTAGATATCGGACAGGCTTAGCCAGCTTGTTAGATATATTGGGCAAGGGGAGGGGTATACCTTCCTGTTCCACTACCCTTGGTGGTGAGTTTGCAGATTTTCACAATTTTTAAAATTTTCTTGAAAATTTGTGAAGTGCTCTGCAGCTTGCAAGATGACTTTTTGAGAGAACATGACAGAGGTTGTAAATAATGTTCTGTTATTATTTGTGAGGTTTGCATTAAAACTATTGTCGTTGAATATTGTTTTGTGTGTAACATCGCCTTTTCACATTTAACGAGCTAAGAGTAAGGACCTAATGATTGATTGTCTTATATTAAGTATTAAAAGTTAAAAACATGTGTTTTTAAATTCATAAGTATAAACAAGTACAGTAATAGAGAGAACCGAATTTTGTCTGATGTATTTTTATTTCTGCATATATAGCCGAAGTTTGAGAGAAGTGTCCTAACGCGCAAATTAAATAACGTATTTTCACGCAAATCATGAATGTCAGTGAATTCTTCAGCGAGACACACACATCGGCTGATTATGTGATCTGTGCCGTGATCTGCCGCTGATTAATCAAATCGGCTATTGGCACTTTTTAGCGATGGCTCATCTCTACTGTGAAGAATCATAAACAAATTTATGAAATATATTATAAAGGTTCAGATTAAAATGAAAATACTGTGAATAATATTGTAAAATATTAGATTACATTAATGTGTTCCAGACCAGACTTTTGATGCCTTGTATTTTTACAGATATTTGATGCAAACAGTCGGGTTGTCCTTCGACAATACGTTGGTCACACTCGGTAATTTATTATCAGTTAATTCTTATAAATTATTGTATTGTACTATAATACATTGTAATATGTACATGTACTTCATACAATTAATATTATTTCAAAAAGTAAGATACATGTTATTATAAGTAATAACATGACTTGAGGGAAATTAGCGATTAAATTGCCCGCCGCCGAGGGAAGATTTGTGACTTTTACAAATCTTCCCGAGGCGAAGGGCAATTTAATCGCTAATTTCCCGACAAGTCATGTTATCAGTTTGTAATATTATGATCGCCGAGGAAAACTCAGAGAAGTATGCTGAGATAAGTTTAGGTGTTTGTTTTTGTATGGTTCAGTGAAGTTGTTTACAAGTTTTACTATTGACTGAAGTAATTATACCTTTGGGACATGCTTTGTGTTTGTAGAATAGATGTCTGTTAATTAAAATGTTGTGAGTGTTCTAGGACCGCCTGTTCGCATAATAGATATGCAAGCGGGAAATTTAGTAAAAGACAAAGGATTTCTTTGTCTACTAATTTTCCCCTGCATGCTTGATGAGGGAAAATTAGTAGACAAAGGAATCTTTTGTTTTCTACTAAATTTCCCGGGGAAATTTAGAAGACAAAGGCGTATGCATGGGTAATGAGGAAAATACGGGATTTACATTCCCTTTGATAACAATGAAAACCGAGGTGATCATGATATTATGTAGATTGTTCTGTGCTAGGATTATTGCATTTCCAAATAATTTTACTTTTTTACTAGGGGATATTATTTGGGTAGTACAGTAGTGGGGTGAACTAAAGTTAATTTACAAAACATCTTACCGTAATGATTCAAATAAGCGCCCTCCTTCCAATAAGCGCCCCCTCTCGAATAAGCGCCTCCCTTCCACTGCATTTTTTTAAATAAGCGCCCCCTCCTGAATAAGCGCCCCGCTCAACATGCTCATTACCCAATCACGTGAACGTGACCCTTTCGACGGAATCACAGAGTCGGACGTCGAGGATGCTGCGCCCAACAATCTTGTTGATGAAAGTGACTGTGACGATGAACTTGTCATTGATTGAGAACAAGCTACATTATAAATATAACTTGTATTCTATCGACTAGAGCAGAGAACTAGGGTTTCAGGGTTTTTTTAAATCATTGTTATTGTTATTGTTATTGTTATTGTTATTGTTATTGTTATTGTTATTGTTATTGTTATTGTTATTGTTATTATTATTGTTATTGTTATTGTTATTGTTATTGTTATTGTTATTGTTATTGTTAAAGTGCCCCTAACCTCGACATTTTTCATTGTCTTATTTGGAAGAACTTTTAAAATGATAAAGTAATTTCTTTAGAAGATTTTCGCTTCTTCGCTTTGTTTTTGAGATATTTCATTTTGTTTGATATACAAATGTCCGGAATCTACGTCACACATGCATAATGACGTATCAGAGAATGTTATATATCTTTGCGTTCATTAAATAAAAACACTAAAGTATGAATAACATGTGTGCGTGTTTCTCCAACAACACCAAACTTCTCGATTTTAAAAGATTTTGTTCGAGAATGAAAGAGATACACCAACTTCTTCGATAAGTCATTATGCATCTGACGTAAATTCCGGACATTTGCATATCAAACAAAATGAAATATCTCAAAAACAAAGCGAAAAAGCGAAAATCTTCCAAAGAAGTTACTTTATCATTTTAAAAGTTCTTCCAAATAAGACAATAAAAATTTTCGAGGTTAGGGGCACTTTAAGATTGTTATTAAAGTTCTGCATTTTTATGGCATCAGATTGCTGTGCTTGCTAAAAATTTTAATAAGCGCGCCCTCTCGAATAAGCACCCCCCCCCCCATCGACCTCCTAAAATTAAATAAGCGCCCCGGGTGCTTATTCGATTCATTACGGTAATCTAAAAGTTGTGATTTATAGTCTGGAAAATATACAATAGTATTCAAAGTTAAATACTATTATTGTATCTAATTTAGTGGTTAACTTTTTCTTTTTAATAATAATTTTGTTTGACTTCTTTCTCAGTGCTGTTCATAGCACAAAGTTTTCAGTGGATGGCTTACATGTGTTATCTGGTGCTGATGATTGCACCGTGCGATTGTGGGATGTATCGTCTGAGAAAGAAATCTTCCAGGCTAAGGAGCATGAGGTGTGTAATTAACTGTACATTTTATAGCTTAATAGTAACACTACTGATAAGCAATTTTTGTTTAAAACTTTTAATAAGAAAAGTTAGGGATAAAAAAGTGTCTCGACGTTTCGATGTCAGTTCTAACATCATTATCAAGTAAAATAACTGAAAAGAACTTAGGATTTATATACAAATTGTTAATGCAAATAAGTTATGAATAAATAATAGGAATAAAATTAACAATATATCTACATAAAAAGCTTTGACTTAATTGAGTCCGACTGGGAGTTCAAGGACGGTTTTAAGTCTCTAATAAAAAGCATTTCATGCACCAGGCAGTCAAATTTTCCTTTACACTTCCGAAGAACCGTGAACATTGTTTTTAAATTGTCTACATTCTTCTTGTGGACATCTTTCACACGTTTGCCGATTGACGATAAAAACAATGTTCACGGTTCTTCTAAGTTTTTTTAGTTATTTTACTTGATAATGATGTTAGAACTGACATCGAAACGTCGTGACACTTTTTTATCGCTAACTTTTCTTATTAAAAATAGTAAAACTATCAGTCCTTTTCGGGAGCAAAATTACACGTGTGCGATAATTCACACGCGTAAATAATTTTGCGCGTGCGAATCACACGTGCGTTTAAAATTATCAATTATGGCACAGAAATATGAAGCTAACTTTTATATTTCCTACACATCTGAAAAAGAAAGCTGCGTTGCTTGATATTCATTGTAAGATGTTATCTTTCGCTTTAACGCATTAGTTAAGTTGTAAAGGTTACGTTACGTTGTGAGACCGTACGTTACATTGTGACACCTTCCGTTACGTTGTGAGACGTTACGTTAGGTTGTGAGACCTTACGTTACGTTGTGACACCTTCAGTTACGTTGTGAGGCCTTACGTTAGGTTGTGACACCTTACGTTACGTTGTGAGACCTTATGTTACGTTGTGAGACCTTACGTTACATTATGAGACCTTACGTTACATTGTGAGACCTTAACGTTGTGAGACCTTACGTTACGTTGTGAGACCTTGCGTTACGTTGTGACACCTTCAGTTACCTTGTGAGACCTTACGTTAGGTTGTGACACCTTACGTTACGTTGTGAGACCTTATGTTACGTTGTGAGACCTTACGTTACATTGTGAGACCTTACGTTACTTTGTGAGACCTTAACGTTGTGAGACCTTACGTCACATTGTGAGACCTTACGTTACATTGTGAGACCTTTAGTTATATTGTGAGACCTTACGTTACGTTGTAAGACCTTACATTACGTTGTGACACCTTCCGTTACGTTGTGAGACCTTACATTACATTGTGAGACCTTACATTACATTGTGAGACCTTACATTACATTGTGAGACCTTACATTACATTGTGAGACCTTACGTTACGTTGTGAGACCTTACATTACATTGTGAGACCTTACATTACATTGTGAGACCTGACGTTACGTTGTGAGACGTTACGTTACATTGTGAGACCTTACGTTACGTTGTGAGATGTGACATATTACTGGAACTTTCACACATTTTCACAATTGCAATGTGAATGAACAATTGAACGTGGCTTTTCACGCGTGCGATAAACAGCACGCACAGTTGGGTTCACGCATGTGCCAACGCGTGCGATCGCACGCGTCAATCGCACGCGTCAAGACATCTTGATCAGTGGTCTTGATGCGCTACTACGTGATATAGATTGTCCAGAATGCATTTCAGCGGCATGTGATGGAGATTCGAGCCTGGATACGACGTTAAACAGCGACTCGGTGAGGTTGGGAGTATTATTGATATCGCAAAAAGTAACGGCGCTCTCGACGGCAGATGTAACTAGTTGTCGTTACTTTTTATTCCTACTTTTTGTAACTACAATCATTGACATAATTCGTGAAACAAAGCTAACATGAAATGGTTTCATGTTCCCCCTTCCCCCCACTTCAATGTTGTGGACCTCAAAACGTTTGCAATTTGCACTCAGTCACCTGCCATTACATTTAAATGTTCAGAGTATCAACATTGAAAAGGGGGGAAGGGGGGATAGCAATTCATGCAAACAAGAGGCCTAGCAATTAACATGGCATGATTCACTCAAGTTGTTTCAACTAATTTTGTCAATGATTGTAGTTACAGTTACAGTTACAGTACCTTCTGAAAAAGTAACTAGTTACCGGTAAGGTTACTAAGAAAAGTAACGATTACATTACTTGTAACAAAGTTACTCACAGCACTATATATATATATATAAAATATTTGTCACTTTTTAGGACTATATTAGAAGTAGTGCTCTGAACAAATCTAGCAAAGATATCTGGTTGACAGGTTAGAATTTTATTTTAGTATAATAGAATTGTTATAATAATTATATCTAGTGTACAAAATTTACAGGTTTTTTGCACACTCGACACCAGGGGGCATCGGAGCGACACTAAAAGTGTGTGTGTGCGGGGGGGGGGGATTTTAGGGGGTCCGGGGAAGAGTCTCTGAAATGCCATTTCCTGCATTTTAGGACAAGGATTTACAAAATTCTAAAGGTCCAAAAACGTCATAAAATACTCAGAAGACAACACATTTCCGGACATTGATTATCTGCATTCAAATTTCTATATTATATCTTTATTCAAAGTCGTGGGTTAGCTAGGGTTAGTGATTTTGTTAATCACAACTTTATTACTGGCCTTGTTTATTACTGACCTTGTTAAAAAGGGGTGGCAAACATATTCTGGCCTCCCTGCCCCCTGCCAACCCCCCGCTTCCGACGCCCCTGCTCGACACCACTATCAAGTGTACAAAATTTTCATTTTTTTGTACGCTCAGCACCACTGCCGAGTGTACAAAATTTTCAGATTTCTTGTATGCTCAGTACCTGATACCCTGCGAGTCAGAGCCCCTTTCCAACCTACGTTGAGCATGCGTGAGCGGTTGCCAAGATACTATTTGGGGCCCAGGCTCTAACGCGTTACTTGCTCTTTTCCTGCTAATGTGTGTTCATAAACTAGAACTTGTTTGACCAGTTTAAAACCTGACTTACTCGCCCCAAACTTGGGGCGAAGATCGAGTTTGTTGGCAGAGCCTACTTTCCCCCGAAGCCTGCGTAGCTCGGAAAGGGGCTCTGACTCGCAGGGTAAGTACCTGACTGCCGAGCTTACAAAATTTTCAGATTGGCACCTCTGCCAAGCGTGCTAAATTTTCAGATTTTCTGTACACTTGGCAAGTGTAACAAAATTTTTAGATTTTTTGTATGCTTGGCACCACTGCTGAGTGTACAAAATTTTCAGATGTTTTGTCCGCTCAGCACTACGTTTAAACTGAAATATTTCTTATGTTATTAGGATCTTATGACCACAGTGTTAAGATGTGGGATAACCGCACCCAAAGCAGTATCATGACTGTAAATCATGGCTACCCTGTTGAAAATGTCTTGGTGTTTCCATCTGGTGGTCTTTGTGCTTCTGCAGGTTACTACTGTACTGTATAATGATCACTGACATCTATTCTAGGCCAGTGATACTTTGTTGTAGGCTGTACTTGGATACGTACCTAACAAATAAAGATACTACCCAGGGGTTTTTATCTCACGCTGGCCTGGGTTAAGGTTTAACCAACTTTAGGTCAGTTGAAGGGCCAGAAAATGCCATGTAAAATCCAGCCCTCTAAGTCTTACAATTAAAGTGCCTCTATGGCCTGTAGGATCTTTACATATTTAAATAACTTGGGTTAAAAGAAAATGTTTCCCGAAATTTTTTCTCAAAAGTATTAAATGCTCGCCCATTAACAGCGCTCCGAAGTTGGCCAAATCAGCCCAAATCGCGCCATTTTGAAAGTTAGGCTCTAATTGATAGATCTACGTCACATTTGCGTCACAGTCGAAACACCAAAATTTCTTCCGCCGAGTCTGAGTCAGACGAACCATCTTGCAACATATTGATGAATATATCTAAAGTTTTCATTGCTTAAATGAAGGTTTAAGAGACGCAATGCCAAAAACACACTAAATAGTCAGAAGCTCGGTTCCAACCGTGACGTCACACAGTAAAGTCGCACCATGTCCCTAATGCGTGCATTAGGTCACAGTTACAGAGGTACCAACTTTGAAGCGCTGTTAATGGGCGGGGATTTAATATTTTTGAGAAAAAAATTCGGGAAACGTTTTCTTTTAACCTAAGTTATTTAAATATGTAAAGATCCCACAGGCCATAGAGGCACTTTAAACACCCTAGCAGTCTTACATTAATCATACTTTTTTTAAATTTGTCCAGGACATAATATTATTAAAATATGGGATATCCTTGGTGGTGGACGTCTAGTTGCTTCATTCTCCAACCACCAGAAAACAATAACAAGCCTTTGCTTTGATGGCCAATACAGTCGACTGTTATCTGCTTCATTGGACAGGTATGTACTAGACTTAGGGATGGGTGGCCTAGAGCAGCTTTCCAGGGGGGCTTCTACAAAATATAGTTCGATGGGAGTCTTGACAAAATGTTTCATGGGGGTCTGCACAAAATAAGGTTTGATGGGGGCCTGCACAAAATAAGGTTTGATGGGGCTTTCCAGGGCTTGAAATCTGCGGTATCCCGATATCCACGGGATACTAGATTTTCGTTTTGGATACCAGAAGTCTTAACTTCATTATCCAACGGGATACAGTAAAAATCTCGATAGCACACAGCCACAGAATCTGAAGTAACGTCTTACAATGCAACATGATGTCTTACAATGTAACGTAACGTCTTATAATGTTTATAATGTAGTGCAACGTCTTATAATGTAGCGTAACGTCTTATAATGTAGCGTAACATCTTATATAGAGCATGACGTCTTAGAATGTATAGAGCATGACGTCTTAGAATGTAGCCTAATGTCTTAGAATGTAGCGTAGTGTCTTAGAATGTAGCGTAACGTCTTACAATGTAACGTAACGTCTTACAATGTAACGTAACGTCTTAGAATGTAGCGTAACGTCTTACAATGTAACGTAACGTCTTACAATGTAACGTAACATCTTATTTAGAGCGTGAAGTCTCAGAATGTAACGTCTTAGCGTAATGTCTTAGAATGTAGCCATGTCATGGGGCCCTTGACAAAATAATGTTTGATGGGGGCCTCGACAAAATAATATTTGATGGGTCCCGACAAAGTGTTTTCCATTTCTTTTGCAGACATGTCAAGATTTATGATGTCAAAGATTACAAGGTGGTACACAGTATGAGTTATCCATCTCCAATCTTGTGCATGGGGCTATCTGTAAGTACATGTATTTAAATTTTTTGTCTTAAATGGAGCCCTTGGGCAAATTCGAACATTGGGCCCAAATACCTAAAGTGGTTGTCAGGTTGCACCCCAGTCCCAAAGCACAGGAGCAGTTATCTATCATTTATTAGTTACTAATATACATATCAACTGCGGCCCTATTTCTCATTTTAACAATTAAAATAATTTTGTTCCTTATTTTGTGAAATTAACACCTACACTCACTATACTTACCCGTATGGATGGTTAGGTGCAGACATGCATGTTTAAGAGTTTCCAGCCGTTGTTTGGTTACTTGGATACAGGTCTAGGGCCATGTAATGGTCCCCAGCCTTGACCTGTCCACCATGCCCCGTGTCTGCACCTATTTAATACTGTAGTCGTAGATTAATGGGTGAGATGGAGGGCACAAATTTTCCTCTCTCGCTGTCTTCTTTAGCTATCGACTAAACGGCTCTATCAAGCTGGCTCTCCCGAGCGTACTGTATGACACCTGCATGAGAGTTCTCGTCTCTTTAATAGGCTTGCTATCGCCCCATGCCCTGCGCGTTCCCAGTTTGTTGTTAACCTTGGTTATAAATAACCTCACTTAAATCAAGACTGTTGTATAAAGAATGGATAATTTTCCCTCATGTGATCAGTAGCCCCATTGGGGTGGTGAAACAATACGAAATATTTGAATAAGAATAGAGTGAAATTCCCATGAGATAAAGATTGTGCACCAACATGACCACCATTTCATTGTTTCTGTGCACCAATATGGCTGCTGAGTGTGATGTCAGTTGAAAACCAAGAATTGTTTTAATATCTTGTATTTATTATTAGCCTAATGATAAACATATTGTGGTTGGCATGTCTGATGGATTGCTGTCAATCAAATATCGCTCGAGGACTACTGATTCAGACGAAGTACTTCCTAAACCAAAGCAAGCACCCAGACCTGGCACATACAGATACTTTGTTCGAGGAAAGAACCAAAAACCTGAACACGTAAGTAAGAGAGATGAACAGAGCAAGGTAGATGTACAATCGCATGATTTCAGATACGTTTTGTAGAGTGAACGTTTGATCATCTATGTTAAATTGGCTGGTCACTGGTACCACCAACATTGGTTGAGTGAGTGAGTGAGTGAGTGAGTGAGTGAGTGAGTGAGTGAGTGAGTGAGTGAGTGAGTGAGTGAGTGAGTGAGTGAGTGAGTGAGTGAGTGAGTGAGTGAGTGAGTGAGTGAGTGAGTGAGTGAGTGAGTGAGTGAGTGAGCGGGAGCGAGCGAGCGAGCGAGTGAGCGAGCGAGCGAGCGAGTGAGCGAGCGAGCGAGCGAGCGAGCAAGGGAGAAAGGAGGAGAGGGAGGGAAGAAGTGAAGAGAGGAATGGTTGGGTGGGTGGGTCAGAGAGGGGGGTAGTTAGTTTAGTTAGTTTAGTTGGTTCAGGGGGTGCTCATTAGGAGAGCTGGATTTCACCTCACGTTTACATGTGCTGTTTTGGAAGGGCTAGCCCAAGTAAGGGGGCTGGAATTTACCTCGCGTTGGCTTGTTTACTGACTTGTGCAACTTTCCCAACGAAGCCCGAAATAATGTTTTCGCAAACACGATTTGAATTTATCTCGGGTTGTCAATAGCGAGATCTCGCCTCTTGTCATGTAAACGCAAACAAATTTTTACAAAGAATTACGCTGAGATGCGGGATCTCGGCAGAGGGCTAGCCCCTCCTCCATATAAACACCCCTCAGTCAGTCAGTCAGTCAGTCAGAGAGCGAATTAGTTAATCAGTCAGTCAGTGAGTTGGTCCGTCCGTCGGTCCGTCCGTCTGTCCGTCCGTCCGTCCGTCTGTCCGTCCGTCCGTCCGTCGGTCCGTCCGTCCGTCCGTCCGTCCGTCAGTCAGTCAGTCAGTCAGTCAGTCAGTCAGTCAGTCAGTCAGTCAGTCAGTCAGTCAGTCAGTCAGTCAGTCAGTCAGTCAGTCAGAGAGTGAGTTAATCAGTCGGTCGGTCGGTCGGTCAGTCAGTCAGTCAGTCGGTCGGTCGGTCGGTCGGTCGGTCGGTCGGTCGGTCGGTCGGTCGGTCGGTCGGTCGGTCGGTCGGTCGGTCGGTCGGTCGGTCGGTCGGTCGGTCGGTCGGTCGGTCGGTCGGTCGGTCGGTCGGTCGGTCGGTCAGTCAGTCAGTCAGAGAGTGAGTTAATCGGTCGGTCGGTCGGTCGGTCGGTCGGTCGGTCGGTCGGTCGGTCGGTCGGTCGGTCGGTCGGTCGGTCGGTCGATCGGTCGGTCGGTCGGTCGGTCGGTCGGTCAGTTAGTCAGTCAGTCAGTCAGTCAGTCAGAGAGCGAGTTAGTCAGTTAATTAGTTTTCCTAATAGTTTCATTCTTTTTAGGATGATTTTGTTGTTAACAGCTCCCGAAAACCCAAACTTAGCATTCATGATAAACTACTAAAACAATTTGAGTATACTAATGCTTTGGATTCTGTTCTGAAGGTAGATGCGCAATTTAATGTTATTGCGGCAATTTGGTTTGAAAACTCGGCAAAAGTCATTATTCTAGGGTTTTGTTCAATTTGTCTAATTTCACGGTCACTGAACGTATTGTATTTTCTGTACTTCGTCGTCACGTGTTGCAAGTCCTTTGTTCGTTGTGTAGTCCTTCGTCGTCATGTCATGTCCATAGAATTTCCTTTCTTCAACCAATTGCCTTCCTCCAACATGAACACAATAACATGACCATTGCATAATCTTGAAAGACAATGGAACTTCCAAACCATCCCCCTTCACTAAGTAATAGATAAATCCCGAGAACGAGGGATTATTTATGCTATATAAAGACCCGAGGACGCGAAGCGTCCGAGGGCTTTATATCGCATAAATCCCGACGTTCGAGGGATTTATCTGACTTAATTTATTATTGACGAGGTTTTCCAACAAAGTTGTGTTTTTTTTTCTACCTTGGACAACATTTTCGCCATGAGATTCGAAAGCTGAGCCCACAAATTCAGAAAAGCGGTTGTTTTTAGGAAACACTTGGTGTAGCATATTACAAACTGGGTACGAGATTGAAGCCGAATTAGAAGCCTCTGAGTCTCGCCAGATTTGCGGAGAATTGTATTGCGTACTACAACAGACAATTAATTATTTGTTTATCTAATGTCTAACCTAGTATTAGAGGTCTCACAAAAAGGGCGCGGGTTCGACATTACGAGAAATTTGGGACAAGATGCTGGCGCGCGTGTGTATTAAGGACCATAATAATGGAGATTCTCAACAGTAAATAATAAGGAGGGCACATAAAAATTCAAATTTTGCTTAAACGGTGACATATTTCTTCTTTGCCCGACTCCATCTGACTTCAGCATGGACTAAGGAACAGTTATAACTAAAAAACATTTGCTTACTTCGACGACAAAGTACTTCCCTAGCTCGTCTTATTTTTGCACTGAAAGTGCCACTATCCATAGTGTTAGCCATAGTAATCTTTGTAAACAGGTGCTAGAAATTGGCCAAATTGACCAACAACGTTACGGGCGACGTGCAGTGCCCGACTCGAGGTGCATTCGGCACGAGTCAGTCTACTTCGAGAGCACACAAAGGTCCTTATTTGTCCCTAGCATAGTACTTCCAAAAGCGTTTGAACTTGCTTGATTTCACAGTCCTTGTGGTCGTTTACAGGTTGTTTATATATACATACATGCACGATTTAGGCAAATTCTAAATAACTCTTTGACGTGAATAATATTTTATTTTTTTATTAACTTTATAACCATACAAGAATGCAAATATACAGTAAATAAAGAATGCAATACTTGAACAAGATTGAAGGAATGATCAACAGGACACGAGTCCCATGTGAAGACCAACCCAACAAAAAAATTACATAATAAACGTTAAGTAAACACACGATAAAAAACCCAAACAAACTAATACACAAATTACATAAAGATTTAAGAGCAACAACTTGGATTGAAAGAACGACATTTAGACCTGAATAATGAGAAACACTAGAATACAACAGAATCACAGAAGACGCTTAGAATACATAATTATTATTAGGCGAAAAGCCGCTTACCGAGAGCGGCGGCACAAACGACCAAAATTTCTAGTGATGAATCCCGGCCAAGCCAAGTAGAATTTTCTCTGCTTGTCCAGTATGGTTCGTCACTCGGAGTAACACCTTATTATTATTCTCCACCTGAATTCACTGTCTCACAATCATTCTCAAACTCATTAATAATTCATGAGATAATCAATCACTCAGAAGCGCTGAATTGCACCACTTGAAGGGACTTGAAATACCAGGGAAGTACTGGGCAGAGGACTTGAAATATTATTTCCAGTCCAAGGACTGGAAATAATATTTCAAGTCCTTGGACTTGAAATATTACTTTACACAATCGGTTATTCATCCATACACTAATTACTAATGCACTAATTCATTTTGGGAATACACTAAGTGATTTTGAGAAGTCATGTAAAGGCCTCCAATTCGGACTAGACCGTTTTCAAGCAGGTCGACCTCACATCCAAAATTAAGGATTATCCTTAATTGTCAACTCGCCTAGAATTAAGGATAATCCTTAATTTTAAATGAAAACTCTCCCCCATACCCCCAACCCCTAACCACAACCACCCGGAAACCCTAAACCCAACCACAACCCTCCGGAAACCCTAAACCTAACCACAACCCCCCGGTAGCCCTAAGCCTAATCACAACCCTCCGGAAAAAAGTCCCACCTCTCAGACCCCGACCACAACGCCCCTCTAGGATTTTTAGCTTTATGTGTTCAAGTTTAACATCCCGCTTGTGGGACAGATAAATTAAGGCCATGTCTTAATTTGAGCCCTATTTTAAAATTAAGGCCATGTCTTAATTCGAGCCCTATTTTACAATTAAGATATACTGTACGCTTAATTTTGGTAAGAGATCGTGTTGTTTCAAGTACCCGGAATTCGTTCCAGTCCTCGGCGAAGCCGAGGACTGGAACGAATTCCGAGTACTTGAAAACCCGGTCTAGTCCTCATTGTCGGCCTTTACATATTACTTCGAAATCATTTATGGTAAATTACATACCCATGTTATGTATGTGAACACAAGTTTATGCTAATGTGTCAGCATGGAGAGCAGTAGACCTAAACTGTGATTAATATTTTTAGCCAGGCTCAAGAAGACCTGAGGTGGTAGTAAGTTTAATAATGGAGCTTATACGAAGGCAAGGTTTAAAAATTGCCCTATCTGGCCGAGACGAGGAAGGCTTGGTGCCTATTTTGACATTTCTAAACAGGTATAAAGGTGGCTCCATATTGAAAAATGGAAAATACAAGTTTGAGAGTCCAAAACACGTGATTAAACAATTCAGAAAAAGAATAAAACTAAATGTTATGCATAGTTAAACAGTCTGACAATCAAAACTGTTACCAAATAAATAGCAACAGTTGTTGCTATGGCAACAATGACGTTTCAAAATGGCTGCCAGTTACCTTTCAAACTAGCTTAATTCGAAAAAAAACTTTGGTGACCCCCATTTTTTTTTCTTTAAAACTTTTCTTGAAGTATGAGTAATCAATAGGCCGATTTTAAAAAAATTCTGTAGAACGAAATTTTTTAAAAATTAACAAACATGATTTTTCCGAAGAAACAAATTATGCGTTCTACAGAATTCTTTTAAAATTGGCCAATTGATTACTCATACTTCAAGAAAAGTTTTAAAGAAAAAAAAAATTGGAGTTACCAAAGTTTTTTTTTGAATTAAATTAGTTTGAAGGGTAATTGGCAGCCATTTTGAAACGTCATTGTTGCCATAGCAACAACTGTTGCTATTTATTTGGTAACAGTGTTTGATTGTCAGAATGTTTAATTATGCATAACATTTAGTTTTATTCTTTTTCCGAATTGTTTATGCCCGCGTTTTGGACTCTCAAACTTGTATTTTCCATTTTTCAAGAAACTGTGTGGAGCCACTTTAATGAACTAGAATCACCATTTTAGTCTTTAGTGGCATGGCTCTTTTTAAACATCTCCAATAACTCGCTTGTGGAGGTATGTGCAGTCTTTGAGTGCAGGGCCGCAAATTACAGTTGTTAGTCGGGGAGCAAGTGTAATTCCGTGGGAACTCTATGCTGAAAGCAAGCGACCACTTGCAAAGTGTTTACTGTCGTTTGCACCTAAGTGGAAACATTGCCCATCAAAACATGTTCGAAACATGTTCAAAAGTTAACCGTTTTGAAACTGACACCGTGGGATTGGCAAGACGTGATTGGCTAAGAGCGCAAATCTGTATGTATCGAAGGGAAGCGTATTATGTTTCCAAGGTAAACTTTTATGTTTGACGTTGAAATAGAACAAGTTTTGACGGGCGGTGTTTCCACTTAGCTGCAAGCGACTGTAGTGGGCCCTAGTGAGTGAGAAAAACGTTGTCAGCAATTTTGAAACTCACATGGACGCCTAAAATTTAACTTTTTTTACAATTAGCCCATTAAACTACTAATACCAAAAAAAATTTAAGGTTCACGTATAGTAAATATAACCTGGATCATCAGAAAGCTTGGGAAAAACTGTATATAGGTCATTTAAACGTTTACCATCGTTTTCGAAGTCCATTTTGAGTTACGTGTAGTTAAATCTGTAAAATGCACTGGTATTTCGAGCCATTTTGCGCTTTTTTCAGATTTCGAGCTGTAATAACTCATCAATAGTTAGGAAATTCAGTATTACGAGTTAAATGACCTATGTGTAGTTTTTTGCAAGCTTTCTAACGATATACTGATATAGGTTATACTTGCCACAAGCGACCTTGAAATTTCACTTTTTTATTGATCATAGCAGTTTAATGGGCTAATCGTCAGAAAAGCTAAATTACAGCGTTCGTTGCAAGTTCCAAAATTACCGGCAACATTTTTTGGGTTTCTTACGGTCTTCGTAACTTATGCAGATAGGTGACAAGATTTCAGCATTAAATGCCTACGGGACTTCATTTCATGACATATGCTCCCCGACTATTGGTAATCATCACGATAAATCCCTCACATTTCTAGTAGACAGGGAAAACTTTAGTCTGTCCAGCCAGAATTTCTATATGTCCGACCACTTTCTGCCTTGGCCTGACATTTGTCCTTCTGTATAAAAAAATGATTTGCAGGCTTGTTTCTAAGGTTAACATATTTTATAGATTTATATGCAATCCTCGTTATTCGCCAACTCTTATTGATGTGGCCAATATAATATTAGGTAAGTTTAAAGTGTCTATGAAATGAAAAATACGTTGGCATTTTTGTTGTTTTATTGTACAGAGGAGCATGACAAGAGCACTCACTGAAAATTTCAAGACAATCTGATGCGTAGTTTTCGCGCTATCAACTCTCAAATTTGCCGTGGATAGTTTGTTTTGGCGAAATTTGGGCTTCTTGGTAACAATGCCTTATGACATACGCAGATGGATCATTAATAGTGAAATCTATTGTTCTTATGGATAGTTGTCCATCTGCGTACGTCATAAGCATTGTTCCCGAAAGCCCAATTTTTCTCCAAGAACGACTAGCCATGGCAAACTTTGAGAGTTTTTAGCGCGAAAACTACGCATCAGATTCTCTTGAAATTTTCCGTGAGTGCTCCTGCCATGCTCCTCTGTACAATAAAACAACAAAAATGCCAAGGAATATTTCATTTCATAGACACTTTAAGGCAGGTAGTATGTATTTTACTCTGACTAACACCAGACGATTCTACTTGTCACAAGGAAAATCCACCTCCTGGAGAGGTGCGTTTGGAACCTCTAATGAAACACCCAAACCTTTTGTTTGATATTTAAATTACGTCTCGATTCCTGTTATTTTATATTTAATGCCGTTATTTTAATCTAGACATATATGGCCCTGTTCTGGGACAGTCACCAAAGGTTGATGACTTGTGTGCTGCGTTGAAGCATAAAATCGCATTGGAACTACGTTTTCAAAAGCAAGCCTTTGAACTAATGGGCTCGTTAGATACGATGTTCGCCGTCTCATCTTCAAATGTTGGCATATGACCAAGTTGTGACACATACGGTACGTTTATGTATTGTTAGCTACGGTAACAGTTGAACTTGCTATGGGGGAATAAATAAAGTAGACCTAAACTGAGATCAAATAGAGCGTTTGGGGGACTACTGTAGCATCGAAAAAGCTTTGTTGGATCTATTAACACAAGTAACATAATTAATAAATTTTGGCCATTTTTAGCACAAGCAAAGCCTTCTTATTGTTACAAAAGCTTATTGTTACAAAAGCCACAAGAAGGCTTTACCGGTATTTGTGCCAGATTATATATTTTTTACTTGAAGTATGAAAACAGGGTCAAACAGGGCTTTTTTTCAGCTGTTGAAGCAACAAGAAGGCCTTATTTGTGCTAAATAGATCTTATTAGATGTTTTGGTGTGTAGTATCGCTGTATATTTGTACGAGTTGTGCCAATAAGAAGGCTGTATTTGTGCTAAATAGTCATATTTGAGCTTTATTTCAAAAGTTGAGAAAAATGTGAAGGTAATATAGCCTTCACTTTTTGACTGACTTTGGTCATTTTTTCAACTTTTGAAATACGGTCAAAAAATGATAATTCAGCTCAAAAAAGCCTTTTTTTATTTTATCGTTTCTATTTGATTTTGCAGGTGTGTTTGAAGATTTGAAAGTTGAATTATTATTTAAGTCTTGTTTGTAATAAATTTTAAAGAAGGAAATATATTTTTGAATTCAATTTGTTGTTGTTGTTGTACAAATTTATTATAATTAAATTTAAATAAATTAAAAATAAATGTCGAAAAATTGCATAAATGTACATAAATTAAAAATATCTTTTTCTTTAAAAAAAATTCTAAAAGATTTTTCATAAACTATAGACTGGAGTATAGACTGGACTATCCATGGACTATGAACTGGACTATGGACTGGACTGAACTATTGGCTGGACTGGACTATGGAATGGACTATTGGCTGGACAACGGTTATGGATTTGACTATAGATTAGACTTTAGACTGAGTTTTGAATGGGACAATAAACTAGACTATGGACTGCAGGGGTTTTCTTGTGTTTTAGATGTAAATTAACCCACTTTGGAATATTTTCAAGCCAGTTTAAATTCAATTTCTATTTTCCATGTTCATATGAACGTTGCGGCTGCAGTTTAGCAAAGACCAGTGTGAGCACCAGTGTCAAACACTATTGACTGAAGGCTCATCCCACAGTCAGTGGACAGGTCCCAGGCACTTATTGTTTACTACGCCATCGCGTGACGTGCACGCAAAGAGAAACGCGGAAGAGAGGAGGAAGCACCTGGCAGAAAACGCACTCAAGATGCTGCTTCGCGCAAGGCCAGCTGTACCTTCCACGTGCGCACATGCTGCGGCATAGTAAACAATAAGCGCGTCTGTCCTGTCCCACAGTACTTGAACAAGACACAGCCTGCCCAACCTGATGCTAGCTTCACCATTGTTGGCAGTTGTATGAGAATAAATTGTATTGCAGTATATTAAAGCTTATATTATTATTGATTTACGGAACTATAAGTTAAAATATGAAAAACTTTTCTCTAAATTCTCAAACGTCTGAACACCAAAAATAGACAAAATAATTTTACAGCCAAATCACGGTAAAGAGCCCCAGGGTACGAGGTTGATCCCAGAAAGGCATATATCGTTGGGTACGAATGTCCGTGGCTATCATTTTCCAAGATGGCCGTCGAGTCAAAAACAGAAATAAATTTACGAAGATTGCTTGTTCAATGCGAAACTATGGCTAATGACATCAAATCAAGTGATGGAAAGATTAACTGGAGACTTGAAAAAGTAAGTAATATGAAAATAATGTGGTTTTTAATGGTTGACTTCATGGATGTACAAAGTTTATGTATAAAACTCTCTGTCAACAGACAACAGTGAGTCAGTGACTGTACTTGTTTATAGTACGTTTTTGTCTGGCTTTCTATAAACTTTATATGTTCTTGTTGGTTTTAGTATATAAAGGCTCTTCAAAAGCAAATTATAGAGTTAGGAAAACTACCAAGGTAAGTTGTTCAGAGGTTCTAAAATGGTTTATGAATTTTCAATTATATATATATGTATATTATATATATATATATATATATATATATATATATATATATACAGCCAGCACCCAACTTTGAAATGAATTCATATATATTTATAAAATAGGTTGCGTCTTACACACCCTGTGATTGGTCAATTACCATGTTTATATCAGGCTATGATGTCACAATACATATATTAGTCTTATTTCATGAAAGAAATAGAAAATGGATACCCTGTGTTTATATAACCTGATGCAAACACTCGAGTGAGTTTGGGAGAATTTGAAAGTACTTATATGTAAACCCTCACCTATAGCTCAGGTTCACATAAACTTTCGAATTCTCCCAACTCACTCTCATGTTTGCATCAGGCTATATAAATACAGGCAGCCATTTGCAATTGCTATTTTGCTATTTCTTGTATATATATATATATATATATATATATATATATAGTATAAGTAGGCTTACCTCAAAATGTTGAGTGTTGCAACTGTCAGTTTCATGTGGGGCTATACTATATTCACTCTACCTTTATAGTATTGAGCACTTTCTAACATTCTGTGAACAAAATCACATGTGCTCGTTTGTATATATATATATATATATATATATCATTACCACCTTATTATATATACAGAACTCGCGATCAAGCTCTCGGCAACGGCCTCCGTGGCTCAGTGGTCAGAGCATTGCACTAGAATCGCAAGGTCGTGGGTTCAATTCCTGCCAGAAGGCCTGTGTAGTTGCATTTTTCGTAACTGGTCCCGGTTTGGTCTTAAAATGTATATATTCTACACTCGAATTTTCCTTCACCCTAAATCCTTAGAACATGCCATGTAATCGAGTGAAATGCCCAATATCATTTATATATATATCAGTCGACCATAGATGAAACTGTAACATTTTCAACTCATTGTCTCCAGAGGTTTCTGTCTATCATTGGATATTTTATTTCTCTGACTGAAGTCCAGTGTCTTCCTTAAGCATGGATATGTATGTTTTGTGACCAGCCTCTCTCCCCTTCTTTCCATTATGTGATGTTGAGAAAAGAAGGTTTGTGACAGACTGGTCACTCGCTCTGGCATAATGGGCAGCAAATCCCATGCGATGCTGACGGATGCTGGAAGAAAGTTTAGGAAGGTTGTCATAAAGATCTTTATTTGACATATGACCCCTCCAACTGATGAAAACACAAACGAAATCATGACCGTGAAGGGGTTGTATATCTGATGCAAACCACGCATGGTTGTATCATTTATAGTATTGTTCAGATTAATTCAGAAAAAGCTCAATTTCAATGTTTTAGAGCTAAGATAGACCTGATATACAACCGCTAGTGGTTGTATCATTTGATACAATCACTAGCGGTTGTATATCCAGTCTTTTTCGTTTGACGCATGCGATCGCACGCGCACGCGTTGGCACACGCGTGAACCCAACTGTGCGTGCTGTTTATCGCACGCGTGTAAAGCCACATTCAATTGTTCATTCACATTGCAATTGTGAAAATGTGTGAAAGTTCCAGTAATATGTCACATCTCACAACGTAACGTAAGGTCTCACAATGTAACGTAAGGTCTCACAACGTAACGTAAGGTCTCACAATGTAATGTAAGGTCTCACAACGTAACGTAAGGTCTCACAATGTAATGTAAGGTCTCACAACGTAACGGAAGGTGTCACAACGTAACGGAAGGTGTCACAACGTAACGGAAGGTGTCACAACGTAACGTAAGGTGTCACAACGTAACGTAAGGTGTCACAACGTAACGCAAGGTCTCACAATGTAACGTAAGGTCTCACAACGTAATGTAAGGTCTCACAACGTAACGCAAGGTGTCACAACGTAACGGAAGGTGTCACAACGTAATGTAAGGTCTTACAACGTAATGTAAGGTCTCACAACGTAACTTAAGGTCTCACAATGTAACGTAAGGTCTCACAATGTAACGTAAGGTCTCACAACGTAACGTAAGGTCTCACAATGTAATGTAAGGTCTCACAATGTAATGTAAGGTCTCACAATGTAATGTAAGGTCTCACAACCTAACGGAAGGTGTCACAACGTAACGGAAGGTGTCACAATGTAATGTAAGGTCTTACAACGTAATGTAAGGTCTCACAACGTAACTTAAGGTCTCACAATGTAATGTAAGGTCTCACAACGTAACTTAAGGTCTCACAACGTAACGGAAGGTGTCACAATGTAACGTAAGGTCTCACAACGTAACGTAACCTTTACAACTTAACTAATGCGTTAAAGCGAAAGATAACATCTTACAATGAATATCAAGCAACGCAGCTTTCTTTTTCAGATGTGTAGGAAATATAAAAGTTAGGTTCATATTTTTGTGCCATAATTGATCATTTTAAACGCACGTGCGATTCGCACGCGCAAAATTATTTACGCGTGTGAATTATCGCACACGTGTAATTTTGCTCCCGAAAAGGACTGTATATCAGGTCTATCTCAGTTCTAAAACATTGAAATTGAGCTTTTTCAGAATTAATCTGAACAAGTATTACTTGTATTAACATCAAAGACTTGGAGTATTTTAAGCTATTTACAATATTCATGTCCGTGTTGTATTGGATATGACAAGCTCTCACCTTCGGTTCGAGCTTGTATATCCAATACAACATGGCCACTCATATTGTAAATAGTACATATATAATTTTTATATATATAATTAATAGATATTTAGATATATTTATTTCATTTTTTAGCAAGCCTGGTCCACCAATTATGAAGGAATATACAAAAAGGATTGAGTTTCTAAAACATACTATTGACACAGAAAAACTGGTGAGTGAAATTGAAAAGTCAAAATAATTTGCTTTATAAAACCAAAAATTAAAATGGTTTCTGAAGAAATATTTTTATAATCAGTATTTTATTATTTGTTCTTATTTTAGAGCTCACCATATGAAAAAAGTCTGGCTAGTCAGCAGATTGCACCTCCAAATATAACAGTAGTAGAAAACGGACGTTCTACACCTGCAAAAGTTAAACAAATTCATCAAAAAGCTAAAACACGCCATGAGAATGAAGCACGAAAAGAACTTCTTGGAGAAGGTATGTACACTGTATATTTTCCTCTTTTTTCTTCACTGTCTGTTTTTCTACACAATATAATTGCAACTCACACACATACTGTGAAGAAGAAGAATAATCTTTATTAAACCATAAATTTAAATTAATTAATTAACAAGAATAATATTGAACGGGTTTTTTTGGTAAAAAGCCAACTAAAATAGTCAAAAGACTAGCCTGGTTAGTTGGCTTTCTATATTAATAACAACTAATTAAGAAATTAACCATTTGGAGAGAAGGTAAAATAAGTGGTGTTAATAATTATGAATATATCCATATTTAACAAATATGAATATATTTATCAAGAATATTGCTTTTCAGTTTTTTCTTGAAATTTGTTTTATTTAGACTCTTTGTTTGTTCATCAATTGAGTTCCATGGTGGTGAACAGTTGCCTCTCACCACTCACTGGTGGCCTCTCACAGGTGGTGAAGAGTTGCCTCTCACCACTGATAGCTTATCACAGGTGGTGAAGTGTTGCCTCTCACCACTGGTAGCCTATCACAGGTGGTGAAGTGTTGCTTTTCACCACTGGTGACCTAGTGGCCTCTTGCAGGTGGTGAAGAGTTGCCTCTCACCACTGATAGCCTATCACAGGTGGTGAAGTGTTGCCTCTCTCTCACCACTGGTAGCCTCTCACGGGTGGTGAAGAGTTGCCTTTCACCACTGATAGCCTATCACAGGTGGTGAAGTGTTACCTCTCACCACTGGTGGCCTCACGGGTGGTGAAGAGTTGCCTCTCACCACTGGTGGCCTCTCATAGGTGGTGAAGAGTTGCCTCTCACCACTGGTGGCCTCTCATAGGTGGTGAAGAGTTACCTCTCACCACTGGTGGCCTCTCATAGGTGGTGAAGAGTTACCTCTCACCACTGGTGGCCTCTCACCACTGGTGGCCTCTCACAGGTGGTGAAGAGTTGCCTCTCACCACTGGTGGCCTCTCACAGGTAGTGAAGAGTTGCCTGTCACCACTGGTGGCCTCACAGGTGGTGAAGAGTTGCCTCTCACCACTGGTGGCCTCACAGGTGGTGAAGAGTTGCCTCTCACCACTGGTGGCCTCACAGGTGGTGAAGAGTTGCCTCTCACCACTGGTGGCCTGTCACGGGTGGTGAAGAGTTACCTCTCACCACTGGTGGCCTCTCACCACTGGTGGCCTCTCACAGGTGGTGAAGAGTTACCTCTCACCACTGGTGGCCTCACAGGTGGTGAAGAGTTACCTCTCACCACTGGTGGCCTCACAGGTGGTGAAGAGTTACCTCTCACCACTGGTGGCCTCACAGGTGGTGAAGAGTTACCTCTCATCACTGGTGGCCTCACAGGTGGTGAAGAGCTGCCTCTCACCACTGGTGGCCTGTCACGGGTGGTGAAGAGTTACCTCTCACCACTGGTGGCCTCTCACCACTGGTGGCCTCTCACAGGTGGTGAAGAGTTACCTCTCACCACTGGTGGCCTCACAGGTGGTGAAGAGTTACCTCTCACCACTGGTGGCCTCACGGGTGGTGAAGAGTTACCTCTCATCACTGGTGGCCTCACAGGTGGTGAAGAGTTACCTCTCACCACTGGTGGCCTCTCACAGGTGGTGAAGGGCTGCCTCTCACCGCTGCAATCCAAAGTTAAGCCTGATTGGACGGGGTTAGCAGGGCTAACCGGTATCCCAATATCCACGGGGTACTAGATTTTCGTTTTGGATACCAGAAGTCTTAACTTCAATATCCAACGGGATACAATTAATATAAATCTCGATAGCGCACAGCCACAGAATCTGAAGTAACGTCTTACAATGTAACGTAATGTCTTACAATGTAACGTAACATCTTATAATGTAGCGTAACATCTTATAATGTAGCGTAACGTCTTATATAGAGCGTGAAGTCTTAGAATGTAGCGTAACGTCTTAGCGTAACGTCTTAGAATGTAGCGTAATGTCTTAGAATGTAGCATAATATCTTAGAATGTAGCGTAACGTCTTACAATGTAACATAACGTCTTGCAATGTAGCGTAACGTCCTATAATGTAGCGTAACGTCTTATATGGAGCGTAACGTCTTAGAATGTAACGTGACGTTTTATAATGTAGCGTAACGTCTTACAATGTAACGTAACGTCTTGCAATGACATGTAGCGTAACGTCCTATAATGTAGCGTAACGTCCTACAATGTAACGTGGCGTTTCATAATGTAGCGTAACGTTTTATAATGTAACATAATGTAGCGTAACATTTTATAATGTAACGTAACATCTTACAACGCAGCGTAACGTCTTATAAGTAATATTTAAAACATGAGCAGCAGTGTTTTATCAGATTTAAAACACGAGGCGATAGCGGAGTATTTTAGATCTGATTAAACACGTACTGCGAATGTTTTAAATAGCTTCAAAATCGACCCACTTGGTAAGTTCATTGGCGTAGTAATTTTGGAAAACAACGTTGTAAGCCGGGAAAACCAACGTTCTAAGCCGGGAAAATCAAAGCTAAATTTCATGTTTCTTTATCAGATATAAAACCACGGGCATGGTACTGATTACCTTTGTGTTTTCCTCATGAATTATGATGAGTTTTTGAATGTAGCCCAACGTCTTATAATGTAACGTAACGTCTTACAATGTAGCGTCGCAACGTCTTAAAACGTAACGTAACTGCAGGCACTGTCACAAACTGTTATAGTTAATTTTAGATATTGCAAGTTGAGATGTTTAGTATTCAAAAGTTGTAAGAGACCTTGATTCCTATTGTTGTTTCTCCAGTATCAGTTAGATACAAAATGTTAATAAATAAATAACTCCAACTTACAAATCACAATCATATTAATGTATTATGAACCAGACACGTACCGTACCTGTGAACATGATATAAGTAGATAACCCCCCCCATATACCGACGGAAGTAGTTAATATTCAGCGTGACTCACGCATGACTCACGCACCATGACTCACGCATGACTCACGCATGACTCACGCCTGTGACATGATTGGGCAAGATTGGAATAATTATAGTATACATGAAGCTATATAAGCTCGGTGATTTCGTATTGTTGCTACTTTTCCTAAAGTGTTTTACTTGTGGAGTTTACTGTCTGCGATATAGTGTTTTCTTGGGAGATATTTTCGAAGATATTTTTGTCTGATTTTAAGGTAAGATATTTTGCACTTATTCGTTTTATATTGCCTGACGACGTTCACTGTGTATTTTATCAGAGTTTAATATACGTTTTGTTTCATTGACAGCAATGGATCTTACCGATGTAATCAGAGGTTGTACAACCGTCGAAGAAATAGAGGCGCTGGAATGGCTGTTTGATTTCGAGGAGAGGCATAAGGAAGCAGCCTTGTTTCAACGTATCATTATATTGTCGAATGCCTTGGAGCGTGATTTGGAGAACGAACGTTGTGGGATTTCTACGGTGTTAATGGATGGTTGGTCGGACGAGCAACGCGAATCCTTCAAGCGAGATTGGAACGATGATTCGTTTTTGGCCGAGATGGACGACGGCGGTCAGGCCCCCGAACCGGCGATACCCTCGTTAATGGATGGTTGGTCGAACGAGCAACACGAATCCTTCAGAATGGATTGGAACGATGATTCATTTATGGCCGAACTAGAGGATATTTCTGATGTCTCTGGTGAACCGTCGATACCCGAGGTATCTATCCAGACCGGAGAAGGAAGTCGAAAACGAGCCGCTAAACCAAGTACGGAATCAATACCAAGTAAGAGATCTAAAACTGTTCCGTTATTTACGATAAAATCTGTTAAGCAAGTACGCGTGAAAAAGTTTAAGACCACGGGCCTTGATTATCGCGTTCAGTTTGGCGATTTACAAGTCCAAGGTTTGCCTGATGTCCTGAGGCAGTTACACAACGTGTTTGCAAGTCTGCTTGATCGCGTAACCGATGGTATTGCTATGCATGATCAGGTCAGGTTTATTATGCATTCGCCTCAACTCGAATATCCCATTTCATTAGCATTTATGTCTCGTGAGAGATTAACAGTCGAGAGAATCTTGGCCGAGATCGAAAGAGTAATTCAGTCGAATGATTCGTTTAAGTTAGATGATTCGATTACCGTCAATATAATCCATGTCGAAATGCCACACGGCGGAACGGGAAGAAAGCGAAAGATTGCTAACCTCGATAAGTATCTTACCAACAAAAGAGCCATCGTCCGAATTCAGAACAAGGACGATCTTTGTCTTAGTCGTGCCATTGTCGTAGCCAAAGCCAAAGTTGACAACGATGAACGGTACTCTCATATTTCGTATTCTCGAAGGCCGTTGCAAGGCAATCTTGCTCGTGAGTTACATCAAAATGCCGGCGTACCACTCGGACAGTGCGGTATCGAAGAAGTGAAAAAGTTTCAAGTCTATTTGACCGATTACCAGTTAAACATTGTCTCGAAAGAACATCTGAATGCACTTATTTACTCTGGCCCTGAGGCACCGAAGCGTATTTATCTCTACTCCCACGATAACCACTATGACGTAATTACAAGCATGCCAGCTTTCCTCGCTCGTAAGAAGTACTGTCATACGTGTAAGAAGGGGTACGATAAAGTGGAAGACCACCTCTGCGGCGATACGTGCAAGTTATGCTACACGCAAAACTGTCCGATTACAAGCTGGGTATTTTGCAACGATTGCGCTCGATTTTTCAAGAGCCAGGAGTGTTTCGACAGGCACAAAGAAACCGTGGGCGAAAAGCGTTCAATTTGTGCATCGGTCGTAAAGTGTCAACACTGCAAACAGGTGGTGAAACGAGCTAATCAACACCCTCAGAGACATCACTGCGGTCTTGTTCGTTGTACAGTTTGTCAAGAGTACGTGGTCCCTGAAGACCACCAGTGCTATATTCAACAGGCGAAGAAAAGAAAAACCACTCGCGAAGCGCAATCGGACACGAACGATTTAGTAGATGATGAGGCGGACGTAGGGGAAGAAGCCAGCGACAACGAAGGCGAAGAAGGCGGTTATAACCAATTATTTTTCTTTGATTTTGAATGCGTGCAAGAAGGCGGCGAACACGTACCGAATTTATGCGTTGTTCACGACGAAAGCGGGCAAGAGTGGGTGTTTAGCGGCGAAAATACACGGGACGAATTTTGTGAATGGTTATTTCAAGACCACAATTCGAACAGTCTAGTGATGGCTCATAATTTCCAGGGATATGACGGGTATTTCATCCTACAATATCTCCATAAGAATGGTTTGGTACCGGAAGTTATTATGAACGGTGCAAAGATATTAACACTAAACGTTCCAGAATTAGACATTAAGTTTATCGATTCGCTATGCTTTATCCCAATGAAGCTCGCGAACTTTCCGAAAACGTTTGGTCTGAACGAACTTGCCAAGGGCTATTTCCCACATCACTTCAACACCGAAACCAACCAAAACTATCAAGGTCCTATACCCGACGCAAGCTTCTATGATCCAGACGGAATGCCTGCCGATGATCGTGACAAGTTTTACCAGTGGTATAATAGTCAGAGAGCCAATAATTACGTTTTCGACTTTCAAGAGGAAATTCTGAAGTATTGCCGATCGGACGTCGACATCCTTCGACGTTGTTGCCTAGAATTTCGCGAACTGTTTCGTTCTGTTACTGATATCGACCCGTTTAAAGATTGTCTCACAATTGCCTCGGCATGCAACTTAGTCTTTCGAAAGAACTTTCTTCGTGAAAAAACAATTGCCGTTATTCCACCGCATGGTTATAGACCTCATGATAAGCAATCGGTTATTGCCCTAAAATGGTTAGCGTATACCGCGCAATGCAACGATATTTCCATTCGGCACTCTCGCAATTTTGGCGAGCAACGTATCGGACAGTACCGTGTTGATGGATATCATGCAGAGTCAAACACCGTCTACGAGCTCCATGGGTGTTTCTGGCACGGTTGCGTCTCTTGTTACGCCAGGGACACCGTTAACCCCGTTAGTCAGCAAACCATGCAAGATTTACATCAGCGCACGCTCGAGAAAACGCGTTTTTTAAAACGTCAAGGTTACAACGTGATTGAGATGTGGGAGTGCGACTTGAAACGTCAACTCGAAGCAAACTCGGACATGAAAACGTATTTCGATAATTTTGAAATTTCTGAGCCTCTCGAACCCAGACACGGACTGTACGGAGGGCGGACGAACGCGGCGAAGTTGTTTCATCAATGCCAACAAGACGAGCAGATTCATTATGTGGACTTTACAAGTTTGTATCCATGGACGAATAAGTACTGTTCGTATCCAGTGGGCCATCCTGAGATTATCACCGAGAACTTTGGCGATATCACAGAGTATTTCGGTTTGGTTAAATGTACCGTTCTCCCCCCACGTGGTCTTTACCATCCGGTTCTACCGTATCGTGCTCACGGAAAGCTTATGTTCCCGCTGTGCCAAACTTGTGCTGACGGATTGAACCAAGAGCCATGCAGTCATACAGACCAGGAGCGTGCAATTCAGGGTACTTGGGTCACCAATGAATTAGAGAAAGCGTTGGAGAAGGGTTATCGTCTGGTTACCGTTCACGAAGTATGGCATTTCCCTAGACAGAGCAACGAGCTCTTCAGCGAGTACATCGATACATTCCTGAAGATTAAACAAGAATCCAGTGGTTTCCCCGAGGGTTGCGACACCGATGAGAAAAAGCAGCAGTATATCGACGAGTACTATCAACGCGAAGGTATCCTGATGGATCGGAACAAGATCGAGAAAAACCCTGGCCTACGTGCACTGGCGAAGTTGATGTTAAACTCGTTCTGGGGTAAGTGTAATACTTAGTGGTAAAAAAAGGGGGAAGTAAGTTAAATTTAACAGAATATTGATACGGTTGTCTTTTTTTTGTTTGTTTTTGCAGGAAAATTTGCGCAGAGAACCAACATGACCCAAGTAAAACTTATTACAGATCCGCAAGTGTATTTCGACATGTTGACATCCGATGAGATTGAGGTGACGGACGCCTCGTTTGTGAGTGACGACGTCGTAGAGCTACGATATGAGTACAAAGATAACTTCATCCAGGCGAATGCCAAGACCAATGTGGTGATTGCTGCGTTTACAACTGCCCACGCTCGGCTAAAGCTGTACAATACGTTGGAACAACTGGGAGAAAGAGTTCTATATTACGACACGGACTCAGTGATTTACCTAAGTAGACCTGGAGAGCCAGAACCGGAGACCGGCGTTTATTTGGGCGAATTGACGGACGAGCTAGATGGTGGTCACATCACGACTTTCGTTTCTGGAGGTCCTAAAAATTACGCGTATGAAATGAACAATGGTAAAACGTGTTGTAAAATACGAGGTATAACTTTAAATTTCCAAACATTGGAGAAAATTAATTTTAATGTTATGTGTGATCTCGTGTATCTAAATATCATGTGTGATATGGAAAGCACAGGTCCACCGAAAGTCGCTGTAGATATACCATTCAAAATTACTAGGGACACTCGCACGAAGCAAGTTATCACAAAACAACAACACAAAGATTATAGGATAGTGTACAATAAACGAATAATTGTAGATAATTTCAACACCATTCCGTACGGTTACTAATTTTTGCACATGAGATCTGTAAATAAGTGTAAATAGTTTAGAGATTTTAACTTTGTTTGCTGATAATTAATAATTTTAACTTTGTGTGCTTGTAAATAGGAAATTTAATAATATATCTTTTATTAACACTACCAGTTGTCTTATTTTGAAGAAAAATCATTGCCAGGTGTGGGATTCGAACCCACGTCTTCTGGGACTTTAAACCCAGCGCCTTAACCATTCGGCCACCCTCGCGCTTACATTCAAGGTTCTATATTTTCTCTTTATAAAAAAATCGGATCATGGGGTTCCTTGAGGGATCAGAAAGGGTATATGCCTTAGGATTCAATCTTAGGATTCAATGATTCAATGATTCAATCTTAGGATTCAATGATTCAGTCTTAGGATTCAATGATTCAATCTTAGGATTCAATGATTCAATCTTAGGATTCAATGATTCAGTCTTAGGATTCAATGATTCAATCTTAGGATTCAATGATTCAATCTTAGGATTCAATGATTCAATCTTAGGATTCAATGATTCAATGATTCAGTCTTAGGATTCAATGATTCAATCTTAGGATTCAATGATTCAATCTTAGGATTCAATGATTCAATCTTAGGATTCAATGATTCAATGATTCAGTCTTAGGATTCAATGATTCAATCTTAGGATTCAATGATTCAATCTTAGGATTCAATGATTCAATCTTAGGATTCAATGATTCAGTCTTAGGATTCAATGATTCAATCTTAGGATTCAATGATTCAGTCTTAGGATTCAATGATTCAGTCTTATAAAAAGCAGTTGCGTGAAAGAGTGACATCAGTTTATGATTGACAGTCACTGGGTGAACATGTCTTACGTTTGTGAAGTCTGCGCGAAAAATCATTCACTACATCAAGTAACCGTCTACACCATATGAGATCTTTTCATCACAAAAGGTCTATCAGTGATAGGGCAACAACATCTGCCCCATTTACTGCTATGACAACTACATTCACCCCTGAGAGTCAAAAAACGTACTCGATACAACTGACACACCCGTTTGGACTCTTGGTCTCTGGAGGCACCAAAAGTGGGAAAACAACTTTTGTCAAACAGTTATTGGTTTATGCTAGCATTATGATCGACCCACCTCCGGAAAACATCGTGTATTTTTATTCAGAGTATCAAGATACGTTTGGTGAAATAGAAACCCTAATTCCAGGGATTCAGTTTGTCCAAGGTTTGCCCCAGTCGATGCTGGATAGTATTAATCCCAAAACACGAAATCTATTTATAATTGACGATATGATGGGAGAAAAAGACGCTGAAATTGCTAAACTTTTTACGAAAAAATCGCACCATGGGAATCTCAGTGTAATTTATATCGTGCAAAACTTATTTCATCAAAGCAAAGATCATCGGACCATTTCCCTTAACGCCAGTTATTTATGTCTGACGAAAAACGTTCGAGATGCAAGTCAAGTGACTCATCTGGCTAAACAGTTGTATCCTAGCAACACCAAATTTTTTCAACAGGCTTATCAGATGGCGACTAAAGAGCCCTATTCCTACCTGTTTGTCGATCTCACTCCGACATGTCCCGATGAAATCCGAGTAAGATCCGGGATCTTTCCGACTGACACCCACTACGTGTACCAGCCCAGAGTATAAAAGGGGCTGTTCAGTGACAATGCGATCATTTGACAATGTCTGCTTGTACAAGAAGGAACTGCGATGTTTTAAAAGTATTGGCAAAGTGTAATCCTCAAGTGCGAAACGCAATTATAAAAGCTGCCGACGACGATTTATTAGAAGCCATTAGACAGTGTCTTTTGAACGTGTGGTGTGAAACAATTAAGATTACTCCGAAAACAGCAAGGAAACTAGCCCCTTATAACGATCATATTAAGTTTGTTGCTGATAAACGTCATCCAGTAGCAAAAAGAAAGAAAGTTATTCTACAAGAAGGTGAAGGTTTTTTACCGTTTCTCTTACCTCCGGTACTTGAACAACTAGCGAGTTTTTTAACCAAATAATGGAACACGTCCGGAGATTGGTGTTAGTTCCAGAACATATGACAGATCGAAAGAAACCCTTGGTCACTCCTTTAACAGCGCAGGTGAATGAACTAGATTCAGAAATGCAAAATCTTCTTAAACGTCAAGATATAACACAAGACGAGAAAGTGAAAATGTACGATCAGTCGCTGCAACGTTATCTGAATTATTACGATAAACGAATGAGTAGACCTGTACGTGTAAACGTCATACCGCCTACGACACCCGCTCCTGAAGAACCAGTGAATACAGAAGAGACTGCTGAAACAGCAGCCACTGAGTTGCCTGGAGAGATAGAAACAGACATTTTAGAAAGTGTACCTGTAACAATGAAATCAAGAGCTCGACAGTTGGTTAAGAAACTTAAAGCGAATAAAGACCTCATAGGATGGACTGACCAAGGACAGATGGTGTTCAAAGGACGACCCATTCCAGGTACAAATGTTATTGACTTGGTCAACGATTCTCTACGCCAACGAAAGAATTTCAACCCTGCTGGATGGCAGCTGTTCGCAAAAGCATTAGGAAACATGAATGTTCCCGAAGGCATTATCAGAAACGAAAATCGTCTGAGTGTGTTAAGAGAATATAAGACTAAAGATATTTCAGACACCACCCCCCTGATGTCATCTCCCGCAACATCAAAAAGAACAAAAGAAAAACAGAAACGAAGAGACAAAAACTTACATCCATATAAATGGATTAAATAAATTTATTCCTTGTAAAGCTTTGATATTACAATAAAGAATTGTTTACAACATTAATTGTCTTGTATTTATTACACACAATAATATTTACGCATAAAGTCACGAACTAGCATGTCATTCCATTCTTTATTATTAGTAAACATGCCAACAATTGTTGACATGGGTATATTTCTACATCGATGTAAAGCATAAAATAAACAATATTGTCCACACACGCGAGACCCTAATGACTGTAAAGTCTGTTCATTCCAAGTAAAACTGCTAGCATGATCTCGTAAAAACTTTTCAAAAGTTTTGCTATAAAATCCGGGTTCTTGTCCGTACGAGTCCATAAATTCCCCTTGTCCATCTGAGGTGAGATAAATTGCTACCCAATGCGTACCAGGTCCATTACTAGAATCCACATTCAAAATAAAACCTCTAGGTCTTTCCGATATCTGACTTGGTAGACGATCCGATGGTAACACGTCTTTAAATACGGTCTTGGTAAATGGATCACCTTTCAGGACGTTTAGGATTTGTAGAGTGTTCATCTTAACTGCTAAAGTCGCATAGAACGTTTCGGTTGGCGTCAATTTCGATAAGACTTTGAAATTCTCCAAGCACCACGATATTTATAGCTGCTGTCAGAGCCGTTCCAAATTGACATTCTATCGATACATTTCCATTTTTAATCGGTTGAATATGATCGCTCAGACACAGATCAGCTGTCAGATCAAACACGAATAGAGTGTACCCATTGGCATACTCATCTCGTGTAATACCATTGCCATCATTTTGAAATAACTTGTTAGTACCAGCATACAAGGTTTGGAAAGCGGACACGTAGTTACTTCCTCTTGCAGCAGCAAATTTCAGTTGTAGGGGTTTTCCAGGCAAATGTTCTCCATTTACCGTTAGACCAAGAGAAGTGATGTCGTAGTTTTTGAAATTGAAAGGATTTTTGGTATAGGTACCATTATAAGCATCTGCATCCACCATTCCGATAACCACTCGATTAGGTATAGGGCCTTGAAATATATTTGGTTGATTGCCTGACATATTTCCTCTCGGTACAGAAACCACTTTACAACTGACACGATTGATAGGGTACTTGGCCGTGACACGTTGAAGGGCATGGGTATGAGCCATCATAACGGTAGAAGAGACGTTGACACGACGAGCGCGAAATACACATTCTTCCAAAACCACTTTAAAGTCAGGATGATCTGCTGACGACACCAAGGAAAATGGGTTTCTCGAACGCACTAGTTTGAGTTTGATTGGTACAGCACCAAGAATATAGCGATCTTGTGCAAACAGGTCGGAATGGATTCTTCCTTCCATAGCCACAGACTTGCTTTGACTTGCATGAGCGTACCGTAGTTTCAAACCCTTGTTTGCATCGGCATCTCCTGCTACAGGGTTGACGATATCCATTCGACCAGCTTGATCTTTATAGAACAGCGCTGAAGTTAGATGAGATGATTTTGCGTCTTTGCTAAAGTTCAGTACAGTCTCCATATAGGATCGGTAGGGATAAGCAGTGCTCGACGGTGTGACAAGCTTGTTGTTCAGGTAAACTTCTACTTGAGAAAATAAAGCATGCATCCACAGATTTACAGGTCCGACTTGAACATCTTCATCGAGATCAGATCCATCGTTGTTGGTTATTTTTGCTTTCACGTGTAGGTAACTGTTTGCTAAATCGGTATACACATCAGAATTTGCAGCACACAGAAACTCGATGGTGTCTGAAGCTCCAATACTCGATACTGGATCTATATCTTCCCAAAATCCTTTATTCATTTCTACTTGTGTACCAGGCATTACAAATAAATCTAATTCTGATTTTCCACACTCGCACGAATCTTTATGTAGGGTGTTAAAGGCTTGACTCATGATTTATATTTCATAAACGGTCCAATCTTTGCTTCTGTAGGCACAGATGTTTTCTTCTTCACAGCTTGTGAACGACTGACGGTTTTATGTCTTGTGTTGCCTTTTATAGGAGAATTCACCCGTTTGCGTTTACGACCGGCTCCTGATTGGTTTGTAATCTGACGGACCCCTTTTTGAGCAAGATCGTTCACGGCTTCAGAACCACGCCCTTTTATCGCCTGCTTTACATTCTTCCCTGCCAGAACATCTTGACCAACGTCTTTTACAGCTTGCAGAGCTCTTCTTCCAATAGCTTTAGCTCCTTGTTTTACCAGAGGTATTGCAAAGCGTGCAATACTTTTAAAAAAACTTCCAATGCCGTAACCTTTCTGAATACGTGCACCTCGGAAACCAGGTAGACTTCCACCTTGTTGTCTTCTTAAATAATGTTGTTGAAATTGCTTTACATCTGGAATAATTGTATGTCTCATTTTTAAATGAAATACGAAGATCTTCGCTGTCTAAAGTGAAGTGTCACGATCGACTTCCCGAAGCCAAATGACACGTTTTCGTTTTTGTCGTCCTTTATATTCACTTCAATTGTTTCGAAGGACTTTACCTTGACAGGAATATATTGTAGATTACGGAGACTGACGTTCACGTTTTCTCCATAACTTCCTTGAGTATTGACAATTCTGAGTAGGGGCACTTTGACATCACCGACAAACTGTGCATCCACGATATCGGTGTATACATACATGGCTGAAAATCCACCGTTAACATCTGCTACGTAAGGGCTTAGGGTTTTCTTTTTAATTACGGTGTCTTGTTGAAACCCTAATGTTGTAGCAATATCACCAGATATCCACACGAGTCCACCTTTAGACACATCAATCATGACTTTGTGCTTACTTGCAATGTAGGAAAATTTTATCTTGGTTCGTGCCTCTTTTGTCATGCTACGGTTTAAAGCCCCTACGAGATCAGCAATGGTGTTATAGTAACCATTTGGAATGAGAGCCGTATCGTCATATTTCGTTCCAACGTTATAGAGAAACGTTTGTTGATTACCTTTTCGAATCGTGCTCCATGTATGGGGATAATATAACTCTGACAAAGCTACTTCCCAATCACCTGTCAGTTGTATAGTTTCAGCAAGCTTCACTTTAAAATTAGCTACAGTATTATCGGGAAAATATTCCATAGAGCTATTGCTTGGAAGCGTTAAATAAAACTGTGTTGCCATGTCGAAGAACAATACACAAATGAACACAAATTGTAAGGTACACACATTTTTATTTCGTTATATCTTTTACATTATCGGCTGGTACCCAAGAATTAAAATCTTCTGGATAACCTAACCATTTTACAAGATATTCTCTACGTTTACCACGCATGCGTGACTTAATTACTCTTTCTATTCTATAAAAGTCACTATCTGTCTTTGTAACTCTTTGCAATTCCTGTTCGTAAAATGTTCCTTGTAACTCTTCTCCGTGATAATCAGCAATCTTGTACACTGGCGGTCGTCTGGGTACTCGCTTCGTGATGGTGAACACCTCTTCGGTCCAGTTAGGTAAGTAGCCTTTCTTGAATGTACGTCTTGCTTTGCTAATCCGGACTTGGTCACCAATGTTAAATTTGTATTTGATGGGTTTGCTGGACTCATCGCCATACAGTTTTTGCCATACAATACTCTCGTTTTCTCGATTGACATCAGCCGGTCTCATCCCAATACTACGGTGTCTCGAATGGTTGTAGGAATATACTAATTTTTGTAGTACATCGGTATATTTCAACGTGTTCTTTGCTGTAAAATATTTCCACATTTTCCCCTTTAACGTTCGGTTAAATCGTTCAACGATGGATGCCTTGGTATCGTTGTGTGTTGTAAAAAATCGAATATGTTTGTCCTTCAATAACTTTTGAAAGCGTTTATTGGTAAATTCAGTTCCTTTATCAGTATGAAGTGTTTCGGGCTTCCTTCCTTTCTTTAGTATCTTTTCAAAGGCTTTAACCAAACTCTCTGCAGTCTTTGTTTTTAATGGTTCCACCCACGCAAATTTGGACAGTACATCAATAACAGTCAAAACGTATTTATAACCATTATTTGTTTTACTAAGCGAATCCATAATTACTAGATCGGCCTCCCACTCCTCGTCCATCGCTCCAACAATAACACGATTTCGCTTGAAATTATGTCGGACAGGTTTATGCAAAGTATAGGTATCTTGCTGTCTAAGCCATGTTTTTATCTTGTTTCGGGATATCTGAAATTTACCATCACTTTTTACGACACGGTATAAGGCATCTACGCCGCCAAAACTTGCCGGACTTTTTGGGTTGTAGTACAGGTCGTGAAGATACTGTTCCGCCATCTAATTCGGATGCCTGTATCACAATTTTCCCCCACAGCACGCCGAGATGCAGCGAACCTTTCGAAAAATATTACGAAGGGCTATTTGTGGTAAACCACCACAGCAAGTCATGTTCACACGATTAAGGTCGGAGGTAAATGAATGAAAAAGGGCAAGGACGCAGCATATATATACACTCAGGCGATATATTCATATATTAATTTCAGGAACAGTTGACCAAGCAATCGTAACGAATTACGCCTCTTGTAGTGTGATAAATCTACGTTGTGGAAATCGTTCACCGTTCGTCGAACGGCCTCTCGAACCGTTTGGTTATCGTAAGAATCGCTAACTCTGTACACGAAAGCGAGATAAGCGATTATTCTTCCAAAATTATTTAGATCCATTTCTTCATAGATGTGATGAAGGTTCATACGATCTAATTGATCGCTAAAACTATCAAACAGGTGTCGATGATCGTCAAGACATGTCTGAATATAAAATGATAACGTATCTTTATCAATATCAACGTTATGTTGTTTCAACTCATCAAAAATTGTATCCATAGCGTATGCGTATTGGTCTATAACAATTAGTGTTCACACGACAAAAGTTGGAGAGAAATGAATCACAAAAAAGTCAGGTGTAAACATATATTTATTAGATAGATAATTAGAATACAAAATTATACATGTTCAGTAAATGTTCAGTTTTTCCAAGTCTATAGTCAAGTCATCTACCGACTTTTGAAAAAGGTACTTTTCGTAGGCTTTCTTATGATCAGTCTCATGGCTCGTGAATGTCTCTCCAGTCTTTTTGACTGTATATCTGTAAGATGGCGGCATACTAAACAGAACAGTGGAGAATGGTTCAAGGGGATCTTCTTCCGGTTTCCATTCGAAAAAGTCACAGCAGTTTTCGTTGGGACACGAGTAAAACAGACGACCTTGGTTATCACCTTCTTTCTTGACTTTGCTAGTACGACAAATCAGACCATGTCGACACATTGGTTTGATACCCTCGAAGACATCAGCCCATTGCCAAAACGAACAGGGATTTCCACGTTCGGAGCAGACAAAGTATGGTCTTCCATAACTCTGCTTCATTTTATCTTTAACCATTCGCATCTGTGCTAGTCGTCCATGGCCATAGCACCTTGGATGTATACATCCACTTTCATGGAAGGAGGCTACGGCTTTTCCAAACATATAGCAATCTTCTTCTGGGCAAAAGAACTCGCAACTAGGTTTCTGTCCACAGAACCAAAACGTACCCTTCTCTGTAATTGTTGAAGATGCAGGTTCACCGTGTAAGCATTCCATTGTAGTGATATTCTAAGCCGAGCAAGTACAGATTCGTCCAACAAACTTAGCTGACCAGACCAGGAGTAATCCTAACATCGTAATGTCCGAGCTTATATAGCTTCATGTATACTATAATTATTCCAATCTTGCCCAATCATGGCACAGGCGTGAGTCATGCGTGAGTCATGGTGTGTGAGTCATGCGTGAGTCACGCTGAATATTTAATGAGGCGGCATCCCTTTGGTCCCTGGATGGGGGGGGTCATCTACTGATATACATGTAGAAAGATTTCAGTTGACTCTGAAGATGACTACGATTGAAAAGTCCATCACTGTCATTATAGCCAAGTCTTTCTCAAGATTACACAAACCTAGACGAGCAACTTTCACAAACATGTACAGATACTCCTAGGTTTAAACCATTTACACTGCACTGTAATGTATACTTTATTTGGCTTTGTGTTTTGTTATAGGAAATCCAGAACTGAGAAATAGATCTTCAAGGTAAATTTGTTGCATTAGTTCACGATCACCACAGTTGTTTATTTTATAATAATTAACTAACCTACTTAGTTGAAAACTGAGATGTTGAGTTTGTTATCACAGAAGTTGTCTAAAAAATACTTCAGTCCCGATTATAAATCCTTTATCACATTCATGACCATTGATTAACCCTTATTTTCCCAACCACGCATAAATCAACTTAATTGCCCTGGGCTAATATATATATTAGGCTAATATATATATCGGGCTAATATATATATCGGGCTAATATATATATTAGGCTAATATATATATTAGCCCAGGGCATTAACTTGATTTATGCGTGGTTTGGGAGTACCTCAACCTCAGTAACAATTATTTACCTTGGCCCTTTGGGCCAGTCAATTGAATGCCGCCATCTTGGATTTTTTTTTGAGGAAAACATTAGGCACATTGGTTGGCAAAGGATTGGGTCTAGTTCATTTGCCAACCAATTGACTGAAATATCATAGGTAATGGCGGCCCCCATGTGGTTACCAAATTTTCCCACCAATGCCCCCCCTTTAGTATTTATATGATCACTCTGGTTACCACCGCGTCGGTAACTAATCTATACTTACATGTAGTAATACTTGTAAAAATAGATTGTTAGATAGAATGAAAGATAATTTTAACAAAAAATTAATAGTAATTAATAATAATAATTATAATATTAATTAATTAATTATTAATTAACTATTAATTAATTATTAATTAATTATTAATTAATTATTAATTAATTATTAATTAATTATTAATTAATTAATTAATTAATTAATTATAATTAATAATAATAATAAATTAATTAATTAATTAAATAATTAATTAATCACAAAATTATTTATAGTAACTTGTATCTGTTGATGACATCCCTTTTTTGGCAAGACATTTTTATAATTAGTGCTCCAACATTAGTGTTTGCTTTTGCATATTTGTAATAAGTTGTTTATTACAAGCACATTGTGAACACATCTTTTTGACAAGGCATGGGACTTATAGGTGTCCTGAAGATGTTTAATGTTGGGTTGTGTAGGTCTACTGTCAAAGAGAGCACAGATGAAAGTTTAGATGCCGTGTTAGAACATCATCAAAATATGCAGGAGAAAATAGCAGAAGAAATGATTCAGATGGCACAGAATCTGAAACATAATTCATTAGTTGCAAGGAACATCTTGAAGAAAGACACTAAGGTATGAGGAAAATTATTTTTGCTACAATCCTGGAGAAAGTGCTTGGGACACTATGCGAAAATCGGCAAAGTGGCCCAACAAATTTTGTCCAGGATTGTCTGAAAATGACGCATTTATAAATTTTCAATAAAACACAGCTTTTTAACTTTGTAACATTGCAAAAGATATACAATTTAATAAAAGAGCCCCCATCTCTGCTCCCCCTTACCCCCTCAATGGGGAAGGGATCACTGGAGCATAGTCTCTGCAGCGTTCCCACCCGCATCGGTACCACCCGCATGAGAGCTCTTATTTAATTTGCATATTCACCAAACCTTCCATACGGAGCGTGTTTGTGTCATTTTGAAATAAACTGCGCAGAATCGGTGCGCCCAAATTGGGTTTTTTTCTTGATTTTGTTTAATTCGCCATCTTCAGACAATCCTGGACAAAAGTGCTTGGGACACTATGCGAAAATCGGCAAAGTGGTGGGCCACAAAGGGGGAAGGGGGTGAGGGGGGATGACCCTAAAGCCAAGAAACCAACGCCATGATAACCATGGTTATCTATCAGGTTTTATAGTCAAACCGGGTGTTCTCTTGCGTGCGACTTTGCAATATTGATAGGCAACATTGCAATTTTGATTGCAGGGCTTTCAGAATTATTTCAAGTAGGCGGTTGCGATGAGAAAGTAGGCGGCTGTAAGGTGAACGGGGAGTTTTTATCTTTAAACTACAACTAAAGCCATTCTGATAGAACAACTTTTATTATACCGGATTTTATCAAATTTTACAAATTTTCAGTCTTGTATAGAAAAGTGATATTTAGCTAGTTCAGTGTCACTGAACACTGCCACATTGACCAAATGCTATGATCGGAGGCGTACAGGGCTTTTCTTTTGATACACTGAGTAATCAAATTATTATAATGCATCAAAATACCACTCCTGGCTGAGAACCATAACGGATACATTTCGATAGTATACGAAGTCAATATTTTTGAACGAATACAAACATCGACTGTTTTCAAAAAAGGAATAAAAATTGACAAGGTTGAGTAAAGATTAACAACTGCATCGCTTTGTGGGTAATGGGTGCCTGAGTCATCCAGGGGCTTCCACTTCCAAAGCCAGCCCCTAGATACAATACCGCTCTCATGGCTGGCCAATCCCCGCAACCCAGCCATGAGCCCCCACACCAGACCGAGGCACCCGTCACACTGACTGGGTCAGTGGGAAAAAAAAATAATAAATAAATAAATGAAAAATAATAATAAAAAAAAAAAGGAAGAAGAAAAATGATCCAGTACAAACCCCAATTCAAACACGCCACGCTAGAGGTAATCCCACAACCTGAGAACACACGTTTGCGCATGCGCTAGAAACCACTGACCTTGCCAACCGCCATGCTTGTATGGGCATACCACGTATGCGCATGCTGATATGCTGGAACTCGCTGACCATACTACCACCACGCTAACCGCTCTTTGTTGTTAACTTACTTAAATTGCATTTAACTGCATATAACCTTATTTTGATACTTAATTACAGTAAAGTAGAGAGAAAGGTGCAGAACAGATATTTTGATATTTGAAAGAAAAGTAGCCGGCGGTATACCCCGTGGCAACCGCCGGAGCTCCGCTGGCCGCCGGCTTATTTTGAAAGCCCTGGATTGATGGATTCAATCAGCAACATGCAAACGCTTTATCACGGTTCCTCGATGGGTTGCCCTAAAAAAATCGTTTTAAATGCCAAACTTTGGATAATGCGAAATTCTACATAAAGTTAGAGCCATTACCTTCAAGTATAACATCACATTTATGTGTTGTTCGATGTTTAAAACCAATATTTTAAAGGCACAACGTCAGGTATTAAATTACTGCTTAATTAATAGTTTCATGTAAGACAAAAATTATATTTGTGTGCAAAGAAAAGGGATAATATTCATAAAATCTTACGGACTATTTAGTTCAAGTTTTGACGTGTGTTATATTCACCATAATTGTAATCATGTGAACTTGAATTTGTCCACGAAGTTTTCCAAGTTTGCGTCATGGTGACACTGTGCCTTTAAGACCCCGTTTACACGATGCAGGTGTCGCAGGAAATCCGTCCCGCCGTAATATCGCCCCTCCGGGGGGGCGAATTTCCTAGGAATATCGCCCCCCTTTAGGAATTTCGCCCTCCCCCTTTTAGTCGCAAAACATAAATCGCCAAAATTAGCAAACATTTATATTGCCAACAACACATGCATTCTGGAAGCCAGTCGAGATAAAACTACTACGGCAACGTGTTTGAACAATTCATTTCGAGAAACTAACCGATGAAAGGAATTTTTTTTCTTCCGAAAGAAATTTTGGCAAAATACACTTTGCCGAAAGGACATTTCACGGAAAGAGCATTCCTTATTTCTGTTTGCCACGATGAGGCATCTTTGATACAAAGAACGTTTGCAAACGACGTCGGTTCCCAAGAGTAATTTTCACGCCATCGTGATTCTGTTGATAACGTGAAAAAGCATTTTCACGTTGCATAGACAACGCGGAACCCGAGTCACTACAGAAGCCTTGGGAAAGTTTAACCTTACGTTCGCGACTAACATAGATTGAACAAGTGTTTCTACTCAAGAATTTAAGAACAGAATGAGTCCGTGCGATTATGAATGTATAAATCCAAATCGAGAAGGGGGGGGGCGAAATTCCTAAAGGGGGGCGATATTCCTAGGAATTCGCCCTTCGGGAGGGTGAGATTCCTAGGAAATTCCCCCCCCCGCATGGGGAGGGGGGCGAATTTACAGGGGGGGCGAATTTCCTGTGACACCGGTACAATTTGAAAACGGAACAAAATCATGCCGGTGTCACAGGAAATTCGCCCCCCTGTGAATTCGCCCCCCTCCCCATGGGGGGCGAATTTCCTAGGAATATCGCCCCCCCCCCCCCTTCTCGATTTCGATTTAAATTCAAAACATGACAAGAACATTGTTTAGTAAATTTACTATCTTATAAAAATTATACTAGTTGACTATATAGCTCAATGGGTTAGCTTAGTCCTTTTAGCTGGTGGTGGAGTGCACGAAGGGCAAAGCCACTCACTCTCCGTTCAACCCCGTGAAGTTATAGACAATAGAAAGTTGGAAAAGCTGGTACAGCGGCGAACTAGCAGCTAAAGTCACGGCGTTAAACAGATCGATCGACATATCGCAAAGCCTGTCTGGTCAATACCGCGACACAAAAAATAACAGTTCTACCTCTGAAACCAGGGTACTCTTATGAAAGATAGAAGTGCTTCCGATTCTGAAGGACTTTAAGATCCTGACAACGGACTACGGCTACGGCAGGAAGTTTAAGAGTGGTATTAAATAGTCTTGTATTTATACATTCATAATCACACGGACTCATTCTGTTCTTAAATTCTTGGGGAAAAACACTTGTTCAAGCTATGTTAGTCGCGAAAGTGAGGTTAAACTTTCCCAAGGCTTCTGTAGTGACTCGGGTTCCGCGTTGTCTATGCAACGTGAAAATGCTTTTTCACGTTGTCAACAGAGTCACGACGGCGTGAAAATTACTCTTGGGAACCGACGTCGTTTGCAAACGTTCTTTGTAAATGACATAAAATTCTAGTGTTCAAACACGTTGCCGTAGTAGTTTTATCTCGACTGGCTTCCAGAATGCATGTGTTGTTGGCAATATAAATGTTTGCCAATTTGGGCGATTTATGTTTTGCGACTAAAAGGGGGAGGGCGAAATTCCTAAAGGGGGGCGATATTCCTAGGAAATTCGCCCCCGGGAGGGCGAATTTCCTAGGAATATCGCCCCCCAGGGGGGCGATATTACGGCGGGACGGATTTCCTGGGACACCGGTATGCAAATACAGCATCGTGTAAACGTAAGGCCTAAACGGCGTGATTTTGTTCCGTTTTCAAATTGTACCGGCATCGTGTAAACGGGGTCTAAGCAACCCGTCGAGGAATCGTGATAAAGCGTTTGCAAGTTGCTGATTGAATCCGCCAATCAAAAATGGCAATATTGCGTATCAATATTGCACAGTCGTAGGCAAGAGAACATCCAGTTTGACTATAAAAAGTGTGACTCACACAGCCTACTTGGAACTGACGGCATCTGGGGAAGGGGGGATACGACATGATCCCAAGTCTGACAACCCCTACCCAAAACCATGATCCTTAATATAAATAAGTTTTGTGGAAACATCACGTAAAATATTTCTTTGCTAAGCTTTCGGCCTGTTGACTCAGGCCTTCATCACTATTCAGAGCAATGACAACAAGTTGTTGGCTCACGTCATTTATAAACTAAGCAACTGATCAATTAAATCACGTAAGAATACAATGGCGTATCACGTTAATTTTATTAATTCGAAAACAAAATCAAGAATGTTCTCCGAAAAGGGCACACCACGTGCTGTTTAATGGCTGTCCTTCCTGAGAAATAGTGCGATGTTTTGCAATCTCAAATTGTTTTCTAATTAATAAAATTAACATGATACGCCATTGCATTCTTACGTGATTTAATTGAACAGTTGCTTAGTTTATAAATGACGTGAGCCAACAACTTGTTGTCATTGCTCTGACGAAGGCCTGAGTCAACAGGCCGAAAGCTTAGCAAAGAAATATTTTACGTGGTGTTTCCACAAAACGTATTTATATTACATTATCGCCATGAAAACTTTCAAAGAATTAACCATGATCTTTGTTCACCAGGTTTTAGATAATGCTACCAAGATGGCTGACTCTAATTTTACCAAACTAAAACACGAAAGCGAGAGACTTGAGGAGATAACTAAAAGACCATGTTCATTGTGGGTATGGATGATGTTGGCTTCAGTTTGCGTTGTTTTTATAATGATGATTATATTTATTAGATTCTTTCCTAAATTATAGAAAATTATAATTAACATTATAAAATATAATAATAAATTAACACTACATGTACTTATTGTAATACGCGGCCCTTTGTCGGTATTACGTGTATGCACGCTTTTGTAATGCCTTATTGCCTTTTCCAGGCTTCCGTAGAGTTTGTGCTTTACGCCTACAGTGTATGTGTTAGGCGTGTGCGGGCTGCGTTACACGCGCGCTGGTCTTCGTTAAGGTCTTCGTATAGGTTTTCAGGGTCATTTCTGTAAAGCGCTCTCAATTCGTCAGAATTTATGCCACAAAAATAAAATAGATATCGTTAGAAAGCTATGAATTTGTAGAATACAATGGTGTCTTTGGTTTCGCGATAAACACAAACCGTTAATTACGGTGGCCCACAAGTGCAGCGCACAAATATGTTTAAAACGCACAAATATATTTAGGAACACACAAATATATTTAAAAACGCACAAATATATTTAGAAACGCACAAATATATTTAAAAACGCACAAATATATTTAGAAACGCACAAAGATATTTAGAAACGCACAAATATATTTAGAAACGCACAAATATATTTAGAAACACACAAATATATTTAGAAACGCACAAATATATTTAGAAACGCACAAATATATTTAGAAACGTACAAATATATTTAGAAACGCACAAAGATATTTAGAAACGCACAAATATATTCAAAACATAAATATTTTCGAAACGCAGAAATAAATGTCGAAACGCAGAAATAAATGTCGAAACGCAGAAATAAATGTCGAAACACAGAAATAAATGTCGGAACGCAGAAATAAATGTCGGAATACAGAAATATATGTCGAAAGAAAATACGCTTGTGAGGAAGCCAAGGTTGCAAATGGCGATGTTTTGTACGAACTGCGGAGGACAACTTGAACGTTTGTGTAGATTTTGTGTATTTTGTGGTAGTGCTACTGACTTACCTTTTGAGGAAGAAGCAGAAGAAGATTTAATCCGTCATTACTTTAATAAAGGATTTACGTATGAAGAGATAAGATTGTTTTTACAAACAAAACACAACATTACGTTTTCCCTTCGAACACTGAAAAAGCGCCTCTCTGATATGGGCTTAAAAAGAAAAAACGTCGCGTATGACATAAATAATGTTCGTAATCGAATTCAAGAAGAAATAGATGGGCCTGGTTGTTCTGGAGGTTATCGTTCCGTATGGCATACACTTCGTCTTGAGGGTATGCAAGTCCCAAGGAACGTGGTTCAAAATACCCTCAAAGAACTCGACCCTGAAGGCTGTGAAGTAAGAAGAGCGAAGTGTTTGCGTCGAAGACAGTACAGAAATCCTGGCCCAAACCATGTTTGGCACATGGACGGTTACGATAAACTTAAGCCTTACGGCTTTCCAGTTCACGGTTGTATAGACGGTTTCAGCCGTCGAATTATATGGCTGGAAGTAGCCAGGACAAACAATAACCCAGCTGTTATTGCCAAGTTTTTTCTGAATACCATCGTTGAAGAAGGAGGTTGTCCAACCATGCTCAGGTCAGACAATGGAACTGAAAATGTAATTGTGGCGGGAATGCAGTGCTATTTCCGTTGCGATGGAGATGATGATCATGCTGGTGTCAAGGCACATAAGTATGGGGCTTCACCAGCTAATCAGAGGATCGAGTCATGGTGGTCCTATTTGAGAAAAAGTCGCACAAATTGGTGGATGAATTTCTTTAAAGACATGATCGACAGAGATGTTTTGAATACCGCAAATCCGTTGCACATGGAATGTTTGTGGTTTTGTTTTTCAAATCTTTTGAAAAAAGAACTTGATGACATCAAGGAGCACTGGAATAGCCATTACATTCGTCGGTCCAGGCATGACACCATTGCTGGCAAACCAGATGTACTTTACCATTTACCTGAGAGTGTTGGAGCGATGAATTACATCAAACCAGTAACAGAAGTGCAAATGGAAGACATGTCCCAACATTGTGAAGATGCTCAGGAAGATGATGACAATGATTATCAAGAATATTTCAAATATATTTATGAGAATGAATTAAGAGCCACATTGCCAACAAACTGGAGAGATGCAACTGAATTGTATGACCAATTGCTTACTATAGCAGTTTCCAGGTAAAAAAACTGCATGAGTAAGATATTTTATCAGCATAAAATAATGCAATTTAATAATTTATAAATGCTATAATTTTTACAAAACAAATAACATTAACAGAAATTATACAATCAAAACTTAATGTTGTTGATATTTCTGAACTTCTGGTTGCATATGGGCCTACATGTATACACATAGACCGGCTAACTGGAACACTCCCCAAGTTAGATACCCTACTTTTATTCCATTAAAATTGAACCAAAAAGTGTCATATTTTGAGGTTACTACTAGAGCTGCTCCCAATTAATCGATTATTTTTCCCGTTTTTTTCCACAATCGATTATTCTTAACAGTAATCGGATTGTGCACATCATGATGCTGGGAATGAGTTTCTTTCTGAAATTAAAAAACTAGCGACAAAAGCAGCACTAGTACTCGTGCTCTATTAGCCGTCCAATTCAAGATAGGCAAATTATTGTTTACATAAGAACAGAGGTCAAAATATTGTAGGTGAAATTTACTCACTGCGTGCGAAGTTAACTGGTACTTTGAAACTGAAGATACTTTTAAATTTGAAGAATTTAGTAACAGTGGACATCTATTCAATCTAATCTATTCAATACGATTAATATTGATTAATCGATTGTTGACAACGATTAATCGATTATGAAGATGAACTGATGGGAGCAGCCCTAGTTACTATGTTTGCTTGTTTTAATGTATTTTCCCCCATAAGTGGGATGAGAACAGTCCTTTAAACAGATATAATTTGTTTTACTTAAGTCACAAGCTGGACTTATCTGAACAGACCTCAAAGCATTACCCTTTTCTTGTTACTTTTACTCATAGCCTTCTTTTAATAACCAGGGGCCAGTTGTTCAAAAGCGGGTTAGCTAAATCTAGGTTAACACAAAACGTTAAAGCTAACTTTATTACCAAGACCATGTGGGGATGTTAACTTTGAAACACATGTATATTTACACAAATCTCTGCATATACTGAAATTCCTTTTTAAAGTTTTGAAATAAACAGACATCCAGAAAGGTAGAAATACACAAACGAAAACAGTTGGTTATACTTTAACACAGGGTTAACACTAACCCATCTTTGAACAACTGGCCCCAGGCAGGGTAGTTCTGGTGAATTGTAACTATTACTTGTATTATAAAAATACCCACTCTATTTTGGTCCTTAATATATAGCTATAAAAACTTCTACGAATGTGTAATATTTGTTTCTTCAAAGTTTGCTAAAAATGCCCCCATTCATAAGAGCAGTGACAAAATAATCTAAGCAACCTCCTTCCACTGTTTTTTTGTTAACATACAGATAGAGCATGTTTGAGCATGTTTGCGCACATGGAATAGCTTTGCTCTCGTCATGCACAAAACAACAAGATGGAGTCGGATGGAAACCAATAGCTGGGATTCCACATGCTCCAGTTGAAAACATGAGAATGTGTGTTGGAGTAATCATTGGTATAAATTTCTTTTGCTCCGGTGTAAGCTCTTGGCCATCTTCCTCCAAGCGTTGTAGAAGAGCATTTTCTAAATAAGAGGAAATTAAAATGCCATATATAAACTTTGGGTTTTGGTACATGAATTACTTACCCCACCTGTTCCTTATATTTGTAGAACGGGGCATGCTTTGAAGTTTTTGTACATTGTCATTGAACATGTGGCTTAAAAATCATATGCTGGCCTTTTTACTGATTTTTAACTAATATTCAGTAAGTAGTATGAAGCAAAGCCTTAGCCAGGATTAGTAATCTAGTAAATCTACCCATCCAAAAGTGCCCGCACTACTAGGGGGGTCTGGGGGCATGCCACTCCCCACTACCCCCCCCCCCCCCTCAAAAAAAATTGTAATCAGGTCTTCTGAAAATGTGATTCTGAGCATTCTGGAAAACAAAAGTACTCTAAATTGGAGAGCAAACAACAGCAAAATCATTTTCTTTGTCTATATTTAACAATTAGTCACCCACACTGTTTTTTACTGAAAATGTGTGCATTTGTCTCAGTGGTTGTAGAATGCAATTATGCTAACATGTGATGTCATGTTGATAGGGTTATGGTTTACATCTACCCTCTGCAGATTGAAATATCACCAAATTCAGTCCTAAAATACTAAATATTTCACAAAAACATAGGAACTTGTATCTTGTGGTCAAGGTATGTGCAGTGACTGTTGAATGTCATAGCAAAACTAAAGCTTGTACAGTTGTATTAAAGAACTAAAGACTAAATACTGGAGTTTTGGTATCAATTTTTACCCATCCACTTTAAAAAATGCCCATCCAAAAGACAGGTGGATGGGCTTCTGGCTAAGCCCATGGTATGAAGCAATAATTTACTGGTTACAAGGTCAGTACAGTATCAAAGTATACCAAACAGTAGGTACATTTTAAGGCCTACCTTCACACAAACCAAGAAACTCGACAAATTTTGTCATGACAACTTCCTCTTGTACACGTCTGTTATTACCAGGAGGAGAAAATGCTGGACGCAAAATTCTAACAACTTGTTTGGCTGTGAGAGGAGTAGATTTCTTCAGCAATAAGAAATATGTCATGTCCTGGTTTCCAGACATCAAGTCAAATACCTGAAAGTTAAACATACACAGCAAGTTTTAATTCCCATTTTGAGTTCCCTTTTGAATTGGGTCATTCCAGAAAACATCCACACCTCCCCACCTCCCCCACAGAGGAAATGTGAAGTTGACCCCATCCCCCTTCGGACGTCCTAGTACATTTTACTATTATCAGAAGTAGATTTACCCCCTCCCCTCCCCAGATGGCACAGATTTATATCACCATCGTTTGCTACCCTCGTTTTTCCTTGATTTATTTTCAACTAATAGTCAAGTACATAATTATAATACTAGATATGCAGCAGATTACAGGTCCCACACATGTCGAACAAATATTAAACAATTTACAATTCTTCACTTAGGTCCAAAAATTTGGAATTCTCTACCATCTTCAGTTACCAACTCAGCTTCTATATTCTCCTTCCATAAGAAACTTTTCATTTATTACTTAATGCGTGAAAATATCTGAATTCGTTATATTTGCATACTCCACTCGTTATTATAAAACTTAAATAATATCAAATCTATACGAGGGGACCTCTTCTATAAAAGCCTTATGGTTTCATGAGGTCCTCTTGCCAATTATCTTCTATAGCAATGTAATTTATCTACTATCCTATTATTATTTGGCGAATAAAATGATGATGATGATGATGATTTCCTCTGTGGGGGAGGTATGGATCTTTTCTGGAATGACCCATTCCCATTTTTCAATTGTTTTGTACATGTTCTCGCAAGATAAATTATGAAACATTAATGTTGATAATAATAAATACAAAATACAGGGTTCGAAATAACGTTCAGAAAATATGCCTAATTTTGTCGGCTGTTTTTGTAGGTCAAAATTTTTGCCGGCTGTTTCCCAAGCAGCAAAGTTACGTTCTGGACATAGGCCCAAATAATGTATTCTAAACCAAATACTGGCCATTGGGTCTTTTCAGAAAAGATCATACCTCCCCCACAGAGGAAATTTGTGCCATCTGGGGAGGGGAGGAGGGTAAATCTACTTGTGATAATAGTAAAATGTACTAAGATGTCCAAAGGGGGGAGGGGTCAACTTCACATTTCCTCCTGTGGGGGAGGTGTGGAATTCTGGAATTGACCCATTCAAGTTCTGTTTGGTAAAATGCCGGTCATTATAATGGCAAGCAGGGCTCTCAAGGAAAGGCGCGAAGCGCCCTGAAATATGAAAGCATGGACAATGACATGATATGCCTTCTATTTGTATAAACTCCTATAAAGAAACTTACAAATGTAAGTAAAAAGTACAATCATGATCCTTAACACTTTGTAAAGTGCATAAACGGCCATTGGGTCATTCCAGAAAAGATCCATACCTCCCCCCACAGAGGAAATTTGTGCCATCTGGGGAGGGGAGGAGGGTAAATCTACTTGTGATAATAGTAAAATGTACTAAGATGTCCAAAGGGGGGAGGGGGTCAACTTCACATTTCCTCCTGTGGGGGAGGTGTGGATGTTTTCTGGAATGACCCATTCTGAGTTGCTGTTTGGTGAAATCCCGGTCATTATAATCCACAAGCAGGGCTCTCAAGGAAAGGCGCGCTAGCGCCCGCGCGCCTGGAAAACACGCCTCAAAACGGTTGGCGAGTGCTTGAGAAGGAGAATTGCTGGCATGACAGTTTGTGGCCGAGTATTAGTACTGGAACTAGGATGTTACCATGCTCTCAAAATCTAAAAATGGCGTCGATTGAATAATATATGAATAGTCAATCTGTCAATGATGAATGTTAATATATGGTGGCATTAAATTCAAAAGGGGTCAAAGTTAAACTTCAAGTCGTGGGGGAAAGAAGACAACTTGGGTGTCAAAACCGAAGAAGTCGAAGGTGCAACTTCAGTAGTGTCGATATGGTGCAAAGTTTGCAGTCGAAATCCAACTTCAATCTTACAGCACCCCCACATGTCGAGGAAACGCAAAAAAGGCGATGAAAATATTTATCGACGGCACAAACAAAGTGACGAAACACAATGTGGATCGTCATTTGAAGGGAAAAGCCCATGAAATAGGCAGGGATACCAGCAGCGCCTGCAGCAACAGTAGTGATGAATTTGATGAAGATTCTGTATCTGATAATCTGAATATCTGATTGCATTTGCATCGATGTGAATTAGCACTCTGCACTGAGTAGTCTGAGTGACACTGTTACGTACTAATATATACAGCAGTTATAAGTTATAGTATATACTGCAGTTACAGTCTTACTGTCTTACAGAGTTACTGAGTGAGAAACATGTAAAATTGTAAATAAGCATAATCTGTCAATGGCTCAATGTAGTCACTTAGTCACTATGTCACAATTCACATTGTCACTGACACTGAACTGTACAGTACGTCTATGAACATCTCTAACTTTTTCCTGTTTTGTAATATTGATAATTTGCTTTTCATCATTTTCATGTTATTTTTGTTTAGAAATTAAAATGTTTAACATAATTTTATTTACTGTAATAAAATTGTTACTATATTCTTCTATAAAGTATAAACTATCCACTGTGCAAGGGCTGCAGTGCTAACTCATTCTCAAATAATCTCAATGTCATTAATTATGTTAGTAGACCCATCCACTACCCAGTTTCTGTATAATTCCCAGGGGCTCTAAAAGAGCCCCTTACCACCCTCTTTTTGTCAGGCTCCTCTTGTTTCTTCCCAGAGAGCCTCTCCACAAGGGATAGATGTCTTTTGGCAAACAGAAATTTTATACTGTACCTCATAGTACTTTAGACCCTCTATTAACTGGTCCAGCATTGGCTTGCATTTAATAAATAATTGCAAAGTACTTTGCCACTTGCATTACAAAACTCTCCTTATCCTCAAGGGTTATGGTTGTTGGCAGACCATCAATCTCGAATCTCCATTCACATTCATTGAAAACTGCTTCTAATTCTTCTTTGTTTTTGCATCGGATAGCTAAAATTAAGAAAAAGACCAGGATTTTAATTCCTATCATATATTCATATATGTTATTTATTTTCAAGGCAGAAAGGCCCCATATAGTAAGCCAATAAAATGGCACCTCAGTTAAGATAACAATATTTATACATTCAAGAAATGCAATTGACGCTACCCATTGAAAATACGACTGTTGACATACAAGTATGGGAAATATACCATGGTTGGCCACACCTGTCATGACAGTATAATTTTGCTGCAATCGATATATGCTTGAATTTATGAATTAATCTACCAATTTATATTTTACCCTTTTTAAATTGTCTCTTATGGTGTAGTCTGGCACCTCCTCAATACCAGGATTGCTTGCATCTAAGCCCATACTGATGTAATTGCATATAGACTTGGTGAACAAAGAAGGCTGTTCACCTCCTTGAACAATCATAGTAGCAAGCATTTGCCCAACTGTCAAGTAGTCATGGTTCTGCAAACACTTAATGTTGCATCGGGCTATGAAGCCCACTGAGGTGCCTGGAATGGATAAATAAAATAACAGAATGAGTTATAAATTGTATTCCAGAGCCTTAATTTAAGATGGGCAAAAAAGGAGAGAATTGAGATGGAGTTTATATATTACCTTTTTTCCTATATTAAGCCCCTCCCTCATTTAAGCCCCCTCCTAACTAATAAGCCCCCTCAACTAGTGAAAAATGGACATATGCCCCCTCCCTCATTACCCCTCCCCCATGTATTTACTGTCTAAATAACTTCAATAACAGAAAATTTGGTCTTAGAAATTTGTAAAATTAAGTCCCCTCCCTCTAATAAGTCCCCCTCGAAGGCCTTAAATTAGGAAATATGATAACCCATTAAGCAGCAATGCTCCCCCTTTATTGTAAGCTCTGTCAAAGCCAGACAATTTTACTTGCTAAAGGATAACTTGCAGCTTGTGCATTAATGGGAAATGTATCCAGATATAAGCACATGTACCTACATCTGGGGGACACTTATATGCATGGTATAATAAATAGGGTAGGATTAAGATGTGCTATTAATGTTCAGCCATTTCCAATAATAAAAATAGCAACATAAAGAATATAATTTTTATACTGTACTTGTCAATATCCCACTATCTTTACAGATAGCCACAAGCAAAAGATGAAAGAATTCTCTTCTTGGACCCCCTAAATCCACAGCATCCTCTTCTTCGGTAAATGTAGCGAAGGTGACACATATAAGACCAGGATTTTTCAAAAATCCATTTCTTTTGAAATAGGGAAGCGCTGTTTTCCAAAGATTTAACCTGCTCACAACAATTGCCTTTGTGTTTCCAGAAACAACTCTATCAGAATGTTCTTTCACTCTTGTCACCAATTCGGCCTCGGTCAATTCTGTCTTTTCTTCTTGGACTTCTTCCGTATCTGCTGAATGCTGCTCGATACTTTGCCGGATAGCCTCTTCAATCGCTTCATTTTCACTTATGCCAATTGGTCTACATGGAAAAATGAAAATAAATCAATTGCATGTGTTTTATAAACTTACATTATTTATCATAAATGGAGAGTAAATGTTTCGTATTTCATTTGAACAAATATGTTATTGATATCGAACTATTTTGCTTCTTTACTAAATGCAGATGCATACAAAATGTTAACAGACAACAACTGCCTAGTTTATCAGTTTCATTATTCAAGTGTTCATATTAAAAATAATTAAACACAAATAATGGATGCTAGAACTAGGGGAGGACAGCCCTTTACCAATTACCAGGAATGTAAAAACAGCTGGCCAAAGCTGGGAAAAAGGGCACCTCTTGGGGCACAGAGGGCACAGGTGCCCTTTTCATGTTAGAGACTTTGCACTCTCCTGAGATAGTGTCGGGTGTTAATGGGTTAACCCATGTTATCTGTACATGTCTCATGTTAATCCATTGATCCACAATACCCCCTCTTATTATTTTACCTCGTCTAAATATTAATATAATTAACCTGAATGGAACTGAAGTACTGAATATAATATATACATATATATATATATATATATATATATATATATATATATATATATATATATATATACAGTAGAACTTGAGTTTTACGACACCCCTTTTAACGACCACCTGCTGTTTACGACCACTTTTTCTGGCACGGACGATTTGTAATAGAAATGTACCTCCGATGTGCGACCACCTGCCTAACGCGACCAGCGACCACTTTTTAGTCCCAAACAAGATATTTACCTGCTGTGAGCGACCATCTGAACATAAAACTGCCGAAATACGTTAAAGAAACGCCCGTTTTTTCGTAGTAAACAAACGCGAATGCGACCACATGCGAAAACAATACGGCAATTGTGCAACACTTCCGGTTTCATACCGCATTTTAGACTTGTTTGCTTCTCTTTTGAGCATTATTTGATGAAAATCTGTGTGAATTTTTGTTGTCAGAGTTAAATACTTTTTAGTTGATGTTTGAGAGTTAATACAATGACTGAACAATTCGAAACCATGAGTAAGACTTGTTAGTTTTAGACAAGTTGATCTTGACGATCGTTGACGTTATTTTACAACGATTTTACAACGGCTTTTTAACTTGGAAAGGAAAGTGACAAAACTCAGTGTTCACATCTAAAAAATACTACTGGAAGATCGTAAATAAAGGCAAGAGCTTTTAACAAGACCAAACCAGCGTAAAAATTGAATCAAATGTAATAAAAACACAGCGCAAAAACTGAAGTGAACGATAGTACGACACGATTTTGATATGGAGAACATCGCTCTATAAAGGCCATGATATTTCAGTGTATTAAACGCACAAATGTCAAATTCTTTTTCTCTTAATAACCATATTAACATTAATAAATCAAGACTGCACTTCTTTGAAATGTTCTTGCTTTTCCATTTCCCTTGTAAATCTTTATAAATCGCCATTTTCCTAACCTTGAAACAATGTTTATATAAAGAAGCGCTGCGTCGCTGCCAAAATGGCTGCAGAAAATAATTAAGACCCCCCTCAAAACAAGTTTGAAAAATATAAGCCCCATTAATAGAGAAATTACGGTAAATGCACTTACAGGAAATCAGTTGAATAGAATGAGCCTTCATCATTATGTTCTGGATACCCTGTTGGTGATGGGTTATTGTTATCAGTTTCGTCGTTAATCAGGATTGTTTCTGTTGGTCTCACGATTGTTTCTGTTGGTCTCAAGAAGGTCAAGATTGTTTCTGTTGGTCTCGCGGCTTTAATCCCAGGGGGTAAACCAACACTTCCATCACTGTCAGTATCACTGCGTAGCTCTTCATCCACCTTTGCACTGTTAGACATAGGAAAAATTGGGCACAAGTACAGTGTTAGCCTGCCGTAGCTTTTTCCAAGCCCTTGCTTATACTTGACCAGAGTAAAAAGTTCGAAGGAACCTGGGATGGTTTGAGCGGATTGCCCATCTGGATATACCAGCTTGTATGCGCGTTCACAGTCGAACGTTTTGTCGTAGTCGCCGCGTTTTTTCAGCGCCGATGCCAATAGGGTATCGTAGTCGACCTCTTTCACGATCTTCAGTGGCAAGCTTTTACCTCTTAAGGGGATCCCCACCGCTTCCTCGTTCAATTCCATAATCCCAATGTTTATGGAAACCTCTTGCTTATTCGCGATGTCCGCAACACGCGCCTTCTTCGACGGTCTAAAATTCGAGGCCCTCTCTTCATTTTTCTTGCTCATAAATTCTTTAAATGACGTATTTGGCCGGCTGTTTTTTTCGACTCTTTACTCTCATTCGAGGATGATGCTGCATTCCTGCTATGCTCGCCTTTATCTTCGACCTTTCCTTTTCCGCAAGATGGGCAAAACTTGAAGCTTATTTGCATACACGTACCACAACTTGAGCAAAACATGGCTGCCAGACATCGTTTTATAAACAAAATAGCAATGACGTTCTGTATTTTCCCCGCGTTCATTTGCTTTTCGCAGCCAGCGGGCGCTTAGTCCCTCGGCTGAATACTTTATCTTGCTTTCATATCGTGTTTCGACATATATTTCTGTATTTCGACATTTATTTCTGCGTTCCGACATTTATTTCTGTGTTTCGACATTTATTTCTGCGTTTCGACATTTATTTCTGCGTTTCGACATTTATTTCTGCGTTTCGACATTTATTTCTGCGTTTCGAAAATATTTATGTTTTGAATATATTTGTGCGTTTCTAAATATCTTTGTGCGTTTCTAAATATCTTTGTGCGTTTCTAAATATATTTGTACGTTTCTAAATATATTTGTGCGTTTCTAAATATATTTGTGCGTTTCTAAATATATTTGTGCGTTTCTAAATATATTTGTGCGTTTCTAAATATATTTGTGCGTTTTTAAATATATTTGTGCGTTTCTAAATATATTTGTGCGTTTCTAAATATATTTGTGCGTTTTAAATATATTTGTGCGCTGCACTTGTGGGCCACCGTAGTTAATAGTTGTGAATTTTTAAATTAAAACCAGAGGGCTTCACTCGGGGTGACTTAAGAACAAAGCTAGCGTTTCATATCGTTCAAAACATTGTTCGCAGTTCGATTCCGAGATAAATGTCCAGCAAACGGTGTCAGCGTTTTTTTATTGCCTGGTTTCGAATTTATGACTTATTTTGTCCGAATGTTGGTCGAAAAGCAGCATTTTTTACTTTGGTCGTCAATAAAATCGGTAAAACTCGACATATCAAAAAACGCTGACACCGTTTTGCTGGAAATTTATCTCGGAATCAAACTACAAAAAAAAGATTTTGAACAAAATAAAACGCTTTTTACTCGAGTCGCCCCGAGTGAAGCCCTCTGCTTTTAATTAAAAAATTCTCACTTATAAACGGTTTGTGTTTATCGCGAAACCAAAGACCCCATTGTATTCTACAAATTAATAGCTTTCTAACGATATATATTTTATTTTTGTGGCATAAATTCGGACGAATTGAGAGCGCTTTACAAAAATGACACTGAAAACCTATACGAAGACCTTAAACATGGAACGCACTGACAGTATGAAATGTCAACAGTCAAGTCAACAACGAGTCAGTGAGCTGGTGAAGTTTTGAGAATTATCTTTTATTTATAACCTTTTTACCTTTCAATTACCCATGTAAATTGTAAAGAGAAGCATAAGAGTCTTAGATAAAAACAATTCTGAAGTGATTAAATTTGTTTGGTCAATGAATTTGTAAAATATATAAGCTTATATTATGACCTTGCTTTCAAACGATGTTTGAAGGTCACGTATAGCTGCTTTGTCTTTTGCCGTTTTTTAAAATAGAGTTCCACATAAAACACAATACTTTGATATTTAACTAAAACAGACCATTTAAACGAAGACAATAAATAGTTTATTATATTAACTAATTGCAAGTCAGTATATAATATAATAATAATAATAATAATAATAATAATAATAATAATAATAATAATAATAATAATAATAATAATAATAATAATGACTTTATTTCAGTATATCCACGAGGTGGCTCTTCACCTGAAATATCTATTTACAAAGATATAATAACTATATAATTTCTATAATAAACAGATAAAAACTAATTTCGATTATAAGAAAAACAGTGTCTCTATATATAGTCCAAGCGAGATTTGGCTTTATCCAACAAATAACTAAAAGTGTTCCTACGAAACACCATATATCACAAATTGAGAACTTTTTAGTAGTCATTTGTCTGGCTTTCCAGACAACATGTACTGTCGGTCGTGCAAAAACAAAGTTGTCGTCGTTGAAAAGTGAGATGATGTTCAGACATCTACATGGAGATATTCATTATCAACATTCTTGGTGTATATAAAAGGGTCTTATAATTACAACGACGGAAGATATGAATGAATAAGCAAAGAATACAGACATCATCTGCATTCAACAAGAAAAATGGTGAGACGCTTGGTCTTTTTCCTTCGGTTTTTCCTCACCTTAGTTTTGTTTCGACGTATTGGAAGCGTAATTTTTCCGTCTTTCTACTCAAAAATGATGTGTTACACTTGAAAAAGACAAATTCGACGTTTGGGAAGTGGCAAGTTTAATTTAAAAACAGTAAACAAGTCTCACAAAAGCTCCACTCTTCAGTCTTAGCCAAAGTTCCTCGGTAAGGCCGGAAGTAATTTTAGCTGTGTGGACCAATCAGATGCGTTTGGGCAGGATTGGCTGAGGTACTCAGCCGGTACTTATGCGCTCGCTCCGTGTTTAAGCATGCGTTTGTACAGTTGACGCGTGTGCTAGTATGCGAACGCTTTTGTGTGTTACGTTCACTGATCTCTATACAAACTGGATTGGTCATCTGGCTCCAAAAATGAAGTCAGCAGAGATGACGAATTGGGAGTACCAAGATGGCCGCCACTGAAACTTTGTATGTTTTCTTATTTCACGATAAGAGACAAAACGAGCCACATTAAAAAAATTATATTATTTGTATCAAACAAAGAACACTGTACAAGGTTTAGGGCCTGTTTATATGATCCCGGTGTACCGGGATGTCCCAGTTGCCCGGGATGAATTTCATCCCCGGTTGCCCAGGATGAATTTCACCCCGGGTTTATATGGAGTAAACAAAGTGCTCGTCCCGGTTGACCGGGACAAATTTCATCCCGGGTCAAAAAGCGCGGGAATTTAAGGAAATGGACAAAAAAGCAAAAACTCGCCCTAATTCTACTATGTTAGAAGTTATTTCACTTTTATTCAGTGTTTTGTCTTTAGACCTGACCGTTTGGACGAAATTCTGACAAAGTTAATGCAAGCATTTCAGTTGAGTAAACTTCATCCCGGTGTACCGGGATGTCACGTTTATATGGGAAAAAATCTGTCCCGGTGTACCGAGATCCGGGACGTCCCGGTCTCCATATAAACGCAACCGCGAAAATAACAGTAAATTATCTACAAGTCGAGATCCCGGTACGCCGGGATCATATAAACAGGCCCTTAGAAGCTTAGTTTTTGCATTTGTTGGCATTATTAAGCAGTAAAACGTGTTATTTCGTAGTTACGCGTGTCGTTGTAGCCTTGTACACGTTTACGCATGCGTTGGTCCTTGTTACGTGTGCGCCTGTTCTTGTTATTCATTGCGCAGGCGGGTCGCCTCAAGCCCTTGCCGCGACAAGGCGTTTGCATTTATGATTTTTTTTTATTTCGTAAATTTATCAATACAGTCAACCTTGTTAGGTATAAATAACACCAAATTATAAATAAGAAATTTAATTTGAATACAATGCTCTGTGATGACAATATTCTAGGATGTGAAATACATTCATGTCACCTTTAGCAAAATCCTCGATGCAGAAATGCTCTTAGTATAAATAATGTGTTGTGTTATTATGCTTTCAACATACAGGATTATATTTCTTGTCTGTAACAATATCTTTTAAGCAATATTTTGGCAAACTCCATACCAATGATACACCAATAAATATTTTTTTATACATTTTAAATATACATCGAAAGCTAAAATATATAAATACAATAGATAAAGAAAAATGAAATTTAAAATGTTTTATTTAACTTTACGTATCCATTTATCTCGGAGCCGTTCATCTGTTTTCTTTATTTTCTTTCTTTCCATGCATTGGGTTTTCAAACGACCGATCAATTTGTTTCGCAGCTTTTGTTCGTTCTTTTTTCTTTCTTTGGTCGTAGTCATTTGAATCATGGCCTTGTTTAACCTTTTTTATCTTACGTTTCTTTTGTTGTTTTTTCTTCTTCGACTTTTTGACGAAATTTTGATGATTGTGTCCATATTTGTGTCTCTTCTTTTTCTGTGCTTTAAATTCTCTATCTTCAGGAGGCAATGGCGCGTTCGTTAACTCCAACGACTCGTCGTTGTCTTCTTTTGCTTGTAGTTCGTTAAGATATTTATAACTTCGAATAAGATCCATCAAGGCATATCCGTTCTCCATTGACCTCTCCGCAATGTTCATTTTTTCTGGCTCTTTTTCCGCTGGAGGACCTTGAGATGAGAGAATAACTTCTCGTGTTAAATCCCTCGGATCTGATTCCTCTGTGTCTCGCGGGCATTTCGGTGGACATTTCGATTGAATCGATTTCTTAACCGCTGATTGGCTGTCTGTTGGTTTATTTTGCTGCATGGACCAATCAGATTTTGTCTTTTGGCTTGTTATCTGTAATTCGTTTCCATTCCTTTGGTAAACACCAAACTTAGTTTCATAAAGTCTGTCCAGCTCGTCTCGAAGTCTTCTAACATGAATAGCCCACTGGGTTGGACTACTTGAAGCTCCTTCGTTGTTAACATGCGTACTAGCTTCCCCTGATTGCTGAGATTTTGGATACGCTATATCGTCTTTGGTAATAGTTGTTTCAGATATCGCAAGATGGTTAGTTTCTGCTGCTTCACGATCTTTTGTCAGCGTTGCTCGGGCGTACTTATCGTTTTCCCCACCATAACGCAGTTCCCACGCCGCACTCAGTATTTCATCCACGTTGCCATTCATTTGTGAAGGCTCGTCTCTGCTTAGTGTTCCTTTGGAAGGGCCTTCGTCTTGATTAGCATCAAGTAATTCCCACGCCGCGTTATTCATTTCATCAACATTAAAATCCATTTTAGCAGGGTCTTCTTTTGGTGTACCTTGGGGTTGGCCATTATAAACAGGCTCGCCATTCATATCCTCTAATTGCCAGGCTCGGCTAATCATCTCATCCACATTACCATTCGTGTCACGATCTCCTGGTGTACCTTGGGGCACTTCGAGCTGTCTTTGGTAAACAAACTCGTTTTTCGTAGTATCACGTTCCCACGCCAGCTCTTCATTTACATCAGCGTTCAATTCAGCGGGTACGTGGACCTGGCCATAATTTTTCTTAGTATCATGTAGTTCCCATGCCTCGCTTAATTCTCCATCTACGTCGGCATTCATGTCACCAGGATCTTCTCTTTGACTTTGAGTATCTTGATTTCCTTGGAGCTGGCCGTCCTTCACATTCCCTAACTCCCACGCCTCGCTTGCCAATATATCCACGTTACCATTTATCCCAGCAGCTTCTCTTCCACTTTCCTCCATGTTTGACTTTGGATATTCCACAGACTCCGTCCTGTAACTTTGGAAAAAAGCTTCCCGTCGGGCGTTCAACTGTTTTTCTTTCATTTCTATTTCCTGATGTTTTTGTTCCAGTTTTTCCCACTCTTTTTTCAAACTTTCCTTCAGTTCTTCAATGGCTTGTGTTTTCCAGTTATCAAATCGTTGCTGCTGGTACTTCATTTTCCCCCGCACTCCTTCAGTTTTTTCGTCGACTTTAGACTCCTGAAATTTCTTGAAATGCATCAGAAATTCTCTGTGCTCTACTTTCATGCGTTTCCATGCTTCACTCATCTTCTTCTGTAACCTCAAGTTTTGTTCTTCGCTGTATTCAAAATGTCGTTGACGCATTTTCAGATTACGCCATCCGTTTTCGAAATATTTTTCGTAACTCCCTGCTTTTCCGTTAATCTGCGTCTTTCTCATATCTCGTTGCATTAGTTTTCCAGAATTGCTTGACATCTTAGATTTACTTGGTTTTTCATTTTCTAAAGTCTCTTGATTGTTCCAGTGATCATTTGGTGGACCATCTCCTTTTCTTGTATTCAGAATATCGTAGTGATCTTCCTCCTCCCCATCTTCATCATAATCATCGTCGTCATCATTGGAATAATCGTAATCATCCGCGTTATGATCATCATCAAATACCATGGCATTTCCCCAATCACCAAGCTTCTCTGCTTCAAGTTTACCAACAAGATCGTCATTTTCAGGAACATTGTTTACATTGCTCTCCACCCTCCCGTCTTCTTCCGAAGATAACTTGCCATCTTCTTCATCCAAATCTTCTGTGTTCTTTTCTTCGCTACGATCAACAACCCCTTCGTTCACTATTCTTTCGATTCGTCGCCAAGTTTTCTGAATACTGCCATCTCCGCAGTAAACATACGATACAGTTTCTTCGACATGTTCTGTACTCACATTCAGTTTTTCCATGTCTTCCTCTTTAAAGTTTAAAGTTTCTTTCACTCGTTCTACCTTTTCGTTTGTCAAAACTATTTTTTGGAGGTTACAGGTTGTCCAGTATTCTGTTTCATCACTTTCTCCAAGCTTTAAGTTACAGAGTTCATTAGACTTTGTCTCTTCTTCTTTCATAAATTCTGAGACGCTGTTTGAATGGCTTTCTTGATCACGTTTCATGGAATTAATTCCGTTCTCGGAACTATTTTCATTTTTCTCGTAAGTATCTTCATTTTTCTCGGAACTACGATCATTTCTCTCGAAACTGTCTTCGTTTTTCTCGAAACTGTCTTCGTTTTTCTCGAAACTATCTTCGTGTTTCTCGGAAGTATCTTTGTTTTTCTCGGAAGTGTCTTCGTGTTTGTCGGAACTATCTTTGCTTTTCTCGGAACTATCTTTGTTTTTCTCGGAATTTTCTTCGTTTTTCTTGGAACTAACTTCGTTTTTCTCGGTGCTATCTTCGTTCTCCGAAATAGATTCGTTTTCCTCTTCCATTTCACTGTCGTTTATACTTTCAACCGCTGGACTATCTTGGTCTTGAGGCTCATCAGCGAGGTCTGTGTATAATTCATCTGCGCGGATTATCCGTACCAGTTTATATCCAGTCATTCGGTATGACGTCATTTCCGTTACCCTCCCATTCTTTACTATCTTACCATACTTCAACTCCTCATGTGAGATCACCTCATTATGTTTTATGTTGCAAATTGTGACGTAGATTGACGTCACAGTTCCGGTAGCACTATCATACGACATTAAGACCGGCACTTTGTTCCCATCTTGCCAACGATTTTCAAGCAATGTTTTCACAATATTTGACACTTCTTTATCATATAATACTGGTTCCATGCTTTCGTTTCCAGTCTCTTCCACTAGTTCCTCATTCTCATTTTCTGTTCCATCCTCTTTCATCGTTACGTCCTTTACAACAAATTTCTCAAAAATCATGTTTCTTGGAAACCTGTAAAATACACGCTCTGCTTTTCCAGGATTGTGTGAAAGGACATTCTGGTATTCGCTGATTGGATACTGATGCACAGAAACAAGGCGTCGGAAGACTTTACCAGTACAGTGTTCATATATGAAAGATTCACCTGGTGCAAGGAAAGACTCGGGTACCGTTTGAGATGAGTTGTCTGTTTCATGGTTCAAAGGAGTCTCTTCGGTTTCTGTATTTGCTTTGACTTTGGTTTCCTTGGGATCCTCCTCGTATTTTGCATCGGAAGTAGTAACTGCTTCCCCCATATTCTTTTGTTCTGCTTCCTCCTGTTGGTCATCTTTCTGTGGGCTCACTACCAGTTGACCATCAGCTAGAACAACAGCTTCGTAAACCAATGGGTGTTTTTCACTCATCTCCCCCACCATCACTTCCTCCGTTGCCTCTCCCAAATGTACCAAGACTATCTTAACCCCATCAGTTATCTGCTGATGTTTAACCTTCCCATTCGGCAACATGGCGAAGAAATCGATTGGTGCCGGTGAATTATTTTCTACCGACACTACAAAACCAACGGTCGCATCAAGACAGTTCTTTTTCATTGACATGACAAACACATCTCCTGGTGCTGAAAGTATTTCACGAAAGCTACCATCAACGAAACCATACAGTTTGTGATTAGTACCATCTCTGTTCTCGTATGCCACTACAATATCACCATCTATCTCCCTGACTTCCTTCGTGTACCACTCTGATCCATGGTGATCCCTAACTTCTGACATGATCCCCTGGCCATCCTCAACAGCTGCTTCTTCATATTCAGTCTCTTTTAACTCCTCGTCACTCGTTGCTTCATTTTTGTTTTCCACAAAGTCATTTCTTGCTGTTGAAGTATCTTCAGTCAATTCTGACTTATTATCACCGTCTTCCTCTCTCAATTCCTCTACAACCTTCTCTTCTTTTTCACCTTCAATGTTTTTCATTTGCAATAGATGCCTCAAAAACAAATTTTCTGAAACATACTTATGATATTGTGGAAAAATGTCCTCCTCTTCCTTATCTACCTCTACTTTCTGCACGGTTGATCTGGCAACATCCTCACATGTTCCTTCACAGACCCCTTTTTCAGCACTGGTGTCTTCATGTGATGTATATGGTCTATCCATGTCTTCTGAAGGTTGATCCCGCTTATGTTGTTGACTCCAGCGTTCTTTAAAATCTTTCCAGTAGTTCACCCGTTTCCTCACTTTTTGTTGTTCTTCATTCCTCCACATATCTGCCAATGTTTTTTCTCTCACATACACTTCTTCCAAGTACTCCAGTTCTTTCCGAAGGATATTGAGAACAAAGGACTTATTCTGTTTGGCTTCTGTTTTCATGTTGTCCAGCTGTGATCTCCAATGCCATGACATAACTTTCATCAGGTCAAGCTTTCTCTGAATATCTTCCTGCGCCATTTTCAGTTTAAAGTTCTCCAATGATAAATGTTGGTGTGCTTCTTTCAATCCTTGTGAAGCTCTGTCACTTATATTGTCGTTTTGTCTTTGTCTTGTTCTGTCATTTCTGTAAATAGATTTCCATTTTTGTATTTTGCCTTCCAGTTGGGAGTCTTCACTCTTCTTAATGGTTCCTTCAGGTAAACTGTCAGATGTTTTTGGCTCAGCGACGTTAGGAGGAATTTTTAGACTTGGAGATTTAACGACAAGAAGACTAGTTGCTATTCCAATACCTGAAGAAAAGTGAATCACATTTAAAACTTTAACTTATTTCCGCCTGAGCTGACAAAAATTAGAATGCCCTCATTATTAATAACACTAGATTCTAGCTTTTACTCTGTCTAACACCAGATGATTTTATTCCTCAAAGGGAGAACCCTAATCAGACATAATATAGGCTTAGTTAACAAGTCATTAATCCAGGGTTCGAATTAAATATTCAAAAGTGAATAGCGAATTTTGCCTCAAGTTGTCTTTGCGGTATAGGCAATTTTAATGAGCGTAAAACTGAGAAATGTTGGTCAGGATGCGCTTCCAAACCATTTTATGTCAGTGAAAGACATTACGCATGTTCTAAGGCATTACGCTATGTTCTAAGACATTACGCTATGTTCTAAGGCATTACGCTGTGTTCTAAGACATTACGCTATGTTCTAAGACATTACGCTGTGTTCTAAGACATTACGCTATGCCTATGTTCTAAGACATTACGCTGTGTTCTAAGACATTACACTATGTTCTAAGACATTACGCTGTGTTCTAAGACATTACGCTATGTTCTAAGACATTACGCTATGTTCTAAGACATTATGCTATGTTCTAAGACATTACGCTATGTTCTAAGACATTACGCTAATTACGCTATGTTCTAAGACGTTACGCTATGTTCTAAGACATTACGCTGTTACGAGACTTGTATAGTACTGCATGTTTTGCTTTCAAAATAAACTGCCCGTAAATAGCGATTTTTTGGTCAGTTGAATAGCGAAATGCTGTAGTGAATAGCGATTCGCTACTCCCTTAATTCGAACCTTGCATTAATCTATTCCTTTCTGAGCAGGCCAAAAATGGTTCTTTTTTATAGTATTTTATTCTTTCTAGTACCAGACAATTTTACTTATTGGATAGTTGTAATCAAAACTGACATCTCTCATATATTGGGCAAGGTACAGTGTATTTGAACAGTTATTATGTAATATATCAACAACGAGTTTGAGTGTTTCATCAGGGGATCCAAACACGAGAAAACATGATGAAAGCACAAGGCCGAAGGCCGAGTGGTTTTATTGTTTTCGAGTGTTTGGATTCCCCTGATGAAACACGATAAACGAGTTGTTGATATGGCATCTCAATCGGGTGATTTCAATTGAAAAATGCAATTAAAATAAATGGGGTACCGTACTGATTTGATTGGTTCCAGGTACACAAAAAGGGGAGCGCAGGGTCTTGGTACGAGAATGCAGAAACAATGGGACTGCATAAATCCTCATGAGATTTTATTCATGAGTGTGTGAAAATTAATTTATTCATACAGCAACTTGTTTTATATTTTGCATAGATATAATTGAGATCTTAAGAATTAGATGAACACTACTGGTTTTCATCTAATATCTTGGGTTTTACTGGAGTATCCCAATCTCATCCTCTGGGTACGAGATTGGTTTTAGATAGACCAAAGTGAAAAGTAAAATTTGTTCTCAAGCTTTATACTCAGAAAAATGTCTGTCAGTAATGCCTGCCTACTACCGACGTGTTTGTGACTTTGAGTATGAAGTTTGCATGTCATTAAAATGAACCAGATTGCGATTTATCCTTCTCTCTATCGTCTGAGTCCCAGTAGCTCAGTCGGCAGAGCGTCTGTCTAGAAATCAGAAGGTCGCGGGTTCGAATCCCGTCAGGGTACTCAGACATTTTTTTGAGTATAAAGCTTGAGAACAAATTTTACTCACATATTACACCACTGAAGCTACAATTTCAACTAACATATATATATATATATATATATATATATATATATATATTTTCTCGCTTACCTCAAAAGTCTGCAACAGGCTGTTTCATCTAAAAAAGAATCTTCAGGCAGATCTGAAGATTCTTTTTTAGATGAAACAGCCTGTTGCAGACTTTTGAGGTAAGCGAAAATCTGTATTTGCTCTAACTATATGTTATCGAGCACTCTTTGTGTTTCGTAGACCAAAACCCACACGTATATATATATATATATATATATATATATATATATATACATGTATATATAATTATATATATACATGTATATATAATTATATATATATATATATAATTATATATATATATATATATATATATATATATATATATATATATATATATATATATATATATATATATATATATTTGTGAAATTCATTACTAATTCATGAGTTTTGCAGCCAATTAAATTTCAGAAATACGTCACATGTATACCCCTGTAAACCCCATACAAACTAAAACCAATGATGCTAATTAGTTACAACCACTAGTGGATGTATTCTCTTCTGATACAACCACTAGTGCTTGTAACTAATTAGCATCTCAATATCCCAAAGGGATTTTTACTATTCATTCATTTCACAAGTTGTTTACAACACTCGCGTCCTTGTAATGTATTGAATATACAATCACGAGCCTTCGGCTCGTGATTGTATATTCAATACAACACGGCCGCTCGTGTTGTAAACATTACATAATTTATACATATAAATTATATATATATATATATATATATATATATTATATATATATATATATATATATATATATATATATATATATATATATATATAATATATATATATATACGCACATACATTTAATACACAAATATACAATATATAGTCATACACATACCATGGCCAATGACAAATCCAAGAGCAGTTGTGAGACAAAACAGTGCCACTAGTGTTGGGAAATCCAAATTAAATGTTACATCTATAGCAGAATTCACTTCATCAATTCCACTGTAGAGAGAAGCTTTGTTGGTTTTATCACATGTGAAGTGTTTGATCTTGTTTTCATTGATAACATCAAAGCTAGAAGTTGATGAAGAATCTGAGAAATGTTCAACAGGATCATCATTCTGTTTTTCTGGAATCTGGATAAATTCTATTTCTTCTGAACTGGGATCTTGAAGTTCCTGGTCTTGCAAATTGCTGTAGAAGTTATCAATAATCTTGGAATTTTCTTGAGAAGTTGCAACCATCCCCCACTCGTCATCATTAATATCTTGATCTTTTTCAAAAGGAGGAAGTTTTGTCTCATCCATGATGACTGACATGGTGAGTTTATTTTCTTGGATCACTTCAAATTCTGGTTCAGAATCACCATCTTTTCTTGCCTTTTTTTGTTTCAATTTCTTTTTTGTCTTTTTACGCACTCCCTTGCAGCTTTGTACCTGATTTTGGGGCTTAATGAAAATACAAAAATTAGGTATTCTCTCAACTGTATAAATTTTATTATAATTTTGGGGAGACACCCACATTAAGTGGTAACCCCATATTTCTATATTTCAACTAATTTAATTTTGGTTGTATATATATATATATATATATATATATATATATATATATATATATATGATAGATAGATAGATATATATATATATATATATATATATATTTATTATACAACTGCATTAAAAACTGTCCAAATAACGCTAAAAATGAGTACAAATATACAGCGATATTTGGATAGTAGAAAACCAGTTTGACAGATTGGTTTGACACAAGTTTATTTTGTTAGCCAATCAAATTTATCACAGGAGACTACTTCATGTATGCTTATTATTTTGTCTTGGTGCAAGTCACGCTACTTCTCTGGCCTTTTTAGAGTTTTCTTTTTCCACAAAAATTTGTTGATCAGAGCAGGTGTATATACTTCCCCTGCAGGCTCATCAAAATACAGCACAACTCGTAAAAATATACAGCAATACTACACACCAAAACATCTAATAAGATATAAAAATATAAGATATGAAATATATATATATATATATATATATATACATATATATATATATACACTGGCAATTGCTTGGGTATATTAAGCAGTGGCATAGCCAAGGGTGGGCTGGGCTCAAGCCTGGCCAATCTGCGTCAATCCGCAATCTGCGTCAATCCATGTGTGATTTGTGTATTCATGACTGAAGAATCTATACCACATGCTATTTTCACTAACATACTTGTATGCACAATAAATACATTATCCAACTGACTCAGTAAAATGTTTTCCGCAATCCTCAAAAAAAATAATGTAAATATTTAATTTTTGTATTTTACAGTTATCTTCAGAATTCTACAAATTCTTTCCCTAAAATGCAGGAAATGGCATTTCAAAAACCCTAAATTTCAAACATTTTCCAGGGCGTGCTACCCCTTCTTTAGAAATGTCACTTTGTGCCCACCCAATTGGTCAACCCTGGCTACACCACTGTATAATTATATCGTGGTGTTCTCACATCTAGATTGTTCCAGGCTACACTGATGAACCGTAGTACAGTGAAACATGTGTCTGTAGATTGAACTATATATATATATTTATTTATTTAATATTCATTTATTTATTAACGTCATTTTAACTATATAAGCACCATGACTATGAATTGCATTTTAGTAATTCTTAAATTATTTTTTTTATGAAAGATGTTGTATATAAACACTCTAGATTCTCTAGCCATTGTTTTATCATGTTTTGTTTTTTAAAACACCTTTTGTATTTTTTGATCACCCTCCCTAATAATTCCCCTGCTTCCGGAGGAGCTAATAATATACTTGTCTACCACTAGTATATATAAATATTAATGTTAAGATTAGGTTTAAGGTGGGGCATGCTGTGTTAGCAAAAGTTAAGCTATTTCATAATCATAATTCAGAATCCATGTTACAGGTACTGCTCTCAACTTGGGTTTTTGAGGTTAGACCAGCTGTTCTGAGTATACCATGGCGGATTTTATGGTTTAATAATGGCAAACGAAAAATGTTGTTTTTATCGATCTTGGCTGCATTTAATAATAATGTCAACTATGCTTTGACATAGTCAAACTGTTGCGTTGTGTCATTCTATAATGTCATTAGCACATTCTAAAGTTAATTAACTTCAGGGATTTGTAACAATTCTTTAAATTAACTATTCTCAAACTACGCAGTTCCTATTTAAACTTTATCTCTCAACAATCTTGCCAAACAAGCGAGAACTAAACCTCGAGATGCGGTGTTGCTATAGTAGCAGCAGGTATTAATTATTACAGGAGCAGGGAACAACACCTTGGTCACATTTTAATACTTAATTGTGAACGTTGGGCAAGGGTTATGAAAACTCTTTTGTTCATTCATTCATTCATTCACAATTTATGCTAAACTTTGTTCAATATATTAAAGTTCTGGCAGTGTGCTTCGATTAAATTGAAACTATCCATGCATGTTGCTTGTTACTAGCAAAATATAGAATCATTGTATCAAGTCTTGTCGTCAATATACCCTATAGCAATACTTGGATAAGTCTATTCTAAAGGAATACATATAAAGTGAATTTGAATCCCTTGCGTATTATGATGCATAACAGTTCTCGTTCAATACTCACCACAATAGCTCCTTGAATATCGACAAAAGCCCATTCATCTTCTTTCAAGAGATTATCGCTGTTCTCCGAGTTAGACATTTCACTGCTGCTGCAAAGCAGTCTTCTTTAGCGGGGAAAGACAATGTCCAAAACAACGTTAACAGTTTAGGTATTCTTTGCTGCAAAAAAAAAGTTGAAATGACTTGTCAAAGCGTCTTCTTCTAAGTGTTTGTTTTGATCGGAAGTTCTGCTTCTTTATTTGCAACATATTCACAGCTCAACCAATCACAGGCCTTTGTGGTGTATATTCTAGCCAATCACAATCCAGAATGGTCCCTTGGGGCTTTGCGGTGGAACACCTGTTCGAATGAGTATTAAATTGCTATGACGCTTTTGTGGTCAAATATTGTACATTGTATCTTGCATTTACTGATATTAAAATATTGAAATACTGACCAAAACCAACTACGAATACGGAGAAATTTTGAGCAAAGTGAACTTGGGAAAGTTGTCTTTGTTTTTTGATCGGCTAGAAACCACAAGCATTTTATGACTGTGTTTTTTATAAACCGCAAACGAGAATTTAAGCTTGAAAAATTTGTCACGCTCACTTCGCCCAATTATTACAATAATATACCTTCATATTCCTTTACTTTATCTTTTTATTAACTGCAGAACGAATTTAATATTGAAATACATCAGAAATCGCCATGCAGGTGTTTACATTTAATGTTTACGAGTTTGAATATTGTTTATTTTACTTTCCCATCAAAGTAAACTCTTTTTGGCTGTTTTCTTGTCTAATTTTTCTAAGTTAAAGTTTAACTTTTAAATTAAAAGGTCTAATGAGTAATTTCAATATAGTTGTACAATACAACAATTTATTATGTTTTGTTAAACCACACCTTAATTATATATAGACTATACATTAAAATACAGGTTTGTTTTTCATTAACATAAATTTCCAGATAATTTTAGAAGACTGTTGTTTCAATATATCGTTTTCCAGTATATTCGACCAGGCTTGATATATAGTTTGGTTTGATATACCATTTTCCGGTATGTTGGTATATAGTCCAGTTCAATATACTGTTTTCTGGTATATTTGACCAGGCTTGATATATAGTTAGGCTTGATATATAGTTTGGTTTGATATACCGTTTTCCGGTATGTTGGTATATAGTCCAGTTCAATATACTGTTTTCTGGTATATTTGACCAGGCTTGATATATAGTTTGGTTGAATATACCATTTTCCACTATATTTGACCGGGTTTGGTATATAGCCATAGGCCGTACGGGCACAAATTTATAGGGGGCAGAGAACATTTTGCCTGACTGAAACGGAAATTGCCCGACTTTTGATATAAAAAAAAGCGCCTGTTGTTCAATATACTTTTTCTCCTACAATACACGGATATTAAATTGTTTTGATTACTATTCCTTATTTTCATCCTATTTTTTTTATTTTTTCCCTATATTTTTGCCTGACTTAGCTTGAAAATTTGCCCGACTTAGCAACATTTCCATTTGTCAGGGGGACAGCTGCCCCCCTTGCCCCCCCCCCTACCTCACACCTATCTATGTAGCTCGGTTCAATATACTGTTTTCTGGTATATTTGACCAGGCTTGGTATTAGGGGTGTTGGTGGCACAGTGGTTAGTGCACGTGCCTTTCACCTCTGTGAGCCAGGTTCAATTCCTGCATGATGCAGTTATCTGATTAAAATTTCACCTTGGCTGCAATTGTGAGAAGAGTGCTTCCAGTTTGACTCTACCAAACACCACAGGTTTCTCCGGGTACTCCGGTTTCCTCCTGTATTAACACTGGACCAATGAGGATTGGCCCTTACTGGACCTCTGAGGATAACAGTTTAGATATAACTGATGGAGTTATCCAGTACAAATAAGTTTAGTTTAGTTTAGCCCGGTTCAATATATCATTTTCCAGTATATTCGACCACCCAGTTCTGGGCCTATTGAGCCTGGTCAGTTGAATAAACTGGAAAACAGTATATTGAATTGGACTATAAATGAAATGGTAGCTTTAGAAATTATTGAGCATTTTTGTTTGCTATAATGTGATGGCCAAAAGAGAAGAAATTCACAGGCTAATTTCTTTGTGTGTTAATTTCTGTAATTATCACAGATGACATCATAAAGCACAAAAAAGTACAATAGAAGATGAAGTCATTAAGTGGTGTTGAGTTCTTTACAAGCTGTGACATCTTCTATGATCTATTACAGTACACACACATGGAAAATGTAATCTATTTGTTTTATACAATAACAATCCAAGTGGTTTATTGAAGGATTTTTGGGGCAAGAAAAAAGAAGAACAAGTCCACTTATGTGATCTGATGTGGATTTGATGGCATCTGTGTTTTAAGAAATATAATTTATAAACCATGGATCAGGGACATAGCCAGGATGATGAAAGGGGGGGGGGGGGGAGCCAAAATCCAAATAAATTTTTAGGGTGGTCCAAGGGCATGCTCTCCCGGGAAATTTTGAAATCAAGAGTTGCTGAAATGCTATTTCCTGGCTTTTGGAGGAAGATTTTACAGACTCTAAAGGTTAAAAAAAGTCATATAAAATACTCAAAACACGCAAACATCACATAGATACTCAAAATGCATACACTCAGTAGATTGAATACACTGTTTACAGTTTATTTCCTAACACAATTCATATTGCATCAATTTTGTAGTTACATGTCTGTTATTTTATATCAAAAGGGGGGGGGGAGCTGTGGCTCCTATGGCTCCCCCCTGGCTACATCCCTGCCATGGATTAGCATGGTTAATTTAACAACATCTGTATTTCAATCCTGACCACGCATGATCATGTCACATCATCATGCAGCCATATTTTTCTATTTTGTAATACAATTATGAATTACCAAAATATATACAGTAAGCAGTCTTTTGACTTTAATTTGCATTGTTTTAACTTCCAATGAATTCAACACTGACCAAGCATCATCTATTTTTTCCTGTTTGTAATTCAGTTATGAATATAGCCACACATATACAGTAAGCTCTTATGCACCTATCATTGTTAAGCCCGAGGGGGCAGGGGGTGGGCAAACAGTGGGTATTTGACCAACATTGCTGTCCCAATGGTGAGGATTTTGATGTTGCAAGATCACCCCAGGGTGTGGATACTTGAAATGAAGGCCCTGGCAGTTATTGACACACAAAAGAACAAGATCAATGAGTTAATTCAATCGCAAGATGGCTTCTTTGCATCTCAAGAAATAACCTTATTTTTTATGCCTCGACTTTAATACAGTTTGTAAGAAAATTACCTTTTACTTTACTATTCTGTCTGACTTTGCCAGTATTGGACTTGAAGTATTAGCATACCCCATACATAATTCATAAATAATACTTTGGTATTAAAATATGTAAATGGAGATGTAAACCATGTCAGTTTTGAAAGGGTTTCTTATTATTAATTAGTGTTCACATTGTTAACTACTCAGTGTATTAGAGTACATCTTGCCTGCTCTGTATATCTTAATATTAAATACTGAAGGAATTAATGTTGCTACTGTGTAAACTGTTGTCACAAGGAATTAGTCTTTTTACTGAAATATAGCATCTTGCAGGTTAACACTTTGGGAATCACCAGTAATTTGAACTGTTTTTTGACTAATGGTGGTGTCCACAGGGTGTGGATTTTGACAATTTTTTGAGAAAAATGTCAAAATCGCCACCCCCTGCCCCCTCAGGCTCAACATTGATTAGGTGCAATATCCAAGCATCATCTATTTTTTTCTGTATATAGGTATGTAATTTTGTTTACAACAGGTAAGCTTGCTTTGCCATAATAATGCTTTTTACTTTCATACTTGATATCCAAAAATCCACGGGAACAGCAAATACAAATTGAAACACCTGCATAATTGTGGTGTTTTTAATTTAATTTAATTCAATTCTTTTCCAAAGTTTCTTCCTCAAGAATGGGCTTGGTTGTTCGATTTTCTGGATTCTTTAACTTTTTTTGCTCTGCAAAATCAATAATCCCTGGAGCAAAAATATAAACACCACTAATAACACCAACTAGAGTAGCAACCAGCAACTGGTGAAATGGTAGACGGGAGAAAAACACCATGGTTCTTCAGTAAAGACTGTAAAATACCAGCTCATTTAACCAGATGTGATCTAGTGGCTCAAGACCAATCTCGTTCCCAGACCTGAGTTTTCTAATCTCGTTCCCAGACTCTTAACAGGACGTTAGAATGGCGGGGGATGGCGGGATTTTTAATTTAGTTTAAAATTATTTAAAAACTTTATCACTTTTATGCCGTGTCAGTCAGCCGTGACTCGAGTAGCAAGGAGACAAGGAGTCAAGGACTGACGATTATTAATGTGTTGCACCATCTACACTTGTTTCATCTGATCAACTGCAGGTAACATGATCTAGAAGAGCAGATTAACAAAGGTGAGTGAAATCGAAATATATCTTTGCTTTCAACTATCTATCTGGTCAAAAACCTTCAGCCTTTGGAAAGGAAATTTTGTCAATTGCTTATTGGATAATCAATCAAAGCCAAGGCGATCATGCACAGGAATACTTTTAATAAATATATGTATGATGTGACTTGTCTCTCTCATCATTTGACTTGACCCCAGTGCGTTCTTTTTGAAACATTTGATTGATATACAATTCCCCACCCTCGCGCATTTTTACTCAAATTTTCAATTTTTTGTCAGATCCCCAATACCACAGCATTTTCCAAGTTTATATAACAATTCAGTCATACAATTTATTCTCATACAACTGCTGACAATGGTGAAGCTAGCATCAGGTTGGGCAGACTGTGTCTTGTTCAACTACTGTATATTGTCAGTTGCATGTATACTGCTATAGTTGATAATATTCACTGCTTCCTGTCCCAGCCTGTACCATAGGTGTAGAGTATGGGGGGGGGGGGGGGCTGATGGGCTTTAGCCCCTGGAGAAATCTCAATGAGGGGGGAGTCCCCCCAGAAATTTTGCGGCAACTGATTCATCAATCACCATTCACAAATTATAGGTTACTCATTAGGCTAAAGTAACTGTTACAGCCTCATTCCTGTCAGCCAAAAGCACCCATAAACAGTGATAAGTCAACCCAGTAAACACAAAGTTGAAAAATTGTTGAAATGTGTTGTATTTTAAGTTTTTAACTAGTGTTTATGACATTTCATGACCTTCAGTGTTCTTAAAAATCACCCCTCAGAATGCATTTCCAAGACTCTATATTTCAGAAATTTCCAGGGAGCATCCCCCTGGACCCCCTAGAAGAGTCCCTTTTTGTAAATGCCCCCTACGGGAAAATTCTTAGAAAGACCCTGTTCAGCACTTTAGTCCCCCTGAACAAAAACAAAACTTTACGCCTATGGCCTGTACTGGCACTCACATGGAAGGTACAGTGCAGTGCGTGAAGCAGCATCTTGAGTGTGTTTTCTGCCAGGTGCTTCCTGTCCTCTCTTCTAATCTTCTGCATTTCTCTTTGCGTGTAATTGTGTGCATGTCACGTGATGGTGTACAGGTGTAGTAAACAATAAGTGCCTGGGTATATCTGTTCCTATCTGAGGAATATCGTAAAGTAGCTGTAGGTGAGTGAACACCACTCCAATTTGACTGCTTGAGAAAGTGTATACTGTAAGGGTTTATGGTGGGACTGAGCCTTCAGTCCATAGTGTTCACACTGGTATTTGCTAAATTGCAGCTGCAACTGTATACCTGTAACGTTTATATGAACATGCATTGTTGGAAAATAGATAATGCAGTCTATAGTTCAGTCCATAGTGCAGTCTATAGTTCAGTCGATAGTTCAGTCCATAGTCCAGTCCATAGTGCAGTCCATAGTACAGTCTATAGTGCAGTCTATAGTGCAGTCTATAGTGCAGTCTATAGTGCAGTCTATAGTGCAGTCTATAGTTCAGTCCATAGTGCAGTCCATAGTGCAGTCCATAGTGCAGTCCATAGTCCTGTCCATAGTCCAGTCCATAGTCCTGTCCATAGTCCAGTCCATAGTCCAGTCCATAGTGCAGTCCATAGTGCAGTCCATAGTGCAGTCTATAGTGCAGTCTATAGTGCAGTCCATAGTTCAGTCCATAGTCCAGTCCATAGTGCAGTCCATAGTGCAGTCCATAGTGCAGTCCATAGTTCAGTCCATAGTGCAGTCTATAGTGCAGTCCATAGTGCAGTCCATAGTCCAGTCCATAGTTCAGTCCATAGTTCAGTCCATAGTTCAGTCCATAGTGCAGTCCATAGTGCAGTCCATAGTGCAGTCCATAGTTCAGTCCATAGTGCAGTCCATAGTCCAGTCCATAGTTCAGTCCATAGTGCAGTCCATAGTGCAGTCCATAGTGCAGTCCATAGTGCAGTCCATAGTGCAGTCCATAGTTCAGTCCATAGTGCAGTCTATAGTGCAGTCCATAGTGCAGTCCATAGTGCAGTCCATAGTTCAGTCCATAGTGCAGTCCATAGTGCAGTCCATAGTGCAGTCTATAGTGCAGTCCATAGTGCAGTCCATAGTGCAGTCCATAGTCCAGTCCATAGTTTAGTCCATAGTCCAGTCCATAGTGCAGTCCATAGTTCAGTCCATAGTGCAGTCCATAGTTCAGTCCATAGTTCAGTCCATAGTGCAGTCCATAGTGCAGTCCATAGTGCAGTCCATAGTGCAGTCCATAGTTCAGTCCATAGTTCAGTCCATAGTGCAGTCCATAGTGCAGTCCATAGTGCAGTCCATAGTGCAGTCCATAGTGCAGTCCATAGTTCAGTCCATAGTGCAGTCCATAGTTCAGTCCATAGTTCAGTCCATAGTCCAGTCCATAGTGCAGTCCATAGTCCAGTCCATAGTCCAGTCCATAGTCCAGTCCATAGTGCAGTCCATAGTGCAGTCCATAGTCCAGTCCATAGTTCAGTCCATAGTCCAGTCCATAGTCCAGTCCATAGTCCAGTCCATAGTGCAGTCCATAGTGCAGTCCATAGTGCAATCCATAGTTCAGTCCATAGTTCAGTCCATAGTGCAGTCCATAGTTCAGTCCATAGTGCAGTCCATAGTTCAGTCCATAGTTCAGTCCATAGTGCAGTCCATAGTGCAGTCCATAGTTCAGTCCATAGTGCAGTCCATAGTGCAGTCCATAGTCCTGTCCATAGTCCAGTCCATAGTGCAGTCCATAGTTCAGTCCATAGTGCAGTCCGTAGTGCAGTCCGTAGTGCAGTCTATAGTGCAGTCTATAGTGCAGTCCATAGTTCAGTCCATAGTCCAGTCCATAGTGCAGTCCATAGTTCAGTCCATAGTTCAGTCCATAGTGCAGTCCATAGTTCAGTCCATAGTGCAGTCTATAGTGCAGTCCATAGTTCAGTCCATAGTCCAGTCCATAGTGCAGTCCATAGTTCAGTCCATAGTGCAGTCCATAGTCCTGTCCATAGTCCTGTCCATAGTCCAGTCCATAGTCCAGTCCATAGTCCAGTCTATAGTTCAGTCCATAGTGCAGTCCATAGTGCAGTCCACAGTGCAGTCCATAGTGCAGTCCATAGTGCAGTCCATAGTGCAGTCTATAGTGCAGTCTATAGTGCAGTCCATAGTTCAGTCCATAGTGCAGTCCATAGTGCAGTCCATAGTGCAGTCCATAGTGCAGTCTATAGTGCAGTCTATAGTGCAGTCCATAGTTCAGTCCATAGTGCAGTCATAGTGCAGTCCATAGTGCAGTCCATACATAGTTCCGTCCATAGTGCAGTCCATAGTGCAGTCTATAGTCCAGTCTATAGTCCAGTCTATAGTCCAGTCTATAGTTGAGTCCATAGTGCAGTCCACAGTGCAGTCCATAGTGCAGTCCATAGTGCAGTCTATAGTCCAGTCTATAGTCCTGTCCATAGTGCAGTCCACAGTGCAGTCCATAGTGCAGTCCATAGTGCAGTCTATAGTCCAGTCTATAGTCCAGTCTATAGTGCAGTCTATAGTCCAGTCCATAGTTCAGTCTATAGTGCAGTCTATACTCCAGTCTATAGTTCAGTCCATAGTGCAGTCCACAGTGCAGTCTATAGTGCAATCCATAGTGCAATCCATAGTGCAGTCTATAGACATAGTGCAGCCTATAGTGCAGTCCATAGACATAGTGCAGCCTATAGTGCAGTCCATAGTCCAGTCCATAGACATAGTGCAGCCTATAGTGCTGTCCATAGTGCTGTCCATAGTCCAGTCCATAGACATAGTGCAGTCTATAGTTCAGTCCAAAGTCCAGTCTATAGTTCAGTCCAAAGTCCAGTCTATAGTTCAGTCCAAAGTCCAGTCTAAAGTCCAGTCCATAGTGCAGTCCATAGTCCAGTCCATAGTTCAGTCTAAAGTCCTGTCCATAGTCCAGTCCATATTTCCGTCCATAGTACTGTCCATAGTGCAGTCCATAGTGCAGTCCATAGTGCAGTCCATAGTTCAGTCCATAGTGCAGTCCATAGTTCAGTCCATAGTTCAGTCCATAGTGCAGTCCATAGTTCAGTCCATAGTGCAGTCCATAGTTCAGTCCATAGTGCAGTCCATAGTTCAGTCCATAGTGCAGTCCATAGTGCAGTCCATAGTGCAGTCCATAGTGCAGTCTATAGTGCAGTCCATAGTGCAGTCCATAGTGCAGTCCATAGTGCAGTCCATAGTGCAGTCCATAGTGCAGTCCATGGTTCAGTCCATAGTGCAGTCCATAGTGCAGTCCATAGTGCAGTCCATAGTTCAGTCCATAGTGCAGTCCATAGTGCAGTCCATAGTTCAGTCCATAGTGCTGTCCATAGTGCAGTCCATAGTTCAGTCCATAGTTCAGTCCATAGTTCAGTCCATAGTTCAGTCCATAGTTCAGTCCATAGTTCAGTCCATAGTTCAGTCCATAGTGCTGTCCATAGTGCAGTCCATAGTTCAGTCTAAAGTCCAGTCCAGTCCATTGTGCAGTTTTCATGGCGATAAGTATAGGTTATTTTGAGGCCACGAGGGGGTATGTGATTTATTCACCGAGGGCGAAGCCCGCAAGGGGCCTCAAAATTTTCACATGGACGAGGTTGACAGTCACAATATTTAATAATATTAGGAGAGGGGAATAGTAGAGGAGAATATTAATCTATTGTTTTGCTGGGGGTATTGAATATATTCCCCGAAAAGAACAAAGGAAACCGAGGCATGTGAAAATTAATGTACATGTAATATACATGTAGTAAATGTAATGTAATTCGGCCTGTTGACTCAGGCCTTCATCAGAGCATTTAATATCTTGATTTCTGTTGACCTGGCAACAATAGTTGTTAGGTGATCCGTATTTTATTTATTTCCGGGCTTACTTTGCCCCTCTTTAAGAACAGGCTCTCAGTTTACAATCTTGGAATGTGCAAAGTGAAAGTGTGGTATACTACACACGTAAAAACGCACAAGCTGTACCTGCAAGCAAGTTGTTACAAGGCTGTTCAACAGGCTGGCCAGTGCGAACACATGACGGTGACAGTCTGTTAACATGTCTGCATGTAACAGGTTGTTGACAACTTGTAACAAGGCTGATGACTCCAACAGACTGATGACAAGTTGTTCCAACAACCTGTTACCGCTCTGCACTCAACAAGTTGTTAACAGATTGATGCTAACAAGGTTGTAGCAGCTTCTTGAATGAACAGGATTGTTACAACTTGTTCCCAGCCTTGCTACAAGCCTGTTGCGAACACATCCTGTTGACAAGCTGTCAGATTTTTACGTGTGTACCAGGTTTTTGGTAACGGAGAACTGACTTTTCGACGGACTGTGCCTGGCTGTGCACCTGAAGTGAGAATTCCTGTTTTACCTGCGAAAGGTAGAGGTCACTCGAGGCAGAAGATACATATCTATCACTTCCTCTTATTAATCTTGATGAGTTGATGTATTACTTCTCAATTCATTAATAATTCATGAGGAAAACATAATGGAAATCACTCACCGAGACGTTGTGAAATATGGTAATAAACGCCCATAAATTAAGACAAGTTTTATCTCAAATTTCTCTTTAAATACTGATTTGTTTGAGAAGCTATACCATACACTCGAAAGCTGTTTATTATCTGCTTAAAAACAACTCGTCCATCGCCTCGTTTTTCAACACACTTTCGCACAGTATTTCTAGGAGAGCCCATTTGACCCCAAAATAAGGGCCGAAAAACAGCCTCCTTTTATTGGGGCCGTTTTGGCTCGGTTAGGGCTGTTTTGGCCCCAATGTAATAGTGCCATTTGTACACTTCCTGGAAAGTTTCATTCCTTTTCATGGCCTGTTTTTACAGGACTGTTTTGGTCATGAAAAAATAGGAATAATTTAAACTATTCTAATCTTTGAGGACCATTCATTGTGTTAAAAAAAATGTACTTGCTCCACAACTGATAGTGATACTCTAATTAAATTAGCAGCATAACTCAACAGACAACCACCATACACAAGTAATAAAAAAGTTTGTATTTCAAATATCAAAACATAATAGGTTGGTCCTTGGTCTATGATAGCCGATTTTTGCATAGACAATGGGACTGACAAGTCTATTGTTTCTGTGGGGGTTTTTTATAAATATTTTGTCTATGAATATCAACCACTTGTATAAGATATGGAGAAATGAGTGCAATCAAGCATTCATGGAGAGGCTTACGGACAGAGTTTTATACAACTTTGGCCCCCCTGCTTGGGACCAAAATGGCCCATGTTTGAAAAAGCCAAAATGGTTCCTGGTGGCCAAATTGGCTCTATTAAAATTACAGTGCAGTGTTTTCAAATCAGATAATAAACGCCTTCTCGTGTATGATATATTACATAATAAATTTCTGGATTCGAACATTTCTTTTTTTGCTTCTGAAGTTGAAGTAAATATTTAACTACATGTGAAACCTGCGTTTAGGTAAATGAACAAATGACAAGTGTATACAAGGACACCTGTATATATGTCGACCAAGACATACAACGTTTAATGGAAGATATATCTACACCGTTTACTTTGATCAGCTAATGATATGTTCTTCGAGACGATACCTTACCTAGCTATAGCACATGGAATTATTTTTCTGTTTTTTTATCAGATATTCCCAGGTAAGCCTATAGAAGTTTCCTTAAGTTTTAGAACAGAAGGACAATTTGTTTTCAGGCAGAAGCTTTAGGCTACGTGCATGTACACCATTGTGACCAGTTTCTGTCTGCATCATGGTTAAGCCTGGTTTTCATATGTCGCCGATCGTCGGCGATTTGTGATTTAGATGCATGTTAAAACGGGAAATGCAGCAGCATGTTAAGTAATAAAGAACAATGCAGAAAAGCAATACTTTTATTCTTTTACTTAACGTGCATCTAAATCATGGGTCGGCGACGATCGGCGACACATGAGAACCAGGCTTAAAGGATGTGTCAGTTAGAGGAGGTGTTAATGATGGAGACGAGCTGCTTCGCCGACATCGTGCTTGTACTACCACTATTTATAAGTAATAATATGACTTGAGGGAAATTAGCGATTAAATTGCCCGCCGCCGAGGGAAGATTTGTGACTTTTACAAATCTTCCCGAGGCGAAGGGCAGTTTAATCGCTAATTTCCCGACAAGTCATGTTATCAGTTTGTAATATTATGATCGCCGAGGAAAACTCAGAGAAGTATGCTGAGATAAGTTTAGGTGTTTGTTTTTGTATGGTTCAGTGAAGTTGTTTACGATTTTTACTATTGATTGAAATAATTATACCTTTGGGACATACTTTGTGTTTGTAGAATAGATGTCTGTTAATAAAATTGTTGTGAGTGTTCTAGGACTACCCTGGATGCCAGAGGTTCTTGGGGGAAGGGAGGAAAAGAGGGGAGGGAGGGAGAAAGGGAATAGTGTAATAAAAGTAGCGTGCTGCGTAGGCAGTGTAGAAACAACAATCGAAATATGGTAAGGTTAGATATACTGCCGAAACAGAGAACGTAGGAGTCTAACGTTTCGAGGGAAGGCCCTTCGTCAGAGAGGAACGTTTCTCTCTGACGAAGGGCCTTCGCTCGAAACGTTTCTCTCTGACGAAGGGCCTTCCCTCGAAACGTTAGACAGTTAGACTCCTACGTTCTCTGTTTCGGCAGTATATCTAACCTTACTATATTTCGATTGTTGTTTGCATAATAGATATGCAAGCGGGAAATTTAATAAAAGACAAAGGATTTCTTTGTCTACTAATTTTCCCCTGCATGCTTGATGAGGGAAAATTAGTAGACAAAGAAATCTTTTGTTTTCTACTAAATTTCCCGGGGAAATTTAGAAGACAAAGGCGTATGCATGGGTAATGAGGAAAATACGGGATTTACATTCCCTTTGAGAACAATGAAAACCGAGGTGATCATGATATTATTCTTGTTAATTTTCATCTTGTGTTTATATGAGAGCCGACCCAGCCCGCCTAGCCGTGATTGTGTGGCTGGTTTTTCCCATAGACCACTTTCATAATAGCGACTAATTTGACTATCCTTTTATGTGCATCTAAATGAGCCTTCTTGGCCTCGTTATGAAGCAAAGATTCTTTTGAATTGCGGACAGACACACGAGGCCAGAAAGGCTTATTAAGATGCACATAGAAGAATATTCAAATTAGTCCAGGGGTTTCATTAATTTTGAAAGTAGCAGGCTCATTTTGGAAAGTAGGCGGCTGAACATGGAGGTAGCAATTTAGGACCGCATTTGTTGGGGTGGCGCACCCGGGAAATTTTTGAAGTCTGGAACCTCGGAAACACCATCCCCAGCACTTTGCTAAAATGATTGTAGTGTCTGTATTGAAGATTTGAAGTCAATCTTAAGCAACAGTTCTCATCTTTCAGCCGTTGACTTCGTCCTGAAGACGTGAAAATGCTCTAAGTGGCGTTGTATAAAGAACGGGGACGGTGTTGGATTACTCCAGGGAGTAAAAATTATTCATTCTCGTTGTCTTGCAAATGTAATTCTTTTGTTTGCGGTTGCGGACCTAGATCTTAAGGTCCCTAATACAGATTTAATACAGAAAATTATCAAGCAAGAAATTACAAATTTCCACAGAAACCGGCTTTCTTCACATTCAAGTTCATTTACGCTTTCAAGAGAAAATGGAACGGCTCAAAGTGAACACGTATACGTTATTTACTATTAAAATTTAAAACAATGATTATGAAAGTAGCTGGCGATGGTTTGGAAAGTAGCCGCCGGAGTTCGCCGGTTGCCGGCTTCTAATGAAACCCCTGTAGTCGCTATTATGAAAGTGGTCTATATAAACACGATTGACCGGTCTGGCTCGCCTACACGGGCTAGCACTAAAAGCTCCGGACACAACGCGTCAAAATTTGTTTTTATCAGTTTTTTCGACATATTAACAATTCACGTTTCATTTTGTTCAAAAAAATTTTTTGCAGTTCGATTCCGAGAAAAACTTCCAGCAAAACGGTGTCAGCGTTCTTTCATTTATTGCCTGGCTTCGATTAATTTTATGACATATTTTTTCCAAGTGTTGGACGAAAAACAGCATTTTCGGTCGTCAATAAAATCAACAAAACTCGACATATCAAAAAACGCTGATACTGTTTTGCTGGAAATTTGTTTCGGAATTAAACTACAAAAAAGATTTTAAACCTTTTTACTTGAGTCGCTCCGAGTGAAGCCCTCTGGTTTTAATTAAAAAATTCAAAACTATTATTGGTATGTGTTTATTGCAAAATCAAAGACAACATTGTTTGATTCTACAAATTAATAGCTTTCTAACGATGTCTATTATATTTTTGTGGCATAAATTCTGACGAATTGAGAGCGCTTTACCGAAATGACCCTGTAAACCTGAAGACCTTAAACACGAATATTCAAGATTTCTCTTGACTTTCACTCATTAGAGATTCATATGGTGTGCCACATCCATCTTGCAAATGTGTGTTATTTACTGTTTAAAATCTAGATAATTTGTTATTCTATTTAATAGGTAGATTTGAGCTGGTAACCCCCCTCTCCTGCAAAATCTAGTGACCCTACCCTGTCGAAAATAGAATAGCAAGAAAGCAACGTAGACGTAGATGGATATATTATAAGTAATATTGGGCATTTCACTCGATTACATAGCATGTTCTAGGGATTTTTGGGTGAAGGAAAATTCGAGTGTAGAATATATACATTTTAAGACCAGACCGGGACCAGTTGCGAAAAATGCAACTGAACAGGCCTTCCGGCAGGAATTGAACCCACAACCTTGCGATTCTAGTGCAATGCTCAGTGGTCAGAGCATTGCACTAGAATCGCAAGGTCGTTAGCCTGCGTGCAGACTCATATTACACTTGACGTTAGTTGTCATTGTAATATATGAGTCTGCACGCAGGCTACAAGGTCGTGGGTTCAATTCCTGCCGGAAGGCCTGGTCCCGGTCTGGTCTTAAAATGTATATATTCTACTCTCGAATTTTCCTTCACCCCAAAATCCCTAGAACATGCTATGTAATCGAGTGAAATGCCCAATATTACTTATAATATATTCAATTCTCCCCTGGCATTACCACTTTAATATATATACAGAACTCGCGATCAAGCTCTCGGCAACGCCCTCCGTGGCTCAGTGGTCAGAGCATTGCACTAGAATCGCAAGGTCATGGGTTCAATTCCTGCCAGGCCTGTGTAGTTGCATTTTTCGCAACTGGTCCCGGTCTGGTCTTAAAAAATATATATATATATATTCTACACTCGAATTTTCCTTCACCCAAAAATCCGTAGACGTAGACGCATGTTCGCAACGCGAACCTATTTTTATTTTAACATGTGTGAGAGGCATAGAAGGTACATGTCATTTCCTGTCGAATCGTGTGGTGCAGTGTCTCACTACTAATCCACGTTTCAATCCCAAACTTACCTAATCTTATCTTATCTTCTGTTATTAGGAGTTCATTTTTCCTCAGATGCCGTAACGGATAACGGTAGGTTGACAGCGACTGAAAAAGTGCGGTCGTATTTTAAAAACTAATTATGGTATCAGTGACTGCAGACTGACTCAATGCTTTCTTCGCCTGCGATGCAAGCTAGATATTTCTGATGAATACGATAAATACGGTACTCAGAGACGAAAACAACGCTCGAAACTTAAAAATAAAATGAACCAATAGCCATATATAATAAATTCTTTATTAACCTCTTTTTCTCGGTCTGTACGGGAAAGTATTTGCCCTGGTTTTATGTATATCGCACAAACCTCGCTCTTTCGTCGATCGGTCGGTACAAAAACCTCAGGCAAATACTTTCCCTACAGACCTGTCCTCGCACTCCAAGTTTTTCATTTTTTGTTATTTTATATATTTGAAAAATTGTTTAGAATTTGAAGAGTTTTTTGAGAAAAACTTTAGTGCTGACAATGAGAGAAAAAAATTCAAGGAACGGTGTTTGGCGTGGCACAATACTATTCGTATTTTTCATAATGCTTCGATGTTGGTCTGGGACGATACTCTTGCTGAAAGCAGTCAAGCTTGGGCAGACTACCTAAATACGATTCAGGTAAATCAATATTTTGACTTGCAAGCAAATTTATTGCACAAGTTGTAGTAACCGTTTGGTAGACGTTTGTCGCCATGACACGAAAAGTAAGTTTGTCTTATTTGAAAGAACACTTATATAATGATAGAGTAACGTCTTTTGCAGTTTTTGGTTTCCTTGCTTTGTTCTTGAGATATTTCAGTTTGTTTGATGTGTAATATATCAACAATGAGTTTCAGAGTGTTTCATCAGGGAATCCGAACTCGAGAAAATTGTGTTGTCGAGTGTTTGTATTCCCCTGATGAAACACGATAAACGAGTTTGTTGATATGGCATCTCAATCGAGCGATTTTAATTGAAAAATACAATTAAAATAAACCCTCGTGAGATTTTATTGATGAGTATGTGTAAAATTTATTCATACAGCAACTTTTTATTTTGCATAGATAATTGAGATCTTAATAATTAGATGAACGCCGCTTTTCATCTAATATCTTGGCAATCTCGTTCCCAGAGCCCACGTTCCCCTTACCCAGCGGGCGGGAAACGAGAGACTCTGGGATAATCCGTTCACGCCATCACAGGATTCTTGTTATCCGGAAGAAGAGTTATATAGAGTTCACTGTGTTGATCAACCAATGAAACGGATTATCCCAGAGTCTCTCGTTTCCCGGGTGGGGAACGTGGGCTCTGGGAACGAGATTGATATCTTGCGCTTTACTGGAGTATCCAACTTCAATGAGGTGATTGAATGAACTATTGTAATTGGCTGAGTATCTCATGAATTAATAATGATGTCAAATGTTGTGACGTACTGGCGCATAATGACTTACCGGAAAAAGCTATATTTCTTTGATATTATTAAAGCAACCATTAATTTGAAGGAAGCGTGTGCGTGTGTTTCTCTCACAACATGAACATGATGGTTTTCTTTAAAGTTGTTTATCTAAAAACACGACAAATAAAAGCCGAACTGGTGTAAATAAGAAGGCCAAGAAGCGACACGAAAAAGTCAACAGGTAAGGTAAACAGCATACTCCAAAGACGAAAACAACGCTCGAAGCTTAAAAAATAAAATGAACCAATAGCCATATAATAAATTCCTTATTAACCTCGTTTGCTCGGTCTGTACTGGAAAGTATTTGCCCTCGGTTTTATCGCACAAACCTCGCTGCTTCGTCGCTCGGTCTGTACGAAAACCTCAGGCAAATACTTTCCCATACAGACCTCGCACTCGGTTAATAAGTCTTTAATATCGAAGATGTATATAGCCTTCTCCACTTAAAGCCCGTTCTCCGAATTTGTTCGCGCGAATCGAATCGAGATACCCGTTCATGCAATGTAATTGGTTGGTGGTGCTAGTTTTCGCGCCAATTTTCTATTGCTGGAGAATTCGCTTCGCGCGAACAAATTCGCCTAGTGGAGAACGGGCTTAACGCAGGCTTATCTCCGATAAGTCATTATGCACGTGTACGTCATAACATGTGACATTTACATTTATAAAATAACATGTATACCACGCGAGCCCTGATTGGTCAATTGCCGTGTTTGGATCAGAGTATCCAAACACGGAAAATTCCCGCCAAAATGATTTTTTGAAAATGTCGGACAGAAAATTATATTCACTTGTGATTATTTTATAAAAGAAATACCAAATGGGTTTTTCCGTGTTTGGAGATTCTTATCCAAACACTTGAGAAATTGCTCGACTTTCGAAAAGCTAAGTTTTATTACGCTTTTTTCCAGTCTCGCAATTTCCCGCGTGTTTGGTCCCCGAGCCCGGGCGGAGGGCCGAAGGCCCGGGCCCGGTGAGGGTGCTAATCTCGACGTGCGTGGAGTCCACTTTACACGCGAGGTGAAAAGCTGAAAGCAACTGAAACCTGTTCTATTACTCGAATTTTCTACACTCGAATTTTATTCTACACTCTCTACATTTATTCTACACTCGAATTTTCCTTCACCCTAAATCCTTAGAACATGCTGTGTAATCGAGTGAAATGCCCAATATCATTTTTATATATATATATATATATATATATATATATATATATATATATATATATATATATATATATATGTTATCAAATCCACAACTTGCGCAGTTCGAATAGCAGGGTACTGGCAACTAACCTGTTAAATTATTCAAATTATTTAAAGTTACGTCAGCAAATTATAATTTATAAGTTCGGGTTGGATTACAAAATAGTTTTTCAACGATCATGACTAAAGAAATCTTTGCCAGAAAAAATGGTTTCAGCTAAAATGTACATTAATATTACTAAGAAAAAAGACCAAAGAAAGAAGGCTAACAAGAAATGTGGCAGCAAGAAAAAGACAACAATAAATACGACTTAAAACCACTGGAAAAAGCCTAAAAATTAATACGATAAAGACCGAAAACGATGCCGACCGAAATGTAACTGAAAGAAGAAGTATGTGTCCTGAAACTGTTCAAAGCCGGTGAAGAATTTTGCTCTGGTGTATTTTACATAACTCGAGAGGGGACGATGAAGAAATTTTGAAACAAACGGCTTTTTAGATCACGAAGAGAACTGAATGATGCCTTGTCATATTTATGTGTCAACAACGAAAAAAGTAAGAAACCGCGAACGAGAAAAACAATCCGAAAAGACTAGACTGAATTGGCAGTGTTTGTGGTCACAAAAGCAGAAGAAAGTTTAACGGTAGAGATTCGTATTTACCAGTTTAGCTGAGATAAAACGGAAGAAAGCTTGAAAATGAAAATTAATATAAATAATATATGTTTAGAATTGTCTTTCAACGCTAGGACGTTGACATTTGTGTCTTTCTTGGCCAATGTTTATATATATTTTTGAATGAAAATTTGTCATTTGGTTCATCTCGTTGTTGTTGTTTTTTAATATTGACTTTGCATGTTCTTTCGGTGTGTCAATACATGACTACAGTCTACAGATGAACCTTGCTAACTAATTTTCTGGATGTTTTCTGATCTGTGTGCCATTAATACAACAAGAACAACAAAAAAATTAGGGGAGGGTAAAAAATTAGGGGGTGGTAAAAAATGCATATAAAGCGGGCGAGGGGTTGTTGCGTTCATGTATTTCTAGTATTTCTTTAATCCAACAAACTGAAATATCTCAAGATGTTGCTTTGTCATTTTAAGCGTTCTTTCAAATTAAGTATAAACCTCTTTACACGAAAGCCGTATGTTTACATAAAATTCATAAATAATATACTTTTTACATTTTTTAGTTAAATAATAATCAAAAATATATATAGTCAAATAGCATATGTACTTATAATAATACAATTCACATTTTTGAGCCCTAATTTTGGGGAGTCGTTATTTTTGGGGAGCCGTTACTTTCAGGTAGCCGTTAACCTTACTTTCGGATAGTCGTTACTGGGAAGCCGTTAACGTTACTTTCGGGTAGTCGTTACTTTCGGGGAGCCGTTACTTTTGGGGAGCCGTTACTTTCAGGTAGCCGTTAACCTTACTTTCGGATAGTCGTTACTGGGGAGCCGTTAACGTTACTTTCGGGTAGTCGTTACTTTCGGGTAGTCGTTAACCTTACTTTCAGGGAACCGTTACTTTCGGGTAGTCGTTAACCTTACTTTCGGATAGTCGTTACTGAGGAGCCGTTAACGTTACTTTCGGGTAGTCGTTACTTTCGGGGAACCGTTACTTTCAGGTAGCCGTTAACCTTACTTTCGGATAGTCGTTACTGAGGAGCCGTTAACGTTACTTTCGGGTAGTCGTTACTTTCGGGGAACCGTTACTTTTGGGTAGTCGTTACTGGGGAGCCGTTACTTTCAGGGAGCCGTTAACGTTACTTTCGGGGAGCCATTACTTTTGGGTAGCCGTTACTTTCGGGTAGTCGTTATTTTCATGGAGCCGTTACTTTCAGGGAGCCGTTAACGTTACTTTCGGATAGCCGTTACTGGGGAGCCGTTAACGTTACTTTCGGGTAGTCGTTACTTTCGGGAAGTCGTTACTTTCGGGTAGTCGTTACTTTCAGGGAGCCGTTACTTTTGGGTAGCCGTTACTTTCGGGTAGTCGTTACTTTCAGGGAGCCGTTACTTTCAGGTAGCCGTTACTTTCGGGTAGCCGTTACTTTTGGGTAGCTGTTACTTTGGGTAGCCGTTACTTTCGGGGAACCGTTACTTTCGGGGAGCGGTCGCTTTATGAACAGTTTGAAGTCCCAAAAGTAATCACTGCACCATTTTCGTTGTGCATACAACGTCAACTGATATATCTTCACGTATTCAGGACGACGTACTTTAACACATTGAACAGTGAAAGGTGTTGGGTGAATTTGGTGTTAACCTATATAGCGGACAGAATCTTTTCGAGGCTCGAAAGCTTTTTGAATTAGGTCGAAACATATACATCAAGCATATGGAATTGCGGTGTCAGTGATGCATGATTTCTTTTAAATGTCGTAATTCAGATCGCTCGCTTCGCTCTAGCTTTGTTTGGAATCTTTGAAAGGTGGTGCCGGTTTAAAGTGGTTAACGTCAGACTCACCCAACAACTTTCACTGTGTAATACGTCGTTCTGTGTGCGTACGCTAACTAACGATGCTTTCGTTGAGGTAACATGTACAACGAGGACGATGCATGAATTCATTTTTTTGGATTTATGAATTAAGGACGTCGTCACTGTCGTTCCCGTTGTCTAGCTTTGCTGAAGGTCCCTACTTTCGGGGAGCTGTTTAAAACCTATTTTTTTTTAAAATAAGACTGATTTGCTTTCTGACTGATTTTTTTCTAGAAAGCGAAACACGATGGCAGCGAATCCAAATATGGCGAAAACATTTTCGCCGCTACAAATCCGAAAGACATTGATCTTATTTGCGAGTATGCATGTGTTGCGTGGTACTTCGAGTACACAGATTATAATTTTAAGAACCCATCGTATTCAATAAAGACGGGTAGGTCTTCTTACAGTGTAGATAGATATAGATAGATAGATAGATAGATAGATAGATAGATAGATAGATAGATAGATAGATAGATAGATAGATAGATAGATAGATAGATAGATAGATAGATAGATAGATAGATGGATGGATGGATGGATGGATGGATGGATGGATGGATGGATGGATGGATGGATGGATGGATGGATGGATGGATGGATGGATGGATGGATGGATGGATGGATGGATGGATGGATGGATGGATGGATGGATGGATGGATGGATGGATGGATGGATGGATGGATGGATGGATGGATGGATGGATGGATGGATGGATGGATGGATGGATGGATGGATGGATGGATGGATGGATGGATGGATGGATGGATGGATGGATGGATGGATGGATGGATGGATGGATGGATGGATGGATGGATGGATGGATGGATGGATGGATGGATGGATGGATGGATGGATGGATGGATGGATGGATGGATGGATGGATGGATGGATGGATGGATGGATGGATGGATGGATGGATGGATGGATGGATGGATGGATGGATGGATGGATGGATGGATGGATGGATGGATGGATGGATGGATGGATGGATGGATGGATGGATAGATAGATAGATAGATAGATAGATAGATAGATAGATAGATAGATAGATAGATAGATAGAAGGACTTTATTTAACCACGCTAACCCCGTCAACCGAAGCTGATTTCCACAGGGGGCGTGTTAGAAAGGAATTACATAAGTATACAGTATAATATTATACACTTGTTGACTGGCGCCGAGAGAAACATCGAGTTTTACGGACCCGAAGGCTTCAGTATCACCCGAGGGCTTTAGCCCGAGGGCCCGAGGGTGACATTGAAGCCTGAGGGACCGTAAAGCTCGATGTTTCTCGAGGCGAAAGTCAACAAGCGTCTTGTTATATACCAAAGACTTTTAAAATGCAAAATACCAAATGACTCGAAACTTGCAAAAGGCAAAAAGACTTACCAAAACACTTTGGCTTTGTTTTCGTGATTTCAATTCAACTAAACAAATACACCAGACTCAACAAGTACAAAGAACAGCTTTAAATTTATCCAGGTTTTCTTCAGACCTTTGAAGATATGTATAGATATTCTTTCCTTTGGAAAATGGATTATTTCGTACCAAACAAGCTCCAAACAGCTCTTGTTTTCAAAATGTTCCGAAAAGTCCAAAGTTCTTGATCTGATGCAATAATCATTGTGTATTCACGTGAACAACACGTGATTAAAGCTGACGTTAGAGGGAAACATTGCACCGTTTCCTTCTTCGTTGTTGACGTCAGAGGGAAATAAATAAAATATGATGTATTATGAAGAGCTGCTGTCCTCCTACTAGCCGTTATCACTCATTTGTATCGAATCAGCAGTTAAGAATGAGAATAAATACTAGAAACGGTTTCCGTCACTGATATATAGGCGGAGCAGAGCATTTATATGGCGAAAATTGTTTCGTCTAGCCGGGATCCTGGTTGAGAAAACTGCCATCCCGGTTAGGGACGGGATAAAAAACGTCCTGGAAAACGCTTTTTCCATATATACGAAGATATATCATATACTCGGACACAATGACTATCGAATAACGTGGAATAGTCTGATAGGAATAGTCTATTCCACGTTATTCGATAGTTATGGTGTCAAAATAATGAAAGAGAAAGTCCGAAAGCCAGCACGCGGAAGTACATTAGAATTTTAATTGTCAGTGGTCATGGTCATTGGTCATACCGAATTTCCAATTTATTAAACAGCTGTTTAAGTTGGGTTTTTTTATTGATTGTAACATCGTTGAGCTGATGTTTCGAAGGGTTGAAAATGCCCCGGGGGGCATTCAGAAGGGGGGCATCTGGTCCTGTTACACCGGCAAATGTCCCGTCCCGCCTTCCATGTAAACAGCTCCTTAGCTCCTTTCTTCAACGAATTTTGAAATGAAACGTTGTACGATTACCAACTACCATAACGTCTTTAGGATTATGCAAAAAGATTGCCAACAATATCTTCTTTAAGCACTTTAAGCTCTTCTTTGGAGCTCCAATTTTCAAATAGGACTCCCCCCAGAGTTGGAAAAAGTATTCAACCTTCCTCCAGATGGGTTTCTAAGTTTAGATAACCTTCCTCAAAATATATAGCGAGAATTTTGTGTTTTGCAACGTTCATAAATACTGCGTGACTTTTACAGTACCTTGGTTTTCTAGGCTTTTCCTATATAGGTAAGCTTTGGCATACTACAATAGCTACTAATAACTGACCGCTGCTGACTGACAGCCTACTAACTACCCTCGACTGCTGCGAAGATACAGACATCACAGCAGACATCAGCGTACATGTCTCACACATGTAACTGCTGCCACTGCCAGTGCTGCATAATTGTTGGTTAGCCAATGTTTTGCTGCAAATCACTTTTCTTCTCGATACCTTGCTTGGTCAGTTGTAACATTCTCAGATTACCGAATGTGTTGTTTCACGTGTTTTCACTTTAAACTTTCCTCACTAAAGTAAACCTTCCTCCGGGTGGTACCCGCATACCCGCAGTTTCTTCCCACTCTGACTCCCCCTTCTCCTTTAAGCCTCTAGTGCTTTTTTGAAGACTGTTATATTTGTACGACGTCTACTTTTCACACTTTATTCTTTGGTATTAATGTATGACCTATATAATTTTTAAGGTCATTTTACGCAAATGGTTTGGAAAGGTTCTCGAAGTATCGGCATTGGTGAAGCGGGTCAGGCTGATGGGAGATTTTTTATCGTGGCTAGATATTTTCCTCCGGGCAATGTTCTTGGAAAATTCGAAGAAAATGTGACGCCGCAAAGTTAGTATTTATTTTTTATAAAATTCTTTCCTTCGGTTGCCCCTGGGTGTTTCGACGACGGTTGCCCTCGAGGGCAGTGGTGCCGGGCGTTAGTACTGCCTCGGCCTCTCCTCCCTCCTCCCCCCTCCCTCCCTCCCTTCCATTTCCTTCCCCTTCCCTCGTTCCCTTCCCTTCACTTCCCTTTCTTTTTTTCCTTCCTTTCTTTTTTCCTTTCCTTTCCTTCCCTATTCCCCTCCTTCCCTCGTCTTTTCCTCTTTTCCTTCCCCCCTCTTTCCTTTCTTTCTCCTCCTCTTCCTCATTTTCTCGGTCGGTCGGTCGGTCAATCAACAAGAGTGAACTCGTATGGATTGTTTTTTTTAGGAAAGCTTCCTGTAACTTGCATGTCCAAATTACCACAACCAAAACAGTTGTCGTATGTTGGGCAGCGTTTGGGTGCTGTGCTTACTGAGCAGTATTTCTACAACAGTTCACAGCCTTGTGTTGGGTTTGGATTAGATGGGACATCTGACGAGTATTCATCACAGGGATCACAAGGATCACAAGGATCACAAGGATCACAAGGATCACAAGGATCACAAGGATCACAAGGATCACAAGGATCACAAGGATCACAGGGATCACAAGGATCTCAGGGATCACAGGGGTCACAAGGATCACAAGGAACCAATGGCATGCCAGGACAAATGTCGAAACCAGGGACTCGAAAAGAGCCTATTCTTGTTGGCGTACCAATTGCTGAACCAACAGACGCAGAACAGGCTCCTAAAATTATTGGTGAACCATTTGTTATTGGTGCACCTTGTTCTATGCCACCACCATGTTTAATTGCTGCAGCATCCCCAGCGACACCAAGTGTGAGAACTACGTCACCACTGCCACTACCGTCACCTCAATTCAGTACAGTTCATCCAATTCCATCTTCGGTTAAACCACCTCTATCTTCGGTTAAACCACCTCTTTCTTCGGTTAAACCACCTCCGTCCTCAGTTAATCCACCTTCGTTCACAGTTAATCCATCTCGGTCTTCAATTAATCCATCGTCCTCGAGTTCCTCGTCGCTCAATTTGCCTGATAAACAGCAGGAAAATGGTAAATATGAATGGCAGTAAGGATGGGGAGGGGGTGGGGGGGGGGGGGGGGGGAGAAAAGAAGAAAAGAGGCAAGAAGGAAGCAAGGAAAAAAAGATATGGAAGGAAGGTGTGGAAGGACTGAATGAAAGAAAGAAAGAAAGAAAGAAAGAAAGAAAGAAAGAAAGAAAGAAAGAAAGAAAGAAAGAAAGAAAGAAAGAAAGAAAGAAAGAAAGAAAGAAAGAAAGAAAGAAAGAAAGAAAGAAAGAAAGAAAGAAGGAAAGAAAGAAAGAATATATGAATGAATAAAAGGAGGGAGGAATGAATGAATGAATGCATGAATGAATGAATGAATGAATGAATGAATGAATGAATGAATGAATGAATGAATGAATGAATGAATGAATGAATGCATGAATGCGTGAATGAATGAATGAATGCATGAATGAATAAAAGGAGGGAGGAACGGGAGGAATGACGGAGAGAAGGAGGAAGGAAGGAAGGAAGGAAGGAAGGAAGGAAGGAAGGAAGGAAGGAAGGAAGGAAGGAAGGAAGGAAGGAAGGAAGGGTGAAACGGAGGAAGAAGGAAGGAAGGGAAGTAAAGAATGAAATGGAATGAAATAAAAGGAATGAATGAAAGGAAGGAAGGAAATAATATAAAAGAGAAAGAAGATATAAAGGATTTTCTATTTCGTTCTTAATACGTCGTCTACTCTTTTATCTGCTCTGTTTAGTCATGAATCCGGTACGTGCAACAAACGGTGAGTACAACAATCAAAGTTGTAATTCTTATAAATAATGCATGTTCCGAGGTGAAGGAAACGAGGCTCTGCCAGTGAGCTCAATATATATACTGGAGTGATATCTGCTGTGCATTCACCGTGCAAAGATTGAAGCCAAACATGGCGGCCATGTACACGCGTAAAAACGCACAACTTGTTCACGGTTGTTGACAGACGTGAACAAGTTGTTCTCGACAGCCGTGAACAATGTTGTGCTGCTCGCCGTGAACATGTTGTCAACAAGTTGTTCACCATATGTTCCAACATGCTTGTTCACGCCTGATGAACCAACAGACGTGAACAAGTTGTTCCAACATGATGTTACATGCATGATACAACAGCATTGTTCCAGCATGATAAATTAACATTTGTGAACAAGTTGTTAAAACAACATGTTACAATATGATATCTATCCGTTAAATTCTCGTTTTTTTGTGCACCCCCCGGTTGTCTGGCTTATTAATTTTCTTATAAAATCACAAAAAATATTAATATCACTATTATTGAAGACGAAGATACCACGCAAACACATCCATAAATTTTTAAAAACGTTTATTGAAGTTATAATTTGAATACAAAGTCTCACGTATCCTCCAGTTTTCCCTGGTTCTCTGGCAGCGCTTTCAGTTCTTCTCCATTTCCATTTTCATTGATATTATTTAACTCCCACAACTATAGTTTATACATAAAAAATTTAAGAAGAAAAACAAAGGTTTAGGTTAATAACTTTCTGCTTTGAAATAGTGTAAACAAAAATTCTTTCACCTTTGCCCTCAACAAAGCCAAGAGATCAGCATTCCGACTAATTTCGCGGATGGAAGAAAACAAAACGTAAACATATTTTTAGTAAACATTTTTAAGGCTTTTTAACATATCTTACCTTTTTGTAAATAAGCCAATATACTCCAGTTCACATGTACTTTCTAAAAAAAAAAACGAGGAACGATAAACTATATTTGACAGAAGAACATTAATATTCCAAAGTATAAAGTGTCTTTTCTCGTTTTGACAGTTAAATTTGCAGTTGTGTATCGTATAAAAATTTACTGTTTCTACTGACAGTATTGAACAGTGCGAACAAATAAACTTACCTAAAATTCTTTGCTTTCTCTTGGGTTTTAAGCTGGAAACAAAATGAGAGAAGGGACATGTATTAATTAATGATAGCATTTATAGCAATGCCAACGAGCTAAAATAACATTGAAGTTATTTAATAATGTATTTATATTCTTACCTCTTTGAGATGGATAAACTTAGTGTATGCCAGTCTAATCTTGACAAAGTTTTACCAAGTGATTTGTTCATACAGAAGACTATTCCTCAGTCCATTGGCAGTGCAGAAAAGGGAAAATAAAACGAGGGAAAAACCAGTGGGAAAACCCGTTTCAACACATCGTTTCAACGATGCCCGCTGTTGTTCCGTCAAGGAGCAAAGTTCAAATGAACTACGCTCACGTGAGATTACGCGTGATCTTCACGTGACCGTGGTCCATAGTCTCCTCGCGTGTTTGTTCACGAACAGTGACAATGCTGTAACAAGTTGTTGAAGGAACAACTTGTTCACGCCTGTTGGAACAACGAAAAAACAACTTGTTGATTCGACAACGTTGTTCATGCATGATGGAACATGTTGTTACGACATGATGAAATAACAATGATGAACAACATTGTTACAACAATGGTGAACATGGTTGATATATCAACACGTTCTTCGGTTGTTGCAACATGCGTGAACAACGGTTGTTGTTTCATCAAGCTGTAACAACTTGTTGAAACAATGATGAACAATGTTGTTCATTTATCAGTGTTGTTCACATATGATAACAAGTTGTTACAGCATTGTTCAGGCAACAATGCTGTAACAACTTGTGAGATTTTTACGCGTGTAGGTCTAAAGTACGTATAGTTCCAGTCTTTTACGCGGTCTTTTGACTAAATCAGACCGCGTAGAAGACTGGAACTATACGTACCAGTGAACTCAAAATATACCTGGAAGGAACACCGCTGCCAAACGTTTTGCGCATGCGCGACGTCCGAGCTCGCTCCAGGCTCGTCCTCAGAAAAAGAGCGGGAAAACACTGAAATATTTGGACTTGTCCAAGTTACAACTTGACACAAAAGTTAAAATTATAAACATACTACCAAAAAGATAAGGTAGGTAATTTGTGCATGGCTTCTTTGTCAATATTGTAACATATTCTGAATTTACCCCTGCGTAATTTTCTTTACCCTTTTTTTAAAACAAAAATGAATAGTCGAGTCTTACTTAGTCTTCGCTGTCTGGTTGTTGTCTCCACGGCTTCTCTTGATATTTATTCTAGCGAATTCACGCATGCGCAAACGTTTGGCAGCTGTGTTCCTGGAAGGCTGACTCTCAACTCAAAACGTGAGGCAAAACATGGCGGCAATGGCGAATTTTTGGACGTCAGTTCTAGGCCCCTACGCGGTCATCTTGGATGTCAGTCTTAGTCTGTTTTCGCGACCGAACCACTCATTTACTTTACGGGGGAAATGCGTATGTTGACCGTTGGCACAAATTCAAATGGAATATCACCATAAAATGCATGAAATATATACCAAGACCCATAGAATTTCGACATAAATGTTCTTAACTTGCTTCTGCTTAATTTCTATTTGTTGATGCTTGTGTTTTTCTGACTTCCGACTCGAGTTTCAACTATATTTCGACGAGATGTTTACTTCTGGTTAAATATAACCTCTTTATACTAAAAATAAGGAAAGGCTGGCAACTTTTAATAAAGAATATTTTAGACGACGCTCATTTGCAGCTCCGTAAAATACACAAAAACCGCTCGACGTCGCGAAAATTGCCGTAGACGTAGTATATTCGTAAAGAACTCCGCTTTTGGTTCATTGCTCTTTCATCTTCTATGCAGCTCGACTGAAACGTAACCTTAGTATAGAAACCGGCTTTGGCTTCACAAAAGCTCTCGCCCTATGCGTATATAGGTGGTGTGCAACCAATCCCTTGAGATTCGAAGGACAAAGATATTTTCGCCATGTTGGATGATATTATAATTGCAGATGATGAAAATCTTTTGAAATCGTCAACCAACATGGCGGCAATGACGTAAGATGCACACCAGCAATACGAACGGCCGATATCACCTCAGTTTGTAGGAACGTTTCTCGAGCTGCGAAGATGAACGTTTGGGTCGAAAGAGCAATGAACTGAAAGCCAAGTTCTTGACGAATATACGTACTGATGACAATTTTAGCGAGATCGAGTGGTTTTTGTGGATTTTACGGAGCTTCAAGTGAGGGCCGTCTGAAATATTTCTATGCCTAAGTTTGAATATTCTCTGTGAGTCTAAATTTATTTCGAATTTCTATACCCTGGTCCCAGAGGATTTCTCTTGTAACTGCTCGCGCTCAAGAGGGTGTATGTTTGGGCCGCCTGTGGTTCGGCCGCGAGAAAACGGACAAAGGCTGACATCCAAGATGACCGCGTAGGAGCCTAGAACTGACGTCCAAAAATTCCCCATTGCCGCAATGTTTTGCCTCACTTTTTAATCCTGGAATTGAATGGAGTCAGCCTCCCAGGTATATATAGAGTTCACTGATACGCACTTCAGGCCCATAAGGATCGTGGGCTCTGGGAACAAGACCATAGAGATCATATAAATACTAGAGGGGGCATCCTATCTTAGTTTCAGTCAACCACGGGTAACCAATTGAACGCCGCCATCTTGGATTTTTTTGGAGGCAAACATTAGGCGCGTTAGTTGGCAAAGGACTGGGTCTAGTACATTTGCCAACCAATTGACTGAAATATCATAGGTAATGGCGGCCCCCATGTGGTTACCAAATTTTCCCGCCAATGCCCCCTCTAATATTTATATGATCTCTATGAACAAGACCGCCACAAAGATATCACTCCAGTTATATAGAGTTCACTGGGCTCTGCCGAAATCGTGTATTATTTTATTTGCGTATGCGCAACTGTTACCTGAATACGACTTAAAATTTCTATGACGTATGACTAAAGGTGGTTTTCCACTCGGCGAAAAATGTCGCGCGAAGCGACATTTTCTTCTGTCTCGCAAGCTCTCGAGTGGAACTAATTAGCCAAGACAAAAGAAAAATGTCGAGTCGGTCGACAAATGTCGCCTAGTGGAAAACCGCCTTTAGGCATATCAGCGCTAATGTCCGACAAGTAGTTGTGTATTGGTGACCTCTATTATTTTGTACGAAGAGAAACGAACATGCTTCTACGCAATGTACACCTCCACTTTCTTCTGTTTCGTTGTCGAAATTATTTCACCTAAATATGTCACAAAACTAGAGATATTCACGAAATATCTGGATAAGGCGTTGCAACGTTTTGACACCGTGGGCTCGACTGCGGTCACCGCTCTTACACATAAGTAAAAGCGTGCGCAGCGAAAACCCGTCAAGCAAGATCAAAACTGGTTTGTATCGCCCCAACTCTTGCATGACAACGACCTCAAAGACAATATACGATTTTGCTACGTCGCCCGCCGCGAGGACACCAAGGAGACTCTGCTCCTATACAGTATAAATTAGATATAATATTTTGTTAATTTTTGCTCTACAAACTGTTATTTTAATGTCGGTAACAATTTCTTATGACGTACGCAAATGGACAACTATTGCGTTAAGTATTTGAAAAGGAAAATATGAAATTCTAAACTACTAAAAGCTAATTTTCCATTGTTATTTACGAATGCAAAGGTGCGAACATTTTGGACATTTTAAAAAGTTTCACGTAACGCGGAAACTGGAACTGTAAAAGCTTATGAAATTTCCAACAACATACATACTCTAACTCGATGTATTACAACAATGCGTAGTTCTGAAATTATTAGCCATCTTCCAAAAATAAATATGGCGGGCTATTCTAATCTAAATTTATGAAACTTGGAGCACGGCTCGGGAGCAACGTACTTACGTATTTGGGGGAGCACGGGGTGGCTGTGCTGTTAGCGCACTGCCTCTCCCCAACAGTTAAGCCCGGTTAGACGGGGTTAGTACGTGGATGGGTGACCGCTTGAAAATGACCCCATTGCCTAGCTTGCAACTCATGTGATTAGAGTTGTAGTTGATCTCTCCTGTGATTCGTTTTCTTTTCGCCGGGTTCTCCGGTTTTCCTCTCTCAGTAAAATAAACACCTAACATCTTAGCTGTGATCCGTGGTCTTAACTATGTCGTATGGCGGCTGCCTAGAGCGCCTTTAATATGCCTCTAAATGGCCACGTTTGATCTGCGTCCTTTACACTTCTTTCGTGTTCAAATCACGTCAAACGTACCTTTATAAGAGTACATATGCACAGGAGCGGTATGTTTTATTTGTTTTATAAAATAAGAAGAGGAAAAGTCAAACTAAAAGTGAGGTAGTTTAGGAATTTGGCGGGCTTTTCCGGCCAGCTGACGTCATTCATAATCTCTGTTCTCTTATAAATGCACGGAGCCCAGCAAGTTAAGCATTGGCCCCCAGTCCTTTATTCCTTATCCCTTACCAAAGCCTCGCTTTTATGCTAATTATTTACTATCTTGTGAAACGCTTAGTAAGCCACCAGTTGCAAATAAGGATAATTAGCCCCCCACGGTCCTTTATTTTTTATTGCAAAGCTAACAATAAAATCCTCCTTTTTTACCTTGTGCAGCTTTTGACCCGACCCCAGCCAAACGAGATAAAGTGTTCAGGCGGCCTTACGCTATCCCAAAGCGATGACAATCACTACGAAAGGTAAGTTGGCAATTGAAGCTTTGAATTTTTGAAATGTTGTATATTTAAGTTCTTAGTTAATTTGTTAAAGTGTCAATAAAACGAAAATTAAGTCTATCCTATTTGAAAGAACACTTCAAATGACAGCATGGGGGGTTGGGTGGATGGATGGATGAGTGGGTGGATGGATGGATGGATGGATGAATGAATGAATGCAAGGATGAATGGAAGGATGGATGGATGGCTGGGTGGGTGGTTAGATGGATGGATGGGTGGGTGGATGGATGGATGAATGAATGCAAGGATGAATGGATGGATGGATGGATGGATGGATGGATGGATGGATGGATGGATGGATGGATGGATGGATGGATGAATGAATGAATGAATGAATGAATGAATGATTGATTGAATGATTGAATGATTGAATGATTGAATGATTGAATGAATGGAAGGAAGGAAGGAAGGAAGGAAGGAAGGAAGGAAGGAAGGAAGGAAGGAGGGAGGGAGGGAGGGAGGGAGGGAGGGAGGGAGGGAGGGAGGAAGGAAGGAAGGAAAAAAGGAAGGAAGGAAGGAAGGAAGGAAGGAAGGAAGGAAGGAAGGAAGGACGGGCGGACGGACGGAAGGAAGGAAGGAAGGAAGGAAGGAAGGAAGGAAGGATGGATGGATGGATGGATGGATGGATGGATGGATGGATGGATGGATGGATGGATGGATGGATGGATGGATGGATGGAAGGACGAATGCAAGGATGAATGCAAGGATGAATGGAAAGAAGGATGGGAGGATGGATGGATGGATGGATGGATGGATGGATGGATGGATGGATGGATGGATGGATGGATGGATGGATGGATGGATGGATGGATATGTGGGTGGATGGGTGAGTGGGTGGGTGGGTGGGTGAGTGGGTGAATGGAAAGATGAATGCAAGGGTGAATGGGTGGATGGATGATGGATGGAAGGATGGATGGATGGATGGATGGATGGATGGATGGATGGATGGATGGATGGATGGATGGATGGATGGATGGATGGATGGATGGATGGATGGATGGATGGATGGATGGATGGATGGATGGATGGATGGATGGATGGATGGATGGATGGATGGATGGATGGATGGATGGAAAAAGTGTACAAACAAATTTACTAATCATTTAAAAGTTTATTTTTTAACATACAAAATGTAAAACCTGCTTTAAGTTATTTTTATTATATTATTTATTTATGTAAAACCTGCTATAATTTATTTTTATCTTTTTAATTATTTTTATCTTGATTTTTTAAGCTTTCTCCATTGTTTTGTTAAGATACACCAAATCATAGATAACATGTAATTTATAGGAAGTCCAATAAAGCTCTGTAGGACGCATCCTAGCTACTTGTGGTAAAGCTTGTAAATAAATAAATAAATAAATAGATAAATGAATATGTAAATGAATAAATAGATAAATAAATGTATAAATAAATAAATAAATAAATAGATAAATAAATAAATAGATAAATAAATAAATAAATATATTAATAAATAAATAAATAAATATATATATATAGATATATTGTAAAGGTAGCTTTGTTCGTCTTATTATAATTGTTATAATATGAATAAATAAATATGTATGTATATGTATATATATATATACACTGTGTATCAAAAAAACCTGAACCCTTAGAAAACAACCTATTGTAGTAGTTTGAAAGCCCTAAGCACTTCGCTGAACCCACAGATGCGTAAAACACACGGTCTTATACACCTGGGAAATTAAGATAACTTGAAGTGTATGCATGGTGAAAGTATTTAAAAGCTTTTTCTCTTCCTGTTTAACTTATGTGCTGATTAATTTTTAACGCAGCGCTTTTAAGGCATTCAAACTACTACAATAGGTTGTTTTCTAAGGGTCAGTTGTTTTTTTTTGATACACACTGTATATATATTTCTAAAATTCATTAATAATTCATGAGGAAAACACAAAGAAAAATCATAAGCGCTTCGGATCTATATATGTGATATAGACTCGCTCTAAGTTTCTCGCTGGTTTTTAACGGCTGAGATAAACTTAATTTTCAATATTACTATGCCAATGAACGTATATGAAGTGATTCTTTTTAGAAGTCATTTAAAAACCTTGCAGTACGGGCTTTGTTGCCTCTAAAACACACGGCTATCGCCTCGTGTTTTCTCTCCGATAGAGCCCACCTGCGCATGATATAAAACAAATGGAGGTAGAACGACTCAACAAATTTGACTAGGCATATTTATTATTCGTACCACGAGATGTGGCACTCTTCAGATAAAACAGCCTAATGCCTGACAGCTAAAACTTACAATATTTTGTACAAACAGATGACGCTGTTCTATTTTGTACAAAATAGGCATTAGGGTGTTTTATCTGAGGATTTCCACATCTCGTGGTACGAAACTAAATAGTAATAAATATGCCTAGTCAAATTTGTTGAGTCGTTCTACCTCCATTTGTTTAATTATGCTCTGGGTGTCCATTGAGCACTCTGCCAAATGTTATTACTCAAATTATTCACCGCTCAGATCTGTTGCCGGGAGACAGTGGAATTTCATCACTATCACGTGATACCCTCTCGCCCAATGAGACGCAAGAACACACGAACTTTGACGCTTGGTATATAATAATATGTCTTAGTATTTTAAATTACTCGTTACTATATATAATATTAAAAATCCAATAGTTGCAGCCAGGGATTGTGAATATAGTTTATTAAAATGTACAAGTTGACACTGACAAAATATATTTTTTTGTCAGTGTCAACTTGTACATTTTAATAAAATCTATATAATATTTTAAAATACAAATGATATATAAAATATCTTTTAAAATATTTTTAATATTTTAATATTTATAATATATTTAAAGTAAGTCTTTTGAAGTAAATAGTGAACTATAATTCTTGCCGTGACCATGCAACAATGTAGAACCTGCGTTTAGATAAATGAACAAATGACTAGTCTTATATTTTGGGCACCTGTCCAAGATATATATTATAGCAACGTTAAATTGCAAATCTAAGTATACCAAACGATCGTTGTCATCATCTAGTCACACTACAGAGATGATATCTTATGCAGCACAAACGATTCTAATTTTGAGTTTTTACCAAACATTTCCAGGTAAGGTGTTTCCAGGAGATTCGATGGGGCTAGCTTATAGCCTATACTAGAGAACCACACTAGTTATGCTTTGAACAACCTAATTTAAATTTTAACCACTGAATAGCCACTTGTATATATGATAATGCTCTTCGGCAAGTAAAAGTTAAGTTTGGTTTTTCAAAGCATTGTTACATCATTCAGTTGCTAGAAGCATATCCAGGCTTCGTACAACTGGCCACTGGAGAATAGATATGACAGATATGCTTGTTATTTACCAAATGGTAGATCTGTGCCGGGGAAATGTTGCCGGAAGATTGGACTAAAACTGAACGGTCAAGTTCTTTATCATAAACTGAGGTTATATATATCACAACTTTTGTGGATATCTCTTAGACTATAAAATAAAATAAGATGAATAGGGAAACTATATTGGGTCACCACTTAGTGTGGATATCTCCCCGAAATTAAATAATAATAAAAATCTTAAATGAAAGAACTCTCAAAACGACAAAATAACATCTTTTGCAGATGTTCGTTTCCATGCCTCGTTGTTGAGATATTTCAATTTTTTTTATATGCAAATTAAACACTTTGATGTCACACATGTATAATGAGTTATCAGAGAAGGTTCGGTATCTTTGCTATAATCAAACGAAATCAATTAAAAATCTAATGCTGTATGCGAAATAGACGAACAGGATCGGCTTCGAAGTGATTTCGTTTGATAATAGCAAAGATATAGAACTTTCTCCGATAACTCATTATACACGTGTGATGTCAAAGTGTTTAATTTGCATATCAAAGAAACTGAAATATCTCAACAACGAAGCACGGAAACAAAGATCTGCAAAAGATGTTACGACGAACGTTGCATTTTTAAGAGTTCTTTCATTTAAGACAATAATAATTTTCGCTTCATAGGCACTTTAACGTGGGTATCTCCCTGAAACTATTATTATAATTATAGAAAAATGGGGTCACTACTCAATGTGGGTATCTCCCCGATACTAAATATGTAGGTGTAAATATAAAATATAAAAATATGGGGCCACCACTGTATTAGGTATCTCCCCGAAACTAAATAATAGTTACTATAATAATATGGGATCACCACGTAACGTGGGTGTCTCCCCGAAAATATAATTCTGGAAGATGGATGGGCCATTGGGCTGGATTTTGCATGCCAGTTGTACGATGACGTGACCACTATCCAAGATGGCCGCCACTGAAGTTTGTAGCTTTCGTAGATTGAAAACAGACAAAAAGAGTTATTTTAAGAAAATTTAAACGAATGTAAGGACACAAGAAGTACTTAATAAGGTTTGAGACGCTAATTTCTTGCATTTGTTTCTGTTACTGAGCGGTAAAACCTTTAAATTTCGTTGTTTTTCTTCAGTGCCGCCAACGAAGAAACTTCACGATAATATAAACTGGAAAACAGACTATAAAATCTACGGAGAATTCAATTTCAAGTCTTTTATAATAATGTTAATGCCTTAACAATATTTCGTGTTGTGTACTTGCCATCGTTTGACTGTATTTGTTGTTAAACAATGAAAACTAAACGACCCGGCATCTGTTGTTTGCTTTACGGCTTTTCCGACTCCCCCGGCGCAGCACACATAATATTCCTACCCCCGGATAATCTGACCGTGTTGACGTCAAGATTGCTTATGCTAGTCAACTTTAGGATTGGGAACAAGTTCTAAGGCCGCAATGCGTGTTATGCGTCATATGTTCCACTACGTAAGATGTCGGCGACTGCCAGGAAATGTTTGACTGCTGGCCATAGGGAAGGTCCCATCCTGTTTATTTAGAGATCAGTGATCACCACTTGACGTTGGTATAAAAATATGGCGTCACCACTTAGCGTGGATATCTCCCCAAAAATATCATTTTTGAAAAATGGGGTCACCGTATGCCGATACGTATCTCCCCGAAGTTGAATCAACAGAAAAGAAACTTAAAGAAATTGACTAAAATATCTCTGAAAGATATTTCAAATACGGAATAATGAACTGAGAAAGAATCCAAAAAGAATGCGTGATCTCCATAGTGTGAGATAGATTTCTTGACCAGAATATATCTTTGACTATAGAAAACCAGTCAAACTGAGAAAGACCCGACGTTTCGACACAAACTGTTTCAGTGTCTTTATCAGGGGTTAGAATGGTCGACATTTGAACCTGTATAGACAAAAGGTCCGCTATGCGTACATGTATCTGCGCCAAACCCACTGTGAGAATCACTTGTCAAGATCTTGTAATCTTGTGTGATCTTGGAAAATCTTGTAAGATCTTAAGAAAAATCTTATAAGATTTTTACACGTAGATTTTATAAGATTTTAGCGAGATGATCTTATAAGATAATTAAAGATCAGAGAAAGTACACGTTCAATTCTCTGATCAAAATAATTTTTTCTCATGACTCACAAAAACTGTGGTAGATCACAGACTCACAGTCAAAAGTTTACTATAAGTCACGTTAAAAATACTTACCAGTTTTATCAGCAATATCCCCTGTCTCTGAAATGTTTTAATGTAAAGCTTTGTCGGAAATATAGAATTTAATGACTAACTGCATGAAGATATTTTGTTAATTATTTTAAATTTGACAATTATTTAGTTGCAAAGACGAAAGATGAGTGGTCTATTGAAGAGGAGAAAGAGAAATTTAAGACACGTTGTTTGGCGTTTCACAATACTATTCGCGTTTTACACGGTGCTCCGTTTTTGGTCTGGGAGGAAACTTTAGGTGAAAGCGCTCAAGCTTGGGCGAACTACCTTAGTACGATTCAGGTAAGCAAGCGCGCAACAGGGGGGATCTGTGGGTTGTGTGCGACCGCCTGCTTGCAGGTAAAACCCCGTTTCCACATATATGCAACAGAAATGTAGCTACTTAAATATTCGAGCTCTAGATCTGCCAATTATATCTCCCAATTTCTTTCCCGCTATTACGAGCATTATATATATTAATATCTGCGTTCACCTTACTTGCTAGCCTAGTTTCTGTGCCTTTCGTTTCCGCCATGAGCATGGCCCCCTAATCGGTTTGGGTTCTTGGGAAGACTGGGGAGAGGCTGGAAACGAGAAGGCCTAGCAACATTCGCAAAAAGGTCCTGCCCAGAATCGTTCTGGCCCTTCGAGTGTCCCTGGGATCTAGCGTAGCGACAGTATATTACAGTAAAAAGCATAAGGATGTCTGGCGAAGATTTTACCAAAGATCTTGGCGATCGAAAGAAGGAAATTATGGAATATATTCCAATTGGAGCTCGAAATGAAAATTAACTGTTTAACTTTCAACTTTTGGCGGTTGCAGAAGGAAAGCTAGTGATAAGAAAGCTAGGCCAGTGAACCTTCGTCGGTCCGAGGTGAGATAGAGCTTGTATTAAAATAGTAAGTGTCAGAAAACACTTAGGACGTCATAACATCACAATTCTTCCTCAATAAACAACTGAGCTGTAAAGTGAAAGTGTTTACGAATGTTGCTAGGCCTTCCCCAGCGGGTCCGTTCGGATCACTTCCGAAACGTGTCAACCGAGGAAGGCCTAGAAACTAGGCTACTTACTTGCCATTTTGGAAGGTTAGGTGCAAGCTGTAGACCGAGGTGGCCTGGAAACGAGTAGTGCTGTGGTACTTGGATTCAGGAAAGATCCATGCATGTGGTATCTTGAACTGCCAACCACTCGTGAAGCTCGCACCCACCACACCAATTGCTTGGTGGAAATTACGACTTACCATCTCAGTGTATTGAGTAAGAGGAGGGATGGTGGGTACAAGATTTCCTTCTAATTTTCCAACGTACGTCTGATTACTTGACATACAAGTGCGCTAATGATTAGGTCACGCGCTTTACCAGTCTTTTGGCCATGCCCTCGACTGACACCCTACACCAACCTTTTATACGTCACGCATGGTTACCTAGCTATTAACCTTGGTTATTACATAACCTCACTAAAATTGTAACTGGTGGTGGTGGAGGGGGGGGGGGGTGTGTTTACGTGAGGTTGGATCGAACTCATGCCGGACCGTATTTTGCATTTTGGGTTTTGTTTACATGAGGCCAGCCTTGAAATTATATAGACTTGGTTCCTCTTCCTCTGTTGCATCAAGATTCGTATGAATTGTCTTCCACCTTGTGACCGCCGGAGAAACATTTCATGTGGATTTGACACTAATCTTATTTAACACAGTGTATTGAGTTTGAGAAATGAAAGTACTTCAGTTCGGTTTATATAGCGAGCGACCTGAGATTAGGTCGGTGTGAACTGAATCTCAGGCCGGACTCATGAAAACGATCTACAGTGAAAACACTACAACCGACCCGAAATCAGTCCGACCTGAGTTCGGGCAACGGCCTCCGTAGTTCAAAGGTCGGAGCACTGCACTAGAACCACAGTGGAGACACAGTCCTAAAGAGCGGTGCCTTGTTTAGCTTCAAAAACGTCGCTTACTATTGATTCCGTACCAACCAACGAATTAACAGACGAACGAACGAACGAACGAACGAACGAACGAACGAACGAACGAACGAACGAACGAACGAACGAACGAACGAACGAACGAACGAACGAACGAACGAACGAACGAACGAACGAACGAGCGAACGAACGAACGAACGAACGAACGAACGAACGAACGAATTAACAGACGATTGAACGACTCGCAACCAGAATAAACACAAATTTATCAATACCATGATCAAGCACATTTGAACCTGAGTGTGTGTAAAAATTGTATTTACTTGCGGAATGCTTTGCTTCTCGGACGTGTCGTCAAAAAACCGCCAAAATAATCCCTGTGGTCAAAAACGTCGCTCGCATTCTCGTTCCCAGAGCCCACGTTTCTGTTTCCGTGGCGTACACCGATCTACTGGATAGTGCATTCCTTCTGTACAGCAGTCAAAATTTTGAAGCCAGATCCGCCATCTTACTACTCCCTGTCCAGTACTCTTTGCGGGCTTAAGAGTAGCAAGAGTTAACCGGGGGACCGGGAGAGTTGGAAAAGCCGTAAAAGAATACCACCAGGAAACAGAAGCAAATACAGTTCGAAATCGGCAACTATTAACATACTTCAAGGTTTTGTAAAGACATATTTTACTATGAAAGGTGCATGAAGTGTTTCATAATGAAGTTATTGACTATTTTTGTTGTATTTCTACGAGTTTTGTGATGTAGCAAGTTTATCGATTACCGGGCAGAGTAAAAAAACTACGAAATAACACGTTTTACTGAATAATAATACCAACAAATGCAAAGACTAAGTTTCCAAACCTTGTAGCTATAGTGTTCGTTGTTTCATACCAATAGCATTTTTTTTTAATGTGGCTCTTTTCGTCTCTTTTCGTGCTATTGAAACATACAAAGTTTCCGTGGCGGCCATCTTGGTACTTCCAATTTGTGGTAATAAGTCCATGTCCAATATGCACGAATTTATCACTGATCTCAAATAATACTCATTATACTGGATAGAGCATCCGGTGCTCGCTGTGAAGTCGGAATAAATTAGCGGCGGCCATTTCAGATGGGACCCACTTGGTTTTCATACAGCCACTTTTAAGTTCTCCCATAGCGACAGATACATGTCACAAATATTTAGCTGGTTTTCGTTAAAAATCCGATCATTTAAAGCGAAAACCAGGGGCGAAAACTACGATTCGGCAATATTGCGGGTCCCACCGGATATGGCCGCCGCGAGATTTTTAGGCTCACTTCCGACTTCAATTTTTGCCACGCGCGAAACAATAGATGCTCTATCCAGTATAATGAGTCTATTATTTGAGATCAGTGGAATTTATTAGTTAGGTTTAGGGTGTGTGTTGGGGTCAGGCTGTCATGAAGTACCCATGTTATTTTGGACATGAACTTACAACCCAATTTGTCATCTCCGCTGGCTTCATTTTTGGAGCCAGCGGAGCAATCCAGTTTATATATAGAGATCAGTGGTGGCGTACCGTTCTGTTCTTATTATAGTCGTGACTTACTTTACGCGTCCACTGACCTCTATATAACTGGACTGCGGGTCCTCGATACTTTTGTATTACATGAAGTGTCCCCAATTGTTAGGTCTTCCGACGGCGTAAAATAGCTCGAAGTGTTGGCGACTCACGCCGATAACTCTTTTGAAGCAAAAAATGCTTTGAGAAAGACGTTTACACAGAAATTTAATTCTTTTTTAAAGTAAAAAGTTCAAAGACATTCAAATACATGTAAATTATGGCGTGAAACAAAGGTTCCGTGGAAAATTCCAAACTTTTTTCTTTGCCGTGTTTGTTGTCGAATGAAGCAAGCTCAAAATGGACAGTTAAAACATCTTTCCGAACACAAAGAAACTCAAGAAACATACAAATACAACATAAAACCATTCAGAAATATCCTTTAAAAAGAAATCTGTAAATATGTTTGGTTTAGTTGAACTTTTTGCTTACCGACAAGGGTTTTTGGCTTTCAAAATGTTTGTCAACTACACGCGTAAAAATCTCGCAAGTTGTTACAGCATTGTTGCCTGAACAATGCTGTAACAACTTGCAACAATGCTGTAACAACTTGTTGACATATGTGAACAACATTGATAAATGAACAACATTGTTCATCATTGTTTCAACAAGTTGTTACTGCTTGATGAAACAACAACCGTTGTTCACGCATGTTGTAACAACCGAAGAACGTGTTGATACATCAACCAATGTTCACCACAGTTGTAACATTGTTGTTTATCGTTGTTATTTCGTCATGCTGTTACAACATGTTGTATCATGTGCGAACAACGTTGGCTATAAAAAATGTGCTGCATGTTGGAACAACTTGTTCATGACTGTTGATTTATCCGTGAACAAGTTGTTCGAACCATAAGTGAATAACTTGTTGATAACTTGTTCACGGTGAGCAGCACAACATTGTTCACGCCTGTTGACAACCGTGAACAAGTTGTGCGTGTTTACGCGTGTAGCTCTCAGCTCTTTTTTTTGTAAATTTAGTCCCATGCCCTTTTTAATCTCATAAGACACGGTTAGCCAAAAGCTGCCCTTGTGATTGGTCAATTTCGCGGCTAAGACCTAACAAGATGGCGCCTGATGGCGTGTATTTGGGCCATTTTCTCGTGGGGCATCCGCAGTCCAGTTATATAGAGGTCAGTGGACGTGTCCGGTTTAAATGGCCCTATTATGTGGAATCCGTACGCTATCCCGCGGAATATTGTACCCTCAGCCAGCGGAGTTCGTAAACACAGCTTAGCAACCGGTTGAAAGCTAGTCCAAAATAAGTCGCGACTAACTAGAAACTGACCGTTTACACGAATGTGTTCGTGACTTATTTTCTCCTTTAAGTGGCCCTATTGTGACACTCAGAATATAAAGCTACACAAAGGAATGCACTGCAATTGCAGGGTTGCGGGTTCGATTCCTAGCCGGAAAGTACGCCGCTGTCAAATGTTTGCGCATGAGTGAGTTGGGAAAAGTAAACACTGCAAGAAATGTGGATAAAATGCCGTGCCAACAACAACCAGACAGTGAAGACTAAGTAAGACTCGACTATTCATTTGTGTTTTTAAAACAAGGGCCATGAAAATTACAAAGGACGGGCCGGCTCAAAATATTTAAAGATATTAATAATGCAACTATGCAGCAATTTAGCACCCATGCTTTGCTATTTACGCTCTAATGAAATTAAAGCACGACTAATAAAGCATGGCTGAGCGTTGCCGTAAAATATCATGGTGTTACGTGGTACAAATTACCCAATCAGAAATTACAACGGTAAAATATATTAAATAGTAACAAATGTTATTTCATGTTAAACTAGAACTGCTTTGTTTTTGAATTATTTTTAGAAAATGGAAATCAGCGAATCTAAGTTTGGCGAAAACATTTTCGCCGCTGAAAATCCGAAAGACATTGATCTTATTTGTGAGTATGCATGTCTTGCGTGGCATGATGAGCATCGTAACTATGATCCAAATAATCCAGTGTACTCGTCAAAAACGGGTAAGTTTCTTTGCTTTCTTTCTCTTTTCAACGCTATGGCCGACTATAAACATACTGTAAGTACGCACAGCGTACATGCGTCTATATAGCATATAAGTAATATTGGGCATTTCACTCGATTACATAGCGTGTACTAAGGATTTGGGGTTAAGGAAAATTCGAGTGTTGAATATATACATTTTAAGACCAAACCGGGACCAGTTGCGAAAAATGCAACTACACAGGCCTTCCGGCAGGAATTAAACCCACGACCTTGCGATTCTAGTGCAATGCTCTGACCACTGAGCCACGGAGGGCGTTGCCGAGAGCTTGATCGCGAGTTCTGTATATATAATAAGATGGTAATGCCAGGAGAGAATTGGGTATATTGTAAGTAATATTGGGCATTTCACTCGATTACATAGCGTGTACCAATTCTCTCCTGGCATTACCACCTTATTATATATACAGAACTCGCGATCAAGCTCTCGGCAACGCCCTCCGTGGCTCAGTGGTCAGAGCATTGCATTGGCCTGCGTAGTTGCATTTTTCGCAACTGGTCCTGGTTTGGTCTTAAAATGTATATATTCTACACTCGAATTTTCCTTAACCCAAAATCCTTAGTATGTAGCATATAGATTGCGGACAACAAGATCACTGTTTCGATCATAGAGATCATAATATAAGTACTAGAGCCTGAGAGAGCATTGGGGCCAAAACTGCGAGGAATATTGGGCGCCACCATTAGAGGAGAAAAGCAAGTATCCAGGCCCTTTGGAGACTCGCTGAACCAAAAATGCGAGGAATATTGACGGCCGCCATTAGATGGGGAAACACTCTAGTCTAAAACAAACCTTTTACTAAATTTCATCACGATTTTTAAGAGCTGCTCATAACATTTCTGATTAAATAATTTTCTTGATATATAATGTAGGTCAGTATATAATGTGGAATTGTAAATAATATTTGAACTTTATTTTCTGTGGACTTCATTGACATTTATTTATTTTTTTATTGTAAATATGTGGAACTAATGTATGTGGACTTTATTGACATCTATTTTTATTAATGCCTTATATTTAACCTGATTAATTTTACTTGTAATATATTAACTACACGCCCCTTGTGGAAACCAACTTATGTTGATGAGGTATAGTGTGTTTAAATAAAGTTCTTCATCATCATCATATAAGCACCCACTAAGACTAAGATATCCAACGATATCTAGGTTAATACACGGGGCACGCGTATCCCGAAGGTTTACAGTAACCTTAATTGTGACAGTTTGTTCTTTGGTATTTAAGGTCATTTTACGCAAATGGTTTGGAAAGGTTCTCGACGTATCGGAATTGGTGAAGCGGGTCAGGCCGATGGGAGATTTTTTATCGTGGTTAGATATTATCCTCCCGGGAATATTGATGGACAATTCAAAGAAAACGTATTGCCTCAAAGTTGGTATTCATTTATTCGTTCGTTCGTTCGTTCGTTCGTTCGTTCGTTCGTTCGTTCGTTCGTTCGTTCGTTCGTTCGTTCGTTCGTTCGTTCGTTCGTTCGTTCGTTCGTTCGTTCGTTCGTTCGTTCGTTCGTTCGTTCGTTCGTTCGTTCGTTCGTTCGTTCGTTCGTTCGTTCGTTCGTTCGTTCGTTCGTTCGTTCGTTCGTCCGTTCGTCCGTTCGTCCGTTTGTTCGTTCGTTCGTTTGTTTGTTTATAAAATAATGGTGAATTGTTTTGTTGTTATGTGCAGTTTAAAATATTGATTTATATCTACTGTTTGTTCTATTTTATTTAGAAAGGCTTCCTAAATCTTGTGAGTCAAAATTACCCCGTCAAGAAGATTTGCGAAAATTAGCGCAAGCTATGAGTCTTCACCCAGATGACTACTTCTCCAACAGTTCAGAGCCTTGTGTTGGGTTTGGATTGGATGGGGAGATACCACAGGAGGGGAAACCGGCGACACAAGGAACGCAAGGAACGCAAGGAACACAAGGAACACAAGGAACACAAGGAACACAAGGAACACAAGGAACACAAGGAACACAAGGAACACAAGGAACACAAGGAACACAAGGAACACAAGGAACACAAGGAGCACAAGGAACACAAGGAACACAGGGTGCAGCTAGGGTGTCAGGACAAGTGTCAAAACCAGTGACTCAAAGTGATCCTACTCTTGTTGGCGTGCCAATTGCTGAACCAACAGATGGAAAACAACCTCAGGTTATTGGTGAACCATTTGTTATTGGTGCGCCTTGTTCTACTACGGGACAACCATGTTTAATTGCTGTACCATCTCTAGCTGCACAAAGAGTGATAGCTACACCACCACCGCCAGTGCCGTTACCCACGCCCACTGCTGTTCATCGACCCTCATCTTCAGTTAATCCTTCTTTATCTTTGGTTAAGCCATTGTCTTCTTTGTCACATTCTTTGCCTGTTGTTACTAAGCAGCAATATGGTAAATATGATTGACATTGAAGTTCAAAAGACAGGAAAAAGGAAAGGAAAGAACGAACGAACGAACGAACGAACGAACGAACGAACGAACGAACGAACGAACGAACGAACGAACGAACGAACGAACGAACGAACGAACGAACGAACGAACGAAGGCAGATAGAAAGGTGAGGAGTAATAGAGTGAGGAAGGAAGGAAGGAAGGAAGGAAGGAAGGAAGGAAGGAAGGAAGGAAGGAAGGAAGGAAGGAAGGAAGGAAGGAAGGAAGGAAGAAAGGAAGGAAGGAAGGAAGGAAGGAAGGAAGGAAGGAAGGAAGGAAGGAAGGAGGGAGGGACGTAGGAGGGCGGGAGGGAGGTAGGGGAAGAAGGAAGGGAGGCAGGGATGGACGCAGGGAAGAAGGAAGGATGGTCAGTACAATCCAAGTGTGGAATTCTTATATTTTTTGCTAAAAATTTTCTGCAATTGCTAATTACTTACCTTCCTTCAAGAATGTTTCGAGGATTTAATTCAATTTAGGAGAAACTGAATGTCAAAACTTGCCACCAGTGGTTTATTATATGGCTGAACTTGTTTTCAGGTTATTACGGCAAATGGTTCACGTTGATCGCTTGTTGAGAGGTCCGAAAAAAGCGGTAATGCTTTCTCGGCACTGTGGGAGGGCGCCGGCGTTACATCTTTTTTCAAAGACCAACAAACGACACAAGGAACACAAAGGACACAAGGAAGACAAGGAACACAACGAACGAACCAACCAATCAATCAACCAACCAATTGCAACTAACCAACCAACCACATGCAACGAACGAACGAACGAACGAACGAACGAACGAACGAACGAACGAACGAACGAACGAACGAACGAACGAACGAACGAACGAACGAACGAACGAACGAACGAACGAACGAACGAACGAACGAACGAACGAACGAACGAACGAACGAACGAACGAACGAACGAACGAACGAACGAATGAATGAATGAATGGAATGGAATGAAATAAAGGAAAACTGAAGGATCTGAACTTGCTAATGTGTTTTTTGAACGTTATCTATTTCTTTTCGTTTTTAGTCACGAATCCCGTACGAGTAAAAAAAGGTCAGTACAGCATTCCAAGTTTGGAATTCTTATGGGGTTTTTTCTATTTTTTTGCATCGCTAACTACTTCAATATTGTAATATTGTGAGGGCCGTGTGTTAGATAACCTTTACGGTTAATACGTCTTTTCCCTCGTAAATAAAGTTTTATTCTATTCTATGCTATTCTTATCTCCCTCCAAGAAGATTTAATTCAACTTAGGAGAAACTGGAAGTCAAAAATCGCCAACACCTTTTAATGATAGATAATTTATCTTTGATTAAAATGGTTTATTATATGACTGAACTGTGGTTTTAGGTTACTACGGCAAATGGCGCACGTTGATTGGTTGCGGAGAGGTCCGAAAAAAGCGGTAATGCTCTCCCAGTGCTGTGGGAGGACATTACGCTTTTTTTTAATGACCTGCAAGTTTTGGCGGGAAAATTTCAAAGTTGGTTTTAAGGTGGCTCCCTACGGTAATTTCAATAGGGGACTGGTGACTAGAAATAGTATCGCTACGCATGCGTAAATAGCGATCTTGTCTATTCGAAATTCTATGACCGCGTCGACACAGTTGTTAGACTTGTAGACGTTTTCTTCCGTGAATTTGCTAAAATTTTGTAAATAAGTAGTTTATAAAAAGTTCTAAAGTATATATAATTTTAAAAAATTTTCATAAGACAGAACTTTTTTAAATCGATCATTTTTATAGCGAAAAATTTGTCCATACAACCCTCTCTGATTTTGTGCATGAATATTCTCCAAAACAGTATCTATTATCTCAGCAATTTTTAAAAAAATTCACCGAAGCAAACTGAAAATTTATATCTGCGATAGTTCTGCTATAGACAGGTCTACTTAGTATTTATCTAACAATTTTTAAACTTGTGAATAACATTAGATAATGAGCGTATGAAATAGCGCGTATTTATTGAAATTATAGGGAGCCACCGTAATGAAAATAAAGGAGAATTAGACATTTTCGTTGGAAAATTTTGAATAATAATACGTCTTGGAACATTAGTACTTCTTTCCCAAAAGTAAGGAAGACGGCAACATTTGAAGACGCGAACGATGCCGGAGTTAAGAATAATAGAATAAGAAAACGAAGCCATATAATAAATGGTTTATTAACAACTCGTTTGCTCGATCGGTAATGGAAAGTATTTGCTTTCGGTATTTTAGCACGAACCTTGCTTCTTCGTCGCTCGGTCTGTGCGAAACCTCAGGCAAATACTTTCCCGTACAGACCCCACGCCAGGTCGCATTGGTGAAAGGCACGTGAGCTAACCACTGTGCCACCAACACCTCATTCGAAGTTATGTGTTGTACGTTTCGTTAATATATTTTTAGCTATAATTGTAAAGCTGATAAGAATTTGTTCTTTACTTCATACAGCATTTGACTGTACTCCAGCAAAACGATGCGAATGGTTAATGTTAACGAAGCTTGGCGCTATCCGAAAACCATAACACATTTGCCACTCACAATAGGTAATAGGTAATTGCTAGTTGTAACTTTGAAGTTTTGAAATGTTATTGTTGCTGTTGTTCTTTATTGCTATGTTGTTGTTATTATTACTGTTATTGTAAGTATCACACTCATTGTCATGATTATGATTATGATTATGATTATAATTATGATATTGGTTATCGTTATGATTATGATATGATTAAGGTTATAGTTCTGATTATGCATGGTTATAATTATGATTATGATTATGATTATGATTATAATTATGATTATGATTATGATTATGACTATGATTATGATTATGATTATGATTATGATTATGGTTATGGTTATGGTGATGGTTATGATCATCGTTACGGTTATGATTATGATTATGATTATAATTATGATATTGGTTATAGTTATCGTTATGATTATGATATGGCTAAGGTTATAGTTCTGATTATGCATGGTTATGATTATGATTATGATTATGATTATGATTATGATTATGATTATGATCATGGTTATGATTATGATTATGCATGGTTATGATTATGATTATAATTATGATTATGATCATGGTTATGATTATGCATGGTTATGATTATGATTATGATTATGATTATGATTATGATTATGATTATGATTATGCTTATGATTATGATCATGGTTATGATTATGATTATGATTATGATCATGGTTATGATTATGATTATGCATGGTTATGATTATGATTATGATTATGATTATGATTATGATTATGATTATGATCATGGTTATGATTATGATTATGATTATGATTATGATTATGATTATGGTGATGGTGATGGTGATGGTGATGGTGATGATTATGATCATCGTTACGGTTATGATTATAATTATGATTATGATTATCATCGTTATGATCATGGTTATGGTGATGGTTATGATTATGATCATGATCATGATCATCGTTACGCTTATGATTATGATTATGATTTATGATTATGATATGGTTATGATTACGATATGGTTATGATTATGATATGGTTATGATTATGATATGATTATGATTATGATATGGTTATGATTACGATATGGTTATGATTACGATATGGTTATGATTATGATATGGTTATGATTATGATATGATTATGATTAAGATATGGTTATGATTATGATATGATTATGATTAAGATATGGTTATGATTACGATATGGTTATGATTATGATATGGTTATGATTATGATATGATTATGATTAAGATATGGTTATGATTACGATATGGTTATGATTACGATATGGTTATGATTACGATATGGTTATGATTATGATATGGTTATGATTATGATATGATATGATTATGATTAAGATATGGTTATGATTACGATATGGTTATGATTATGATATGGTTATGATTATGATTATGATTAAGATATGGTTATGATTACGATATGGTTATGATTATGATATGGTTATGATTATGATATGATTATGATTACGATATGGTTCTGATTACGATATGGTTATGATTACGATATGGTTATGATTATTACGATATGGTTATGATTACGATGTGGTTATGATTATGATATGGATAAGATTACGATATGGTTATGATTATGATATGGTTATGATTATGGTTATGATTATGATATGGTCAAGGTTGTGGTTATATTTATGATTATGGTTATGATTATGATTATGATAATGATTAGGATTATCATTACGATTATTTTTAATTACTGTAGTAACCTTTATAATTTCACATTGGTGTATAAAAATATAGAAAATGATTGAAAAAATAAATGAATAAAATGACGTCCAAATATTAGAATAATTAATTTCAAGTCTATATTCTTGTATATAACATAGTCAAATAAAGTTAATTTTTAAATATTAAATTTTCTTAGAATATTCACCAAGCCGCTTTTAAACGTCTGAAGTTTATCTGATTTGGGGCATCTGTTTAGTATTCTATACACTATATACACTTTTGTTGGACACATTCCATAGTAGATTTCTTTAAAGTGCCTATGAAGCTAAAATTATTATTGTCTTAAATGAAAGAACTCTCAAAACGACAAAGTAACATATTTTGCAGATCTTCGTTTCCGTGCCTCGTTGTTGATATATTTCAATTTTTTTGATATGCAAATTAAACACTTTGACGTCACACGTGTATAATGAGTTATCAGAGAAGGTTCGGTATCTTTGCTATTATCAAACGAAATCAATTAAAAATCTGTATGTCTAATGCTGTATGCGAAATAGACGAACAGGATCGGCTTCGAAGTGATTTCGTTTGATAATAACAAAGATATAGAACTTTCTCCGATAACTCATTATACACGTGTGGTGTCAAAGTGTTTAATTTGCATATCAAAGAAACTGAAATATCACAACAATGAAGCACGGAAACGAAGATCTGCAAAAGATGTTACGTTGTATTTTAAGAGTTCTTTCATTTAAGACAATAATAATTTTCGCTTCGTAGGCACTTTAACAGCTACCACAATATAGGAGGGACACATCCTCCGTCTGTACATCCGATTACGTCGACTTGGGTCAATCTGTGCAAGTTCTTCTCCAACCTTCCACAAGTGGCAGTGCGTGCTGGCCTCGGAGGAAGCCAACAGTAAATTTGGCGCCCCAATGTTCTGAAAATTTTGTGCATCTAGGCACTATAGAGATTGCAGGGAGCTGCTCAAGATTTTGTAAATGCCGGCTACTGTGACGATATATTTCTAGAGGCTTTTTGGGGCATGCTCCCCGAAAATGTTTTGAATTTTGCGTCTCTAAATAGCATTTTCCTCACTTTGAGGGCACTTTGTGCAAAATATACAGGTCTGAGATCCCTTTTCTTAACAGATTATTTCGTCATTTTCAAGAAATATTTCTAAAAAGTATAGTGATTAATTACATCAATGAACAACAGTGAATTATATTTAGAAAATTAATTACAAAAATATATAACTTAATTGCTGTCAAGAATTTCATCATTAAACCCGATTTCTACGAGAGAGTCTGAGATCTAACAGCAAGTAACTTAAAAATGAACCATTTAAATTCTGAGTCTAAGTAGATTTTTTTCAGTGTAAAGGCCAAAGACCTAGCTTGTTTGACCAGTTTTGCTCTTCAACTCACCAAATCCGATTTCTGACAAACGTTTTTTACATTATTTGTGCAGTTTTTTGCGCCATCTTCAGGTTTTTTTGCGCCCCTTAAAATATTTACAGTTAGGCGTGGCCCCCTGCCCCCTACTAGCATGCCACTGATCTAGGTATTGCTTAAGGTATAGTTTTACAACTCCAGATATTGGTTACAGTATTTTTGCGCATTTTCAGATATTGCTTACAAAATTTTTGCGCACTCTCAGATATTGCTTACAGTGTTTTTGCGCACTACCAGATATTACTTACAGTGTTTTTGCACACTACCAGATATTGCTTACAGTATTTTCGCACACTTCCTGGTATTGCTTACAATATATTTTTGCGCACTCCCAGGTATTGCTTACATTCGCTTTGCGCGCTTCCAGATACTGCTTCCAGTATTTTTGCACACTTCCAGATATTGCTTACAGTGTCTTTGCGCACTTTCAGATATTGCTTACAAAACTTTTGCACACTCTCAGATATTGCTTCCAGTGTTTTTTGCACACTCCCAGATATTGCTTACAATGTTTTTGCGCACTTCCAGATATTGCCTACAGTGTTTTTGCACACTTCCAGATATTGCTTACAATATATTTTTGCGCACTCCCAGGTATTGCTTACATTCGCTTTGCGCGCTTCCAGATATTGCTTCCAGTAGTTTTTGCGCGCTTTCAGATACTGCTTCCAGTATTTTTGCACACTTCCAGGTATTGCGGTTAAACCCCCCCCGACACTTTTCAAGTTAGGGTTAGGGTTCCCCCCGGGAAATTCACATTTTTTAGGGTTAGGGTTAGGGGGGGGGGGGAAGGGTTTCATTAATAACCTCTTTATTAAACAATTTCCAGTAACTTACTGGATACAATGTGTATATAAACAAACACTATTACAAACACTATTAGGGGGGTTGGACGGGGGGAGGCGGTTAAACCCCCCCCCGACACTTTTCAAGTTAGGGTTAGGGTTCCCCCCGGGAAATTCACATTTTTTAGGGTTAGGAGGTTCGGGGGGGGAAGGGTTTCATTAATAACCTCTTTATTAAACAATTTCCAGTAACTTACTGGATACAATGTGTATATAATGTCTAGTAGTTTATTAGATACAACGTGCGGATCGGCTGCACAATTGCGGTGCCCTGAAAGTTGGCTTGCGGGCGCAGCTAACTTTCAAACGCTTTTGGGAATCAATAGTATATTTTGACGCGACATTTTTAACGCGATGTTTTGAACGCCACAGGGCACCGCTTTTTAGCACTGTGTCTGGTTCTGATTGAAGTCCTGAATTCTGGATGAGAGGATATGCGGACACGGCTGCAAAGGAAACTAGTGTGGACGCGGATTTTTTTAAAAACGAATAAAGAAAGTTGCGTTTTCAAACGAAAACGGATACGTGCTCAGTTCGTGTGGAATCGATAACAAAGGACGTTTTTGACGCGACATTTTTAGCACCCTTTAGCACCGTCTCGTTTGTCTGGCATTCGCATTCTTATTTTAGCTCTTGGTGCCCCTGTGGCGGCGGCTGCGTCAAAATATTTCGTAATTCGCTTGTGGATCTTTCATAGCATGGATTGGAAATGGCGACGAGTGGCCGAGACGAATGGGAAAATTTTCAATCTCGTGACAGTATTCACGTGTACGTGGAGTGCGAGGAAAACGACGGTTACGAAGACGACTTAGAGTACGAAGAAGAAATTCCATTGCAGCTTTCGTCCTTGGCTCCGATAGACGAATGGTAAGTGAACGAATGAACGATGGTGACTGCTATTCATTTCAGACATTGTCGACAACCCTGCTTCGAGATGCTTGGGGAATAGATCGAATAACCCGCGTTCAAGGAGCTTTTCCTTCCAGAAAGCCAAACCGTTGAACTAGGGTTCTATTAGTTTAATACCTCCCTCGTATTTTCGTGAGGTATGATGTCGATTGTTTAGTATTTAAAGCGGACTATTGGATGGGTGTTCCTTTGTTTACCCTTTCGACGCAAACAGCAGTTAATTGCGACATTATTTGACAGCGAAATACGGGTTGTTCGTTTGAGCTTTGTTTCCCTGTGTTGATTTGTCCCAGGTCGAGCGTTTTGAGCGTAGTTAATGGCCAAGAACGAGTTTTCAAGTTCATGTTCGATTGTCGTGTTCGTGCCATACCCATTTCCGTTTGTTGATGTTAGCAGTCTGAAACAGGAAGTTTCGCGTTTTATAAGACAACTTCGTCCGATCTGGGCTTGTATTAATATTGTGTCTAGGAGTGCCATCACGATACAACAGGTTCAAGCGTTCGTTGTTTGACGCTTTTTTGCTGGCCGTTTCTGCTATTTTTCTTTTCTACAATCAGCATTGGGTTGCTTTTGAAACATGTTCCAGCTTGGCTGGGTTTAAGGTCATTCTGATTCCGCCATGTTTATCCGGAATTAAGAATATTAGTTGTTCTCTCCACAAGCATACAGTACAATCCATAAACTGGTACATATTGGCAAGTTCATCCAACATGGGATATTTACAGTAATATCTTTGTGACAGTTTGGGAAATCTTGGGAATGCTAGTGCAACATCTAGATGTTTGTGTGGCATTGTTGAAACAGAATTATTGTAAATTGTTGAATTATGAATTTGGTCTGACTACAGTAACTACAGTACTGTATATCAAATGTTGCTTCTCTTTAACTCATTTCTGCCTTAGCCAGCCAACAACAGCTTTATTATTATTTTGGCTGTAGCTATATTTACAACACTATTTTTACCCTGAGCCCATTCCCCTGATTAACCCTATAAAAGTGCTGTAAATATAGCCTAACCTTATAGCACTTATGAACAGGGCCATCAGGCCCTATTAGTCAAGTAAAATGGCACCACTGCTGATCGTACAAAATTTCCAGAGGTTTTGTACACTGGGCACCACTGCTGAGTATACAAAGTTTCCAGATTTTTTATACACTTGGCACCACTGCCAAGCATACCAAATTTCCAGGTTTTTTGTATGCTTGGCATATTTTTTGTATTCTCAGCACCACTGCTGAGCATACAAGACTTCTAGATTTTTTTGTACGCTCAGTGACCCTAACAAGTGTACAAAATTTCCAGATTTTTTGCATGCTTTGCACCACTGCCAAGCATATAAAATTTCCAGATTTCTTGTATGCTTGGCAGCACTGCCCCATGCACCAAATTTCCAGATTATTTGTGCGCTTGGTAGATTTTCTGTACGCTCAGCCTCAGCAATTTCTAGATTTTTTGTATTCAGCACCATGCATACAAGATTTCTAGATTTTTTGTATGCCTGGTACCACTGCTGAATGTACAAAATTTCCAGATTTTTTGTATGTTTGACACCTGACTGCTGATTGTAAAAAATTTCCAGTTTTTTGTTGCTCAGCACCATTATAAGTGTACAATTTTGAATAATTTTAAATTTGCATAATAGCATTACCATGCAGTTACTATGCTAGCTTGGCCACTGTGACTGTATGTTCCTTTTTTCAGGTGGTATCATGGTAAACTTGATCGTAAAACCTCTGAAGAACGACTTTTGAAGCATGGTCTTCCTGGAAGCTACTTGGTGCGTAAAAGTGAGCGCAAACACGGCCAGTACTCACTGTCGTACTTAGGTATAAGTGGAATAAGCCATTTTAGTGTGACATCAGTATGTGGGGATTATTACATTGGTGGACATCAGTTTGATTCCTTGAGAGATTTGATTGCATATTACACAAAGTATTCGTGTTTGCTGAAAGATGAGAGACTCGAGCATCCTGTATGTCCCCCAGAACCAGTCTCCTTGAGAAACAGAGTTGTTGCTAAGTTTTCCTATAAGAAACGCGTTGATACTGAGGAGCTAAGGTGAGTCTGAAGTGAGTCTCTTGTTACTCGGGCGACTGTGGTAGGTTTAATGTGTTAGTTTGTTGTTTAATGTGTTTCTTCATTAATTTTAATTCATGATTAATTAAAAAAACGGCAATGAATATTAAATATTCTAGCGAAATCCAAACGAAGAGCTTCCCACTTGAATTAATTATAATAAAAGTAGCGTGCTGCATAGGCAGTGTAGAAACAACAATTGAAATATAGTAAGGTTAGATATACTGCCGAAACAGAGAACTTAGGAGCGAAGGCCCTTTCTCTCTGACGAAGGGACTCTGTTTCGGCAGACCTTACTATATTTCGATTGAATTAATTATAGATGTCAAATACGTTCAATAATCTCATCACCAGACTCCGCATGATTGGGCATTTTACATCTCATACCCAGCCTCATGCGCAAATGTATTTTCGTGAAATATTGCATGCCAGCTACGTAAACTTACTGATATCAATGTGTCTTATGTCAGTGAAAATAATATTAGAAAAACACACTGAAATGGGAGCCAAATTCTTTCTCACTTAAAATAATTTCTATGATATAGTTTTCTTGGTTAATATTGATATTTTAGCAAGATTTTCTTGGTATCCCAATGGGATACCAAGGTTTTAAAATCTGGTATCCAAAATTGAAAACTGGTATTGTCAGGATACTGGGATACCGCAAATCTTGAACCCTGCCATGAGGCATTTAAGTTCTTTGGTCCTTTTGCTTTTGGAGTTGGACAAAAAGTTGAACAGCTTTGCCTTTTGATCAAGGTGTTCTTGCACATTGCTGGTAGATTTCAAAAGAGACTGACTGACTTTGTAGTTTAACAGTGATCAGATGTGGCTGGCAACTGTCTCGAGCGTAAATATGTACACCTCTGTAAAGTATGGTATGCACCACATTCAGCATTCGTTCTGATCTTCCTCGGCCCACTCCCTCCTTTGCTAGCACGGTATAGACTTTGCCCTTTTTTTGCGTTCAACACCTGCCCTTGAAATTTTGTAGTTGCACCCCTGAAACCAATAAAACTGGAAACTAATTAGCTATCACGAAAAATCTTTGTCATTTTTTTAAGTGACAAAATGAAATGACATTTTTATCTTTTAGTTTCGTAACAGGAGATGTGTTTGTGATTGAAGATACGGTCAATCCGAGTTGGCTCTGGGTAACTTGTCAAAGAAACAACGAGAGGGGCTTGGTACCAAGAAGTTATGTCGAAGATGCAGTGAGTACATTGTATAATCATAAAACATTTAAAAAGTGTTTGTAAGATTGTCACATTTTAAAATTTATTTTATTTTATTTTTTCTTATTTTTTTCCTTTTTCTTTCCTTTTCCTTCTTTTTTCTTACTTTTCTCTTTTCTTTTCTTTTCTTTTCTTTTCTTCCTTTTTACTTTTTTTTTTTTTGCTTTTACCTTTCTCTGATTTTCTTTCTTTTCTCTTTCTTTCTCTTTTTTCCTTTCATTTCCTTTCCTTTTTTCATTTCATTTTTGTTTTCTATTCCATTTCTAACTGTTTTCTTTTTATTTCGTTCTTCTTTTTCTGTATTTTTAGTGTTATATTGTTTGGTTGTTTGGTTGGTTGGTTGGTTGTTGTTTGTTGTTGTTGTTGTTGTTGATGATAATGTCATATTTCTTATTACTGCTCCCTCTGTCATTGTTGATAACTGCTGTATCAAAATAGTTTTGGCTATCAAGAGGGTGTGGCTTAATAGAGGGAGGGGGCTCATTAGAGAGGGACCTATTAGAGAGAGGACTTATTAGAGAGAAGGGGGCTTATTAGAAGGTGGGGGGTTATTAGAACGAGAGGGCTTGTTAGAGAGAGGTGGCCTATTAGAGATAGATGACTTATTAGAGGGAAGGGGGCTTATTAGAAGGAGGGGTTTATTTAAATGAGAGAGCTTATTAAAAGGAGAGGGCTTATTAGGAAGAGGGCCTATTAGAGAGAGAGAACTTCTTAGAGGGAGAGGACTTCTTAGAGAGAAGGGGCTTATTAGGAGGGGTTTATTAAAAGGAGAGGGCTTATTAGAGAGAGGGCTTGTTAGAGAGAGGGGGCCTATTAGAGATAGATGACTTATTAGAGGGAAGGGGACTTACTAGAAGGAGGGGGTTTATTAAAAGGAGAGGGCTTATTAGAGAGAGGGAGGCCTATTAGAGATAGATGACTTATTAGAGGGAAGGGGACTTACTAGAAGGAGGGGGTTTATTAAAAGGAGAGGGCTTATTAGAGAGAGGGGGCCTATTAGAGATAGATGACTTATTAGAGGGAAGGGGACTTACTAGAAGGAGGGGGTTTATTAAAAGGAGAGGGCTTATTGGAGAGAGGGAGGGTTATTAGAGATAGATGACTTATTAGAGAAAAGGGGACGTATTAGAAGGAGGGGTTTATTAAAAGGAGAGGGCTTATTAGAGAGAGGGCTTGTTAGAGAGAGGGAGCCTATTAGAGATAGATGACTTATTAGAGGGAGGGGGACTTACTAGAAGGGAGAGGGGTTTATTAAAAGGAGAGGGCTTATTAGAGAGAGGGAGGGCTATTAGAGATAGATGACTTATTAGAGAAAAGGGGACTTATTAGAAGGAGGGGGTTTATTAAAAGGAGAGGGCTTATTAGAGAGAGAGGATTTCTTAGAGAGAAAGGGCTTATTAGGATGGGGTTTATTAAAAGGAGAGGGCTTATTAGAGAGGGGCCTATTAGAGAGAAGACTCATTAGGGAGAAGGGGTCTTACAAGAAGGGAGAGGGGTTTATTAAAAGGAGAGGGCTTATTAGGGAGAGGGAGGGCTATTAGAGATAGATGACTTATTAGAGAAAAGGGGATTTATTAGAAGGAGGGGGTTTATTAAAAGGAGAGGGCCTATTAGAGAGAGAGGACTTCTTAGAGAGAAGGGGCTTATTAGGAGGGGGTTTATTAAAAGGAGAGGGCTTATTAGAGAGAGGGCCTATTAGAGAGAAGACTCATTAGGGAGAAGGGTACTTACGAGAAGGGAGAGGGGTTTATTAAAAGGAGAGGCCTTATTAGAGAGAGGGATGGTTATTAGAGATAAATGACTTATTAGAGGGAAGGGGACTTATTAGAAGGACGGGGTTATTAAAAGGAGAGGGCTTATTAGAGAGCAAGGGCCTGTTAGAGAGAGAGGACTTCTTAGAGAGAAGGGGCTTATTAGGAAGGGGTTTATTAAAAGCAGAGGGCTTATTAGAGAGATGGCCTATTAGAGAGAAGACTTATTAGAGAGGAGGCTTTTTAGAGGGCTTGTAGAGAGAAGGAGGGCTATTAGAGAGAGGACCTCTTAAAGAGAAGGGGCTTATTAGAAGGAGGGGCTTTTTTAGTTTTTGAAGTCAGAGTAAAATACTGAAAACTAAATCCAACTACAGTATAACCGATTTCCTATTAACGGCAAAAAAGTATTGACAAAAAATACAAGAAATAACTTCGGAACATGTCAGAAATAGCTCTAAATCAGACAAGAAACCAGAGAAATGAATCAGATGATATTTACCTTCTACGGTATTCCAATGAAAGCAGATGGGCTGCGAAGTCGTTATCGCTATATTCAGGGCTACGATTTTAGCATCTTTCCATCACTTTTGCAGTTTTGTTGTAGTTACAAGTTAGTAGTATGCTAGCGTAGTAGCCGTCCAGGCCTTGTGACATACTCATCTCCATAATATTAATTGTTCAAAGAAAGTCCCAAAGAACCTGAAAAGGAGTGCTACCAGCGTAGGCAGTGATTTGGATAGAGCAAACTGTACAATGAAAGGGTGGTAAACTGCCAAGATTAGTCTTAATAACGAAATTATCACGTTTAGACCGTAACCGTTCTAGCATATAATTTATTCGCATATTTTAGTTCACTTGGTTATTATTTAAAGTGCAAATGAAACGAAAATTAAGTTTGTCTTATTTGAAAGAACACTTAAAATGATAGAGTAACATCTTTTGCAGTTTTTCGTTTCCTTGCTTCGTTCTTGAGATATTTCAGTTTGTTTGATATGTAAATTAAATATTTTGAAGTCATGACGTGCATACTGAGTTATCGAAAAAAGTTATATATCTTTGCTATTATCAAACCAAATTAATTCAAAGGAAGCATGTGGGTGTGTTTCGTCCAGAACACTAAACATGTAGATTTTCAGGTAATTATATTTGATAATATCAAATATATATAACTTTTTTCGATAACTCATTATGCACGTCATGACGTCTTAAATTTAATTTGCATGTCAAACAAACTGAAATATATCAAGAACGAAGCAAGGAAACGAAAAACTAGAAAATATGTTACTCTATCATTTTAAGTGTTCTTTCAAATAAGACTGATTTAATTTTCGTTTCATTTGCACTTTAAGGGCGTGCACACGCCGACTGGGGGGTTGTCGACAAGTACTTTGGAGTTCGGAGGGAGATAACTTTAGTACTTCGGAGGGAGATATCTACAGCACTTTGGAGAGAGATAATAGTAATTTCATGGAGAGAACTTTCATTACTCGTGCTTCATTATAGACTTTTTACCTCTACGAACACTGATCGGCGTGTGTACCATTTATTCTAGATAGTTTAATACATTATTAAAGCGCCTATGAAGCGAAAATTTAGTTTATCTTATTTGAAAGAACACTTAAAATTATAGAGTAACATATTTTGCAGTTTTTCGTTTCCTTGTTTCGTTCTTGAGATATTTCAGTTTATTTGATATGCATATTAAACCTTTTGACGCCATGGCGTGCATAATGAGTTATCGAAAAAAGTTATATATCTAGTATGTTATTGTCAATATAATTATTTGAATATGTACATGTTTAATGTTCAGGACGAAACACACCCACATGCTTCCTTCGAAATAATTTGGTTTGATAATAGCAAAGATATATTTTTTTTTTCGATAACTCATGACGTCAAAAGGTTTAATTTGCATATCAAACAAACTGAAATATCTCAAGAACGAGGCAACGTAACGAAAAATTGCAAAATATATTACTTTATAATTTCAAGTGTTCTCTCAAATAAGACAAACTAAATTTTCGCTCATAGGCACTTTAAATGTTTATCACTTCAATTATCTGTGTCGCTTTGGTTAAAACTTCGCTCCCATTCAGGGAACACGACAGAAATATTAACGTGTCTTACTGAAAGTTGTCTTTCTTTGCATTAGGGTGAGAACCTCAGTCCTCATGCTGGTAAACCGTAAGTATACTCCGTTGCTTTCATTTATTAAAGTGTCACTATGATGAAAAAATCGTCAGTCTTTTTTATTGATCTTATCATAAAGTACATTTAAAATGAGGGTGAATGGCGTTTGTGGTTTGTCAATATCTCATCTCGTTCAAGAGATATTCACGTTTTGGAAATATGCAAATTTATGGCTGATGACGTCATTTACTTCAAACGAGCGAAATGAAAATCGTAAAATAAGGAATATCTCTGGAAATAAACAATAGAACGCGCTTAAACTTTGCATGCTTATAGTATCCAATGACATACACATCTCTGTGGAACGTTTGAATTATCATTTTTGCCTCATTGTTTAAAAATAGAAAGATTTAAACGTTTGAATTACAATGCCTACATATGCCGTAATCTGCACTTTTATTCGCTGGAGTAAACGTTATTTGATTGCTGATAAATAAGCAAATTTAATTTTATCATTGGAGGGGGCCAGGAACCAGCAGTTTCTACGAAAACAACTGCAGTTCCACAGTAAAACGTATTTTATTTAATACTATAGGCATGAAAAATTTGAGCACTTTCTGTTGTTTATTTCTAGAGATATTCCTAACTTTACGATTTTCATTTCTCTCGTTTGGAGAAAATGACGTCATCAACCATATAATTTGCATATTTCCAAAACGTGAATATCTCTTGAACGAGATGAGATATTTACAAACCACAAACGCCGTTCATCCTTATTGTAAATGTACTATAAGAACAAAAAAAGACTGACGATTTTTAGTGCAAAGTTTCACAGAAACTTTGCAGTATTGTGATGAGTGGGGAAAATTCACACGATAGATACATAGATACATAGATAGATAGTGTAAACTTTCCGGGGGGTAAACTTACCATGTTTAACGACATACATACTTGTCGTAGTTGAAAGGCTAAAACCAGTGAAAATGTGAAACACTAGTATTAGTCTTTCATAGACGACAAATATTTATGTCGCTTAAAGTTCGTAAGCCCTATAAACAGCGATAACAGACAGGTTTGTACCTTATCTATGGATATTTCTTGAGAGACGTGTTTATCTTAATATACCAAGAATGAAAGAAGTTTCCCCCGGAATATATAAGAATACCACTGCGCACGCGTGGTTTTGTTTGCGACTGGCGAATACGGCGAAAATGGCGGAGAAAACGTAAAGGAGTGATCGATTTTTCTTCTCGAAACAACGAATTTCTAGGCTTTAGTGCATGGCTAATGAAATATGGTCTGGGCGAAAGGATTTACTGTCTGCCTAGCGAAAGGTCAAAGGTGCGAATAAATATTAAAAGCTTTATATTTAACTTTAATATGGTGTGGCATGTTGACGATGTCGTGAAGTCGGTTTGTAGAGTGTTGTTGGTTCGTATCTGTTATATTTTCAGCTCAGTAACAAATTCTGTATACTGGAGATCGTAGACTGTCTTCGCATTTTGATTTGGCATTCAATAAGCAACTGTACGAAGAACCCTGGCCACATAGTAAACATGAATGTTTAGTTCTACATGTATCTGTACCTGCGTGAACTTAGCGCGTGATTGGGCAGACGATTCGCAAGGCTAACATAACGTGAAGCTAGCAACATAATCATCAGGCGTATTAATTTGTGAAGGCAACAAAAACTTACTTATCTTGACATCCACTTGACAAATTTAGTCAATTTTGATCTGGATTGACTGGACGTCACACGATACGTATTAGTATCGGAATTCTTGTGATGCGCCAAGCTTTTTATGCAAAAATTTCGAGGAGTTTAAAAATATCTTGTTATTAAACAGACCAGAAAACAATAGTGAAGGGCACAAAAGACGTCAGTATTCATGTTTGTCGGAGTTTATAATTTTTTTTGCGTTCTTGAAGAGAAAATGACTCTTCAAGAATCCCTCGAGATTCTATTTTGGGTTGTTTGTCTGAGTTTTCACTTGTATTAAATTAACTTGGGCTTTGCTCAAGAAAATGGGCTGGCAGCTCTGTCCGTACACGTGGCAAAAATTGTTATTACTAGAAACTTTGCACTATCCTTGGGATCTAGTTTATCACAGTGACATTTTAACATTTGGGACAGTATACACGGCTTTGCATGTCCATGTATTGGTTCATCGGTTACTGTATGTAAAGTATACAACAGGTTAGCTGCTAGATTCAATCAAAAGAAGGCTAAACACAGCTTAAAGTGCAAATGAAACGAAAATTAAGTTTGTCTTATTTGAAAGAACACTTAAAATGATAGAGTAACATCTTTTGAAGTTTTTCGTTTCCTTGCTTTGTTCTTGAGATATTTCAGTTTGTTTGATATGCAAATTAAACATTTTGACGTCACACGTGCATAATGAGTTATCGGAGAAGGTTAGATATCTTTTCTATTATCAAACCAAATTAGTTTGAATGAAGCATGTGGCTGTGTTTCGCCCACAACACTAAGCATGTAGATATTCAAGTGATTACTTTATTTGATAATAACAAAGATATATAACTTTTTCGATAACTCATTATGCACGTGTGATGTCAAAATATTTAATTTGCATATCAAACAAACTAAATTATTATACAATACTAATACAATCTCGACTGTGATTGGCTAACAGCCTACAGATAATTCTTGATGTCTTGCCACCTACAAAATATCAAAAATTATCTGTAGCTATGACGCGCTGGCCAGCGGTTTGAACAAAACAAACATGGCGGCCGTCCTTAGGCGTGAAGATCAGAAGCGGATTAATCCGGCGGATTTGGCACGTTTTGTTGACGTTAAAACCACCAAGAAAAAAACAAGCGAGCTACACATACCGCTGTTGGAGTTTAAAGCGGTGTTTGAAAGAGAAAATTGTATTTGAAAGCGTAAAAAGTTAGCAAACCTCGAACTGAAGACGGTATGAATATTTACTATTTTTACCTAACTTTGTAAAAAACTTTCTAAAGGCTTCTACATTTATAATTGTATAATAAAACAATTATTGAATTCGGTTATCGCATGATATCAAGAATTATCAAGGCCTCTGTTTGTGTTATCCGCCTCAGCCTTCGGCTTCGGCAGATAGGACAAACCTCGGCCTTGATAATTCTTGATATCATGCTCAACCTCATCCAATAATTGTATATTATCATTCATTTCGTTTCTATCCCGCATTCTGATTGGTTAATTTACCTGCGAATAACTGAGTGCAAATAATTTTCTGCTGCAAATAATTTTATGAGCATGCGCACTAGCGATAACGCTGCTGACGGCAAATAATTTTCGTAAACATGGCGGCTAGTTCTTCAGCTATCCGAGGAAATAATCGAGAGTGTTTGGAAGCATCCTTAACGACAATGTACTTCAGAAAAGAAATAGTGAAAAGGAAGTTTTAGTGAGATAAAAAGTAAGACTCGTGCCAACAAAAAGTAAGTTTTACGAAGATTTTAGTATGCCGAAGACAGAGAGAAGAGTGGCGATCTCTTACTTCAGGCATTTCAAATTTTTAACTATTTTATGAATGATAAATCAATTATTGAACTCGTCTATCGCAAAATATCATGATTTGTCAGTGGCGAGCTACTAGTTATTTGCCTCTGCCTTCGGCATCGGCAAATAACTAGCAGCTCGCCACTGACAAATCATGATATTTTGCTCCGACTCGTCCAATAATTGATAAATATCTCAAGAACGAAGCAAGGAAACGAAAAACTTCAAAAGATGTCACTCTATCATTTTAAGTGTTCTTTCAAATGCAACAAACTTAATTTTCGTTTCATGTGCACTTAACTAACTGAGGTCATGCAGTTAGTTACACTCTTTATCTCACCATTAAAGTTTTTCTCAACGATCAACCGATATAGTATTAAGCCCGGCGCACACTAGTGCAAGTTGCACGCACATATGTCATTCGTGACCAATTACGTACGACGAAAATCCTAGTGTGCGGGGAAAATATACAGGATTTTTGTCACTCGTGTCGTGAACAACAAATATCAAACATGTTTGATATTTTCTGTCATTCGTGACAAAAATTCCTAGTGTGCGGCAAAAACCTAACTCGCAACTCTTCGCAGCAAAGAAGTGAGCATGCGTGTAATTCCCCCAAACAACATGGCGGATAGTGAACAAGATGATTTGTCAGACGACGAAGATATCTTGCTATTTATTTTGCTGATACGGAGACGTCGAAGACGTCTGAGGGCGGCTAATCGCCAGTTATGGACGAAACGATGGATTTTGAGAAGACAAAGGCAAGGAGTCTATGATAATCTTATTCAAGAACTGAACGCAGAGGATCCTGAAAAATTCCGTCAATATCACCGGCCGGGCTTGATAGGCAATCCTTTGAGGATATCTTACGTATGGTCTCGCCGTATATTTCTAAACAGCGTTATCTCGTAAATCTCTGTTTTTGAAGTCAGATGACCGAACATCATACAAACAGGGACATTCGGGCCAGATATCTACCAATTTATCCTCCAAAATTGCTTCGGTGACCAGTTCACTACGAACATGGCGGATAGTGAACATACTGGTGAACCTGTTTTGGGAATAACACGCATGCGCACTTCTTTGCTGCGAAGAGTTGCGAGTTAGGTTTTTGCCGCACACTAGGAATTTTTGTCACGAATGACAGAAAATATCAAACATGTTTGATATTTGTTGTTCACGACACGAGTGACAAAAATCCTGTATATTTTCCCCGCACACTAGGATTTTCGTCGCACGCAATTGGTCACGAATGACATCTGTGCGTGCAACTTGCACTAGTGTGCGCCGGGCTTTAGGGGCTGTTTACATGAGCCGGGCCAGCCCGGTTAACTTGACTCACGCGATTGATTAGGATCTCACTGTGGTTTTGAAACTCGCATAAACTAAATGTACAAAGAAGAATTGGTTTAGTTTAGATGTAAACTAATCCTAAGGTTGATTAAAATCTCCTTTTGTGGCCAAGGAAAAAATTTCGTGACACGAGTCAGCCCGGTTTGCCGGGCTAGCCCAGCTCATGTAATCGGCCCCTTAGAGAGCTTAAGCATACAGGCGTTTTAGAGAGCTTAAGCATACAGGCGTTTTAGAGCCACGGACGTCGATTGAATTCAATAGCATTTTTCATTCAAAACAATGATAATGAGCAATTTAAGATCCCAAGAGCAAAGTGAACGCCGTCGTCGTTCTACACAAGACGTCATTGAGAGCATTTTCACGTTCTTGAGACGACGGGAACTTCTAGAATGTTGAGGCCTGTCATCGTTATTTAACTACAATAGACATGCTTTTAAAGTAGACTGAAACTTGTATTTTAAGGGGGATAATTTTTTTATGTAATGACAATATAAAATAAAGGATCTATATTTTTATATAAAGATGAAATTTAAGCTTATAAGCTAATAGTTTAGATATGTGATTATTCATAGCCTTTGTTTTGGGTAAAAATAGTCTTTTCAAAGAATACGCGGTTCAGTAGTTCTGTATTGTATTAATTCCTGTTCTTCCGGTCACCGTCCGTGTCTCAAAAACGCCTAATATGCTTAAGCTCTCTATTATCCCCGTCCGGGGAGAGGGTGCTAATCCCGACCGGCGTAAAATCCCTCATAGGCTGGCCAAATCTCGCATCGAGTTTATTTATATAGGAGTATGGTAGGTCATTTGCTCGGCGAGGATTTTTGTGCACTGGTAACTTATTGAGCAAAATCTTTTCACTAACAATGTGTTTTGGGTGAAGAAAACTACATAAATATACAATGGAAAGAGAAAATGCAGTTCAGTAAAGCAAGAAAACTTTAAGGGGAGGCGACAAGAACTATTAACTCGAAGGAAAAGATTGAGAAAACGTACAGAACTTTCACAACGACCACGAAACAGCGGAAGAGAGGAAAGTTATTTGCTTAGCAAAGAAAAGGGAAGCTAACAAACTGAGACAGTGGGAAAAACTTTAAACATGTATACTACAGAGAGAAGGCAACGGGAAAGTGTAGTGCATGATTATAGCGCGAGAAACGGCAAGGTTTAAAACAGCTGTTTTCTTAAAATTAAACGTGAGTTTATAATACGTGGCATTGTGACAAGCGTTTTTCCTGTTTCTCGTCAATATTTTCAAATAAGTTTTTTAATTCCACCTTGACAGTGATGTCCGATTAATACTGCTTATTTTTGCTTTGTTTCAATTGCTGATTTTAAAGTTATTGCAGACTACAGTTTATTTTGCCGACGTGTCTTGCTGAAGACGCCAGTCTAGATCGAGTTTTTCTATAGTTTTTCAAATCAAGATCTACATTTTGCTTCATCTCGCTGGTCCAATAGGCGACTTTCAGGGTGTTGCGCGCGCATCGTTTTGGAAAGGAATTTGCGGGCTTTTGGCGGGCTCTCTACAAAGTAAGCAATGGCAAATAGACTTGCTAGCGAGCCAACAACAGCAGAATAACAGTGTTAAACATCCAGAAACTGTATATATACTTTGTTGATTTTAAATAGTTCGTTTACTTTGAGGGGAGCTTGCCAGTTTTTTTGAAAAACGATGCGCGCGCAAACCCTGAAACTCGTCTATTAGACTGTGGTTTGTTTTCATTTATATTATATTTTGTTGTTGGGATACTAATTTTCAGATTACGTTGCTTCAGTTCTGTCGTTTTAATAAACAACGTGCATGGAAACCTTTTAAAAACTTGCAAGATCGTTGACATTGTCATTGCTTTTTTCCATCAAAACATGTACATGGAAGCCATTTAAAGGCTTACTAAAAAAAAAACTTTCAAAACTTCGAGTAAACAAAATATGTTTTATAACCAGACTATATCCTCTGCTACCCCTGTTACATGATTATTTCCGACTGAAAATTTTCCTTTGGCTTTGAATATCGGGGGGGGGGAGTTACACACGGGTGGCGTGTGCTGTTAGCGCGCTGCCTCTCACCAATAGTTAAGCCCAGTTAGACGGGGTTAGTACTTGGATGGGTGACCGCTTGGGAATGACCCCGTTGTTCGGCTTGGACTCATGTGAGTAGAGTTGTAGTTGATCTCTCCTGTGCTTCGAGGGTTTTTCGCCGGGTTCTCCGGTTTTCCTCCCTCCATAAAATCAACACCTAACATCTTAGCTGTGATCCGTCGTCTGAACTGTGTCGTTGGCGGCTGCTTCGAGCACCTTGATATGCCTCGACACGGCCACGTTGATCTGCGTCCTTTGCAATTCAGCCACTGGCTGCAAGTAAGGATGATTAGTCCCCAGTCCTTACTTACTTACTTACTTACTTACTTACTTACTTACTTACTTACTTACTTACTTACTTACTTACTTACTTACTTACTTACTTACTTACTTACTTACTTACTTACTTACTTACTTACTTACTTACTTACTTACAAAAAAGCACGTTAAAGCGGGCGAGGGGTGGTTGCGTTTATGTATTTCTAGTATCAATTAAACTCGGGTGTCAATAACGTGCTGTTCTCTTGCATTTTTTATAGGTGGTTTTTTGGTCATTTAACAAAAGAAGAGGCAAATGACCTTTTAACGAGAGGTTGGTCTTTGGGCTGTCGATCTCTGCATTGTCTGGGCTATAAGCCTAGGGTTTATTTAATAAATAAATTCAGGGGTGGAAAAAGTTAATTTCTTTCTGGGACCGCAGACAGAAAACAGAAAACATTTTTACTCAATGGAAAATTGTGTTGATCTCCTCGCCTCCAAAGGCAAGAGTAAAAAATCCAGAAATCCTACTCAAGTCAACATATTTTGCTGTCATCTTAAGTCTTCAGAAGTATTAAGTATAAGCCATACATGTAATGTACTTTATAAAATAAGGTGCCCTCTACGCACGCTCTGATTGGCTGGGCTCCATGCATTTATAAGAGAACATAGATCATGAATGACGTAGAATGGCGTAGAATGGCGTCAGCTGGTCGTAAAAGCCCGCCAAATTCCAAAACTACCTCACTTTTAGCTTGGTTTTGCTTCTTCTTATTTTATAAAACAAATAAAACATACCGCTCCTGTGCATATGTACTCTTCTAAAGGTACGTTTGACGTGATTTGAACACGAAAGAAGTGTAAAGGCACTCGGCTATCGCCTCGTGCCTCTACTCAACTTCTTTCGTGTTCAAATGACGTCAAACGTGCCTTTATAAGAGAACATATGCACGGAGCTTTATGTTTTATTTGTTAATTATATAATTTAAAATTTTAACAACATAAAAACAATCAAAACATCAGTTGATTTATCTCTCAAAGTAAGTATTAGATAAACATGTTGCATTCTGTATTTCACTATTTCCAACTGTACCATGCAGGCCTTCATGCTAGTATTCTACTACCATGATTGATAATCCTATCTTTTTTCTTTCTATTTTTGAATTCTTTTTTTATATTCTCTGTTTTTTCTCCTTTCTTAATGTTCAGTTGCTTCCCATTTTTCTTTCTTGGAACTTCAAATATTTCCTGGTCCCGTGGTCCGATACTTTTTCCACCCATGATTTAATTATCGAATGTTTTACAGTTTGAGTAATTCTGTAACTGTATATGCAATAGTAGTTAAACACAACGCTCGGACTTAAGGAATGCCTGTATTTCAAATAAATTTGCAGACGGAGTTGTTGGAAGTTTTCTTGTCAGACCAAGCTCCGGACGTATTGGTGATTACTCGTTGTCGGTTAGGTAAGTGGAGGAAGGCACCTAAGTTGGCTAGATAGGAAAACGAAAAGTGAAAAGTAGGGATGAGCCGATCAATGAAAATCAAATTTACCGATCCGATAAATTCCGATACGATTTACGATCTGATCGGCCAAAGGGTAACTGCCTTCCCCCCCCCCAGAGAAATCCAAAATATGATTTTTATAATGTCACACATACTAACTAGTCGTTTAATTAATATCATAACTTTGACAATGAATTTTCGTGTTGTGTTCACGCTTTATCCCGTTAGAGTAACTATTATTTTACAGTCACTTGCTACTCACTTTCACCAAAATGTTCGGAAGTTCGTTCCAAAGTTCGCGAGTTCGTTGGGAAGTTCAAAGCTCGTTTTAATCTTTTAAACTACGCATTTGATTGACTTCTTGCCTTCTTGGTTCCTAGTAGCCGGCAATCAATTGCCTAGTTCAAAACGAACTTTGAACTTCCAAACGAACTTCGTAACGAACTTCTGAACATTTTGGTGAAAAGTGCCAAGTGAGTTGCAAATGACTGTCGTTGTCTTTGTAAATATGTAATACTGTAGTTTTAGGCAAAATCTTTTGTAAAAATGAGAGAATGTGTCTTAAAAAATGTTTTAAAATGTTAAAAATTTTGCTCAAATATGATGTCAGATCGCGGGAAATGCCATTTCAGAGACTCAATTTTCAAAAATTTTCCAGGGGGGCATATCCCCGGACCCCCATAGAAATTTGGCAGTCTTACTGCCCCCCTGACTAAAAAATCCTGTCTACGGCCCTGAGCGGAGCCCTTCATATTTTATTCTGCATGATGGAGGACTGGCTTGAAACGTTAGTATTTGGTATCCGCTTTTGGTGAATTTGTAAATAAATAAATAAATAGAAAAACAAACACACACAAACAAACAAACAAACAAACAAACAAACAAACAAACAAACAAACAAACAAACAAACAAACAAACAAACAAACAAACAAACAAACAAACGAACAAGCAATCAATTGAACATAAATTTACAAGCTATTTGCATAATGATATTAGGTGTTGCTCCGAGTAACGAACCATACCGGACAAGTAGAGAAAAATCCACTTGGTCCGGCTGGGATTCGAACGCGCGACCTTCGGTTTACTAGTCCAACGCTCTACCGACTCAGCTACAGCTATAGGGTCCAGTTGAAATAACCCAAGTACCATCATTCGACCACCAACTCCCAACTTGACCTGTAGCTCAGTCGGTAGAAGCAGCTTCTACTTTTCGCAACGCTACGAGACCAGTTGCGGCGTGTCACACCCCCACTGCAACTTGCAATATTTTTTCAACAAAAATTGCGTTGCAAGTTGCAAGGAAAATTGCCTCGTGTCACATGGCCTTTACTGATTAATGTTAGGTTTTTGTTTGGGTTTAGGTGATCTAAACCTATTAGTAACCTTAGTAATAGGTGCCGACCTCTTTATTTTTTAAATTGGTCTCTTGCAGAGATGACAATGGTATTTCCAGATTTCTTATTAAGAAGCAAGGCCTACAGTATTTGCTTGGTGGACGGCTATTTGATAAGTAAGCATAGTTATGCAGTACTATATTGGAATCTAATTTAGGCTACATCGGGCCGTAATACTGATTACGCGAATTTAGTTGGTGTTTCTGAGGAATCTTCTTGGTGTTTCTGAGGAATCTTCTTGGTGTTGTGTTGGTGTTGGTGTTGGTGTTGGTGTTGGCTTTGGCTTTGGATTTGTGTTGATATCGGTATCGGTGTGGTGTGGTGTGGTGTGATGTTGGGATTGGTCTTGGTGTGGGTGTTGGTCTTGGTCTTTGTGTGCTGTTGGCGTTGGTCTTGATGTGGTGTAGTTTGGTGTTGGCTTTAGGATTGGTTTTGGTTTTGGTCTTCGTGTGGTGTTGGGATTGGTCTTGGTGTGGTGTGTGGTGTGGTGTGGTGTGGTGTGGTGTGGTGTGGTGTGGTGTGTAGTTTGGTTTTGAAATTGGTGGTGTGGTGTGGTGTTTGTTTTGGTCTTGGTGTGCTGTTGGGATTGGTATGGTATTAGAATTGGTGTGGTGTTGTGGTGTGGTGTGTGTGGTGGTGTGGTGTGGTGTGGTGGTGGGGTGTAGTGTGTGTTGTGGTGTGGTGTGGTGTGTGTGGTATGGCGTGGTGTTGGGATTGGCCTTAGTGTGGTGTGGTTTAGCGTTCTTCTTGGTCTTGGTGTGGTGTGGTGTGGTGTGGTGTGGTGTTGGCGTTGGGATTGCTTTGGAGTGGCGTTGGGCTTGGTGTGGTGTGGTGTGGTGTGGTGTGGTGTGGTGTGGTGTGGTGTGGTCTTGTGTTGGGATTGGTCTTAGGATTGGTGGTGTGGTGTTGGTGTTAGTGTTGGTCTTGGTCTTGATCTTGGTCTTGATGTGATATGCTGTGGTGTATGTAGTCTGGTGTTGGCGCTGGGATTGGTGGTGGTGTGCTGTGCTGTGCTGTGCTGTGCTGTGCTGTGCTGTGCTGTGCTGTGCTGTGCTGTGCTGTGCTGTGCTGTGATGTGATGTGATGTGCTGTGCTGTGATGTGATGTGATGTGATTGCGGTGTGATGTGCGGTGTGATGTGCGGTGTGATGTGCGGTGCGGTGTGATGTTGGGATCCATAGTGGTGTTTGCTTTGGATTGGTATTTGTGTTGGTGTTAATATTGGCGTTGGTATTGTGTTGGTGTGATCTTTGATGTGGATGTTGATGATGTTTATGTTCTTGTTTAGCTTGGAGAGCATAATTGAAAGATACAAAAAGGAATTTATTGAGCAGGGTTTATCATTGGGCAATCCTGCGGTTCCTAGGGTAAGTATCGTGTCCGTTGTGACGACGTTCGATTTGCTTCGGCAACTGCTGCATTAATACACAACAGCCTACAAAAGCGAGGCTGCGAAGGTATTTGTATTTTGTCTATAACAGATTTTGAATTTTACGCTTTTAAGTTGGTAAATGGTACTTACATGTATAGATTGACAACGTTTTAGACGCTGTACACACCCTTTGCAGTTGTTGTTGGTGGTGGTGGTTGTTGGTGGCGTTGTTCTTGATGATGGTGTTGTTGCTGGTGTTTGTTGTTTGTTGTTGGTGTGAGTGGTGATGATGGTGTCGCTGTTGTTTGTGTTTGTGTTTGTGTTTGTGTTTGTGTTTGTGTTTGTGTTTGTGTTCGTGTTCGTGTTCGTGTTCGTGTTCGTGTTCGTGTTCGTGTTCGTGTTCGTGTTCGTGTTCGTGCTGTTGCTGTTGCTGTTGCTGTTGCTGTTGCTGTTGCTGTTGCTACTGTGGCCAGAGAATTTATATTTTGTTCTTGTTGGTGTTGGTGTTGGTGGTGATGTTGGTGTTGGTGGTGATGATGGTGGTTGTGGTGGTGTCGGTGGTGATAATAATGGTGTCGGTGGTCATGTTGTTATTGTTATTAGTGGTGGTGTTGTTGGTGTTAGTGCTGGTTGTGTTGCAGTTGCTGCTATTGGTGTTGCTGCATGGCGTTGATGTTTCCGTCGATGAATTTTATTATCGGCGCATATGTTTACATATTTCGTGAAATGGATGTTTATTGACTTATTTGTTAGGTACAGGAAGAAGAAGCGCCTCCCGTCACTCCAACCTCTCTCGTTTCATTTGGAGACATGTCTATGAACTTAGACACGCCTATCTACGATTCGGCCGTCGAAGGGAAACTAACCAATATCGTAAAGTCTGGATTCCTCGTGAAAAAAGGTGGGATTATACATATACTGTTTGAATGACTTGGCGGCGAAACGAACGCCTGTGTACAAACCTCCTTATGATTGACGTCATGACAAAAACACCACATGACATAACTCCCACTGACGAAAACACCGCTGAGGAGAATTTATCGAGAGTCCCCGGGATAATTTTTATAGAGAGTCCCCGGAGGAGAATTCCTCGGGAGTCCCCAAGGAGAATTCCTTGAGGTCCCCCAGGAGAATTCCTCGGGAGTCCCCAAGGAGAATTCCTTGAGAGTCCCCGGGGAGAATTTCTCGGGAGTCCTCGGGAGTCCCCGGAGAGAATTCCTTGAGAGTCCCCAGGGAGAATTTCTCGGGAGTCCTCGGGGAGAATTCCTCGGGAGTCCCCGGGAAGAATTCCTTGGGGGTCCCCGGGGAGAATTCCTTGAGAGTCCCCAGGGCGAATTCCTCGGGAGTCCCTGGAGAGAATTCCTTGAGAGTCCCCGGGGAGAATTCCTCGGGAGTCCTCGGGGAGAATTCTTCAGGAGGCTTTGAGGAGAATTCCTCGGGAGTCCTCGGGGAGAATTCCTCAGTTGGCTTCGAGGAGAATTCCTCGGGAGTGCTCGGGGAGAATTCCTTGGGAGTCCTCGGCGAGAATTCCTTGGGAGGCTTCGAGGAGAATTCCTCCCGGCGAGAATTGTAAAAAATTCGTATTTTGCGACAAAAAATTAGGGTGTAGCTACTAAATGTTGCAATTGTATCAAGAATTATAGCCAATGTACCCAGCCGGTCGAATATACCAGAAAACGGTATATTCAAATAATGTTTTACCACGAAAATGAGGGAGTTACAACTGTATATTGTGAAAATGGCGTATTTTGGTAATAAAATTTATGCGGTCTTTGTTATTTGTCGTTGTATAATACGTATACCTGAATATGAAATGGCAATATTTAACGTTTTTCCGACTCACTCGTGTAAACATCATAAAAGCAACTGGCTAGCATTATTCATCGATTATCCAGTATGCATGTTAATGTCATGAACAAGCATATATCTAATGTTGTTCGACTTTAAAGTGTATATGAAATGAAAATTAAGTTTGTCTAATTTGAAAGAACTCTTGATATTGTAAAGTAACATCTACAGTTTTTCCATATCTTACTTCGTTCTTGAGATATTACCATTTGTTTCATATGTAAATGAGCACACTACATACGTCACATTCTATAATGAGTTGTTGGAAAATTAGGAATATTGTTGAAGTTGTCGAACAAAGTCACACGAAACTGGGCATGTAGGTGTATTTGTCTCATGACATTAAACAAACACAGGTTCAAGCGATTTAACAGATTAATATCAATGATATGCACGATTTCTCATTAACTCATTATACAATGTGATGTATGCAGTGTGATCATTTACATATCAAACAAATAGTAAGATCTCAAGAATGAAGTAAGATATGGAAAAACTGTAGAAGATGTTACTTTACAATATCAAGAGTTCTTTCAAATTAAACAAACTTAATTTTCATTTCATATACACTTTAACCAAAGCTATTATTTTCATTTTTTGAGTAATCCAGATTTTCATGTCCAGATTCCGATAAATTGTACTCTATCTGAATGGCGCTCCGTCGTGATGACGTCACTATTTAAGTTTGTTCGCTTTTACCCATAATTCTTGCAGTCCGAACAATAGATAATGGCTCATTTGCAATCACTTGAAAGTCAATTTTGGTTTGTTTGTCCGCATTTTGTGCTATAAATAGCAGCTCGATGGTACGCTATTAATCATATTTTTAAGCCGGACGTGCAATCATCATAGAATCGACCAGTTGATGCCAGGACCATTTTCGCCGGCTCCCAACGTGGAGACAAAATGCCTTTGGGGACGAGGTTGCTACATCATATAATCTACAGGGGTTTGACAAAAAAAGTGGCCACCATTGAAGTAATATTTAAAACACCAGCAGGAGGGTTTTAAATATTACTTCACTTAAATCAAACATGTTCTGCGAGTGTTTTGAGGCTTTAAAAACGATCACCATTTGGTAAGTTCGTTGGCGTAGTAATTTTGAAAAATAACGTTGTCTAAGGCGAGAAAATCAAAGCTAAAGTTTATGTAAATCAGGAGAATATTTTATCACATATAAAACCACGATACGGTTATGATTTTTCTTTGTGTTTTGCTCATGGATTATTACTGTTTTTTAAAGTATGATTAATGTGCATTGTATAACTTTTATTAGAGCACAGAAAAATATGTGAAGTTATATATTTTTAGAATGCGTACGTCAATATCTGCTCAAATATGATATCGACTTCTAGTCTTATCCTTTAATTTTAAAAATATATTAATTTTTCATGATTTTCAATCTTGTAACAAATGAGTGAATCTTAGTTCGACTTACTCCAATTGGTCTTCAAAATTATTTAAGTGCGAAATTTCACCCCAGTTTTTTATGATTGCATTTGAAAGAACCCTTAAAATGACAACGTAACATCTTTCGTATATAGAATTTCGTTTCCTTGCTTCATTCTTGAGATATTCAGGTTTGTTTGATATGCAAATGCCTACTTATGACATCACAGTGCATAATGACATTTTAGAAAAGTATGATTTTCTTTGGAGAGTGCTTATCGAAAGTACTTAATAAAAATTTGCACTTGCATGTATGTAGCCATGACTGGTCACCAAACGTGTGTAGTGGGGTGTAAAATATTTGGACTATCCTAAAATTGATCCTATTTCAAAAAGTCATTATGTGGTGTGATGTCATAAGTATACATTTGCATATCAAACAAACCTGAATATCTCAAGAATGGAAACGAAATTCTACGAAAGATGTTACGTTGTCATTTTAAGTGTTCTTTCAAATGCAATCATAAAAAAACTGGGGTGAAATTTCGCTGCTTTGGCACTTTAACCATATTTTTAATGATGGCCACTTTTTTTTTGTCCACCCCCTGTATATCAGTAGCGAAGCTATATATCCCATAGATTTGGTATATACAAACTTTTTTTTATTATATGCGTGTTTTAAGGTACTACCAAGAAGTGGAAAAGCATGTATTTCGTTTTAAATGGCGAGGATCAACAATTACTATTCTTTGAGCAAGTGAAGGTGCGCCTTAGGTTGTGTTTGCGTATTTTTGAATGAAGACAGACGATTATTCATTAGCAGAAACTCAGACCCCGTTTACACGATGCCGGTACAATTTGGAAACGGAACAAAATCATGCCGGTGTGTAAATACAAGCCAAAAAGTCTTGCGTTTACACGGTGCCGGTATAATATAATGACGGATTAGCATGTGACTCTTACAATGAGAATTGAGAAGACTTTGTGAATACTGCTGACCCGAATACTGTGGTCGTATATATCGTGATTACCGTCCTCAAACTGTTAGTGTTCCGTTTTCATTTCATACCGTCAAGGAGCCCGTCTTCATTTTGTGCCGTTTTCATGTCATTTTTATGCCGGTATCGTGTAAACGCAAGGCCTAAACGGCATGATTTTGTTCCGTTTTCAAATTGTGCCGGTGTCACGGTCTCAGCGATCCCCCAGTCTGAGTTATCCCCTAAGACCAACTGCGCAGTTATCCCCTGCTTTTCTGCATTGATATTGTCGTTCTAATTCTAACTAGAAAAATACGTATAATCATGGAAACCATACTTTTATCGCGTTCTTTTAAACATTTGGTCGCAAGGTAATCAATATATCATAAGTATAAATATAAATATAAAACGTCTGTGATTATTACGAATGGCAATACCATGTAACTCATGTAAATAATAGTTCGCTAAGCTTTCGTCTCGCTAAACTCGCTACTTCATCATTCTAAGAATATGTAAATTTAATAAGACATAAGTAGTCTTCAATGCTCTGAATAGCGAACTATTATTTATATGAGTTACATGGTATTGCCATTCGTAATAATCACAGACGTTTTATACTTATACTTATATTGATTACCTTGCGACCAAATGTTTAACAGAACGTGATAAAATATGGTTTCCATGATTATACGTATTTTTTGAGTTAGAACAACGACAATATCAATGCAGAAAAGGGATAACTCAGACTGGGGGATCGCTGAGACCATGACACCGGCATCGTGTAAACGGGGTCGTAATTTTTTTTTTTTTTTTTTTTTTTATTTAACTTTACCTTGACTAAATAAATAAATACAAGGATAGGAACACCGCAACAGCTGAGGCCGATTACTGCGGGTCCTGATTGTCTACGATTTACATTAAATAATATGTGATATAAATATAATTATATGATATAAACATAACAAGTAAAAACGTTTAATATGAAGCTACAATTAGTGACAAAACCTCTTCGGACACATTAAATAATAATTTATTTTATAGAAAATTACATAAACATAATCCGTTGACCCCCTCCCCCCTTTTTCAATGTTGGTGTACAACAAGATCATGTAGTTAGGAAGGCATGTGTAATGTAGACAGCGATACTTTGGCCACTCAACATTGAAAGGGGGGAGGGGGGAATATATCCTTTAATTAGGAGAAATGTCCGAAGGGTTTTGTCACTGATTGTCTGAAAACGAAAAGGTCTTATTTATACTCACGGGTGATCCTTTCGCTGACTTTCATCTTATTATTTTAGAGAAGTTTATATGTCCAAACGTCCGAACTCCTGTTTTCACTGCGAAAACTATTTGATAAGATTTTGGTACCTGTTTATTCCATATATTTACAATGGAGGGCGGTCGCAAGGGTGTGAAACTCGGGTCAATGCAGTGTTAATAGCTCGCGTATTCAGTTTTACGTTAATAAACACGAAGCCATGAAAACAAGTCGAATATAGATACCCCTGAACGTGTGTCATGTTGCAATAACTATGCCCCTTGACGCATCTTATCTGTACGTTTTCGGTATTGCACTTACACGTGTTGTTTAAATATGACGTAGAAGGAGAGTGTCTGATCTTCAAGAGTCGTCTAATTAATTGCCGACACGGTTAACGATTTACACCTATTTGAATAAAACTATTGAATATATATTAATTATGTTGAGTGTAAACCGTAAATCGTTCTCAAATTCATTAATAATTCATGAGATTTCGCTCAATCAGACAGCTCCATTCCGTCACGTGAATCGAATGGGCTGTGAAACACCGGTAAAACACTGGTTTCTTCGTCAAACACTAGCGTTTCATTTCTGTCACTTAAACAAGAAACATGATACGATTATCCGCAAGTCCCACAACGGCGACTCATTGGTTCATTGTCTTTCATTTGAGAAGCCATTTCCAAAACTCGTTCTGCGTGTTTGTCAGGTCAGGAGACCCTGGCTGAATTGTTCGCATTGCTGCGTTAACAGAGCGCAAGGCACGTTTTTACTTTCGCTGACGTCTGTGACGGCTCATTCTCCATCACAAATATTTTGTTGCCACATTCTCCCTTACCGGCAATTTCAAAAAGAATTGCAGACGATCGACGTATAAACTGGGCAAAATAATGTAACAGACATCTTTTCATATACCTCTGCACAAATAACACCTTTTCCATGCACTATAGCCACTAGTAAGTGTAAACGCTTTCCTCCAGCAAGATCGTAAAAGAGCGCTATTATGACGTCATTAAATTAGTATGCTTATACGAATTATTATTTAAGGAGATATATTTTTGTGCAGTTGCATGCAAACGTTCATGAAATATCATATTGTATTTCTGTATAGTTGAGGAGAAAACACTTAACCGAAATTGACTCTTTTTTTTTTCAGACAATTAGTGACAAAACCTCTTCGGACACATTAAATAATAATTTATTTTATAGAAAATTACATAAACATAATCCGTTGACCCCCTCCCCCCTTTTTCAATGTTGGTGTACAACAAGATCATGTAGTTAGGAAGGCATGTGTAATGTAGACAGCGATACTTTGGCCACTCAACATTGAAAGGGGGGAGGGGGGAATATATCCTTTAATTAGGAGAAATGTCCGAAGGGTTTTGTCACTGATTGTAGCTGAAGGTCTAAAAACAACAAGTAGGGGAAACACATAGACTACGGACAGAGTTACATTTAATACAAATTGATTTCCAGGTGCGTGGGTCTTCAGAATGGTATATAGAGAGAATAGCAGAGTGGTAGTATTCTTTTAGTTTGTTTTTGAAATTTGAAAGATTGGTAGTCCGGGTTATTTCTTGAGGCAGCACGTTCCATATTCTTGGAGCTCTTATTAGGTATGATTTACCGTACGTAGATGTTCTATATGATCGCTGTTTGAAAGCGCTGCCATCTGTTTTAATCTGAGATCTTGTAGGTATGTTGGTAGGTTTGCATTTTTCAGGAATTGTAGTTTTGTCAAATGAAATATATTGATTGATTATTTTGAAAAAGAATACCATGTCCAGATATTCGTGCCAGTAGGTTAGAGGAAGTAGGTTTGTTTCGATTAGTCTGTTCTCGTAAGTAATTTCACATTGGAAAGGTAGATAATTGGAAAGGTAATAGTATACTATTGAAAAGACTGCAAACTGATTGGCTACCCTACTCGATATCTATTCGTCAATAGATAGCGAGTAGGAAATTGAGTATCAGTACTCGCGCGACCATGCAGTAAAACAAGATGGAGGTGACGAGGAGTGAAACATTTGTTTTGCCTTGGTTTTCACACAGAAACAATGGTTATGCTTCGTTTTTTTGAAATAGTGTAATAAAAGTTGCGTAGTGTGGAAACAACAATCGAAATATAGTAAGGTTAGATATACTGCCGAACAGAGAACGTAGGAGTCTAACGTTTCGAGGGAAGGCCCTTCGTCAGAGAGAAACGTCAAGTATATCTAACCTTACTTATATTTCGATTGTTTTTTTTTAAATAATTTGGAAGGACTAAGGTAGACAAGTTATGTTTGTGAAAATTGGTCGTCTATAGGTTAGTGTAGTCTTGAGAAAGACTGTTGTTGATCTCGGTGACTGACAGCACCACCCACGAACAACAACCACCTCCCCGACAACACTTACCACAGATTCCAGACATACCGCAATCGTGATATAATGAACCAAGCTCGCGAACGTACCACATGCACTATACATGTATACGTACAACTTATCATATAATGAACCAGACACAGATGTAGGCGAACCTGACAGAAACCTTTCACTCGACTCTGAAGATGACCGCTGCTGAAGCCGTCGAAATGTCAGTCACTAACATCAACCACAGTCTTTCTCAAGACTACACTAACCTAGACGATCAATCTTGTTATAAAAATTATTGTCCAGCAAATAATTCGTAACAAAGCCATGATAAAATGAAAAGTCGTAAGTAAGCATGATAAAAAATTTTTAATAAAGAACTAACGTTCTCCTCATTTATTATTCTCCTATCACATCTATTTTTGTAATTGCGTAGGTATAAAGCTGAGACAATTTTGTAAATATTTATCACTCTGATAATGTCGCTGGTTAGTGACGAAACGTTAGTTCTTTATTAAATTTTTTTATCATGCTTACTTACGACTTTTGATTTTATCATGGCTTTGTTACGAATTATTTGCTGGGCAATAATTTTTATAACAAGATTACGATTCCCGCCTGGTACCTCGATTGCTACAATCTAAACGATCAATTTTCACAAACATTTACTAATCCTAGGTTCAAACCATTTACTTTAGTACACAAGTTAGTCGAGCTCCGCTCTCGTTAACTATTCATTCACAGTAATTTCGAGCTCATAATCTAATTGTTAATTAGCACCAGGAGACAACCATAACTTCATATAATATCACTGATGTTATTTTAATTTTAGAGAACTCGACCGAAGGGACTGATAGATCTTGCTTACTCGACTGTTTACGAAGTTCACGAAAGTCTTTTTGGAAGGTACTCTGTCTGTATGTTGTCGCTTAAACGGATGCTTCAAAAGGACCTTTCCAGTCTATCCACGTTTTTCGTAGCTTTATTTACTGTGTCCGCATGTTGTCACTAAAATGATGCCGCATGACCTTACTTTACCTGATCTGACCTTACCTCACCTCACCTCACCTCACCTCACCTCACCTCACCTCACCTCACCTCACCTCACCTCACCTCACCTCACCTCACCTCACCGCACCTCACCTCACCTTACCTCACCTTACCTCGCCTTACCTCACCTCACCTCACCTCACCTCACCGCACCGCACCTCACCTCACCTCACCTCACCTTACCTCACCTTACCTCACCTTACCTCGCCTTACCTCACCTCACTTTACTTTACCTCACCTCACCTCACCTCGCCTCGCCTCGCCTCGCCTCGCCTCGCCTCGCCTCGCCTCACTTTACCTCATCTTACCTTACCTCATCTTACCTTACCGTACCTTGCCTTGCCTTGCCTTGCCTCGCCTTACCTCGCCTTACCTCACCTCACCCTACCTTACCTTACCTTATTTTGCCTTGCCTTGCATTCCATAACATTTCAAATTACATTACGTTGCGTTGCATTACATTACATTTACGTTACGTTGCGTTGTATTTATATTTACATCTACATTACATTACATTACATTACATTACATTACATCGCATCACATTTATATTACGTCACGTTTACATTACGTTACATTTACATTACATTTATATTTACATTATATTTACGTTTTCATCTACATTACATCACATTTACATTACGTTACATTTACATTACATCACATTTACATTACATTACGTTACATTACATTTATATTTACATTACATTTACATTACATTACATGTACATTACGTTACATTACATTACATTTATATTACATTTACTTTACATTACATTTACATTACATTTACATTACATTTACATGACATCACATTTACATTACGTTACATTTACATTTACATTACATCACATTTACATTACATCACATTTACATTACGTTACATTTACATTACATTACATTACATTACATTACATTACCGATTTCTTCTCGGCTTTCCTATTTTTCTTTTTGTTACCAAGACAGTAATGATATTTTCTTTATAGGCCTAACTGTTTCCAGGTTGCAGTTCGATTTGGTGACACGCGATTCTTCTATTTATGTGCAGATACGTGCGATGAAGCGAATGTAAGTGGTGTAGGGTTTTTGCATTGTGTAAAGGCTCGTTTACACAGCCGATTTTTGCTGCGATTTTTCTCCTCCTGACTGATGTGATCGAATGGATTGACTTACGAATGCATTGGACATTTGTGCAAAGCTTTAGTGGTTCAACACATTTGTGAGACATCCGTTCAATCGCATGCGTCAGAATGAGAAACGTCGCACCAAAAATCGCCTGTGTAAACGGGCCTTAAGGTGGCCCCATACAGTTTCGTGAAAAATGGAAAATACAAGTTTGAGAGTCCAAAACACGTGCATAAACAATTCGGAAAAAGAATAAAACTAAATGTTATACATAGTTAAACATTCTGACAATCAAAAACTGTTACCAAATAAATAGCAACGGTTGTTGCTATGGCAACAGTGACGTTTCAAAATGACTGCCAATTACCCTTCAAACTAATTTAATTCGAAAAAAACTTTGGTGACGCCCAATTTTTTTTCATTAAAACTTTTCTTGAAGTACGAGTAATCAATAGTCCGATTTTAAAAAAATTCTGTAAAACGAATAATTTTTTTCCTGGAAATATCATTTTTGTTAATGTTTAAAAAATTTCGTTCTACAGAATTTTTTTAAAATTGGTCTATTGATTACTCATACTTCAAGAAAAGTTTTAATGAAAAAAGATTCGGGGGTCACCAAACTTTTTTTCGAATTAAACTAACTTGAAGGGTAATTGGCAGCCATTTTGAAACGTCATATCCTCTTTCATAAAATCAATATGTATCTATGTAACTTGTTCATTGACCATAAAATTGAGCAGTGTTTTAAAAAATCTACATTACCCCCTGCTGTGTTCACCTCGCTTAACCGTCGGATAAACATTGTTATATTACTATTTTTACTCTAAAATATACAGGAAAATCAAATTTACTGTTCAGACTAACTGCCTACTTAATCTACCATGTAAGAGGGAAAATTCACACATATACTTACAACTAGACGACTTTAAATCACGCTTGAAGTCGCCCAGGTTCTGGGCGATAAACAAGTCATATAGATACATATTGATTTTATGAAAGAGGATATGAACAGTTACATGCTATTAAACAGTATGCATTTCTATGCCATATAAAATAAATCAATTATAAAATAGAATCACACATTGTACTTGGGCTACCTATGGTATTTCGAGACAAGTATTCGTCGATCGGCGTTTCTTACAAAACCAAACAAAGGACAGACAAGAGATCGTAACTAAACGTAGACACTAAATTATATGCCATTTAATAAGAGCTAGCTAGAATCAAAGTTTTGTCATTTCAATAAGACGCATTCATACTGCTGTTAGTTGTTTAGAAGTGGTTTACCTGTTGGATTGCATCTTCGATTAGGATTTGTTTTGATTAATAGGCGCTCTTGTTCTCTGGCATTTAATTTTCAAATGCAATACTGCAATTTATCGCAGTGTTTTGTTTGTAGTTGTACGCTCCTTTCGTTCCCTTCGAATAGGCTACAGTAACACAAGAGACTGAGTGAAGACCATCCAAATATTTTTGAGTTCTCAGACAAAGACAAATGTCAATCTCACGCGGAGCGTCAAAATAATATATTTCTCTTCGACACGTGCAGTTTCCTAGCAAAGCCTATAAGATCCTTTTATTCCATATATTCTATGAGCAGATGAACAGAAATACGTCCGAAACGTGGAGCGTGTATACAGCATACAGAAGTGTTATGCACAGTCTGTAAAGTGCGAAATATGTACTTGAAAGGCCGTTGTAATCAAAGCCGTTGCGAATAGAACACGCTGACAGACTCGTGGAGTGTCGTTTATAATTATTTTCGACAAATTCTGAGTCTGACATTGCTACAAATCGATTCAAACGACTTTTGGAAGCTTATAATATAATCGGCAGAGAACCAAACAATGAGAAACTTAATATATTGCGGCAGTTAGATGCCAGTTTCCCGTATGAAAACAAAAACACAAGCGCGCAATGCATTAGCTGGACACTCATCCTTTAAGTTAATGTAAGTTAACAAAAGAATGCCTTCGGAGCCAATCAAAACACAGAATAAAACGATCGACTCACGACAAACCACCGAAGCCAAAATAATTACTGTACACCAAGTATTTCATAAGTCATTGTTGACATCATGAAGCGAGATAGTCAAGGAGCGGATATTCAGCAAGAGGAAGTTTTTACAAATTTAGTAAGTATTTTAAGTATGAATCGTAGGCAATTCTTAATTGTGATGTACTAGACGTTGTTGAAATGATGATAAAAGTTTTTGAAAGCAAATTAATCGCGTTGCGTGGACGATTTCATATTCAGACGAAGCAATTTATAATATGGCCAACATGTCTGATCGAGCTTCGTAAACTGACAAGACGTCTGTGCGTTGGCGAACAGAAATGGATGGCCTTCTTCTAAGAAAACAAAGTTAACTTCATTGGTCAAGCAACAATGCCCAAGACCTATGGTAGTCCACGAGCAAAATATGCTATTAAATAGCATATTGTCGATGTAGGTGTCAAATGTCAGTGACAGGCTATGTTTAGAGCGTGAACTGGCAAGTCTCAATACGGTATTAATGGAGTAAAATTGTATGCTGCAGTTGTCAATGTCATGCAAAATGTGTTATGAATGTGCAAACATTTATTGTACTTTTATTGAATTTTGATGACATAATTTGCTGGACATCTTTTTCATTCACTATTAAATTTTACAGCAGTAATACCCGAGATGCTTGTTATCTCAAGCGATTTTCTTTACCTTCTAACTAGATTGTATTATTGTTTGAGAAATTGTTGTAACGAAAATATTTAAATACTGTATTCATTACCAGAAATTGAATAGTCGTAACTTACCGTACTTACCCGTAACTTACCGTAGCTTACCGTAACTTACCCGTAACTTACCCGTAACTTACCGTAACTTAAACTTACCGTAACTTAAACTTACCGTAACTTAAACTTACCGTAACTTAAACTTACACTGAAGTGATTTTAAACTATAGCATAGTTGATGAATTAAATGAACTTGCTTTGCTAGTGTTTGTGCTGAATGATGTAAAATCCGATCAGAGCGACATGCTGTGCTTTAATATAGTGTGTTGTGAATCTGTTCGCGCCGAGTTGAGCACTGAATGACGATGAGAAATACAATCAGACGACGTCCGTGTTTAGTAGCTAGTGTTTAGTCACTTTAGTGTATTGTGAATAGTTTGTTGTTTGCCTTATCCCTAATCGTAAAATGACAATTTTAGGTAAATTGGGGAAAACAGGAAACGCGGTCGCTAATCGCATTGTTAAAAGAATGTCACACTATATCGCTTTCGTTCTAACACGTATTCATTGACTTGTCTCCGTGGAGCACGCAGAATAATATTTGGGCTCGCATTTAGAAATGTGCCCATGTAACCAGGCCTTATTCAAGGTGGCTGCCTGTGTGATTATCTAGAATTCAAAAAGTATATATATAGTAAGGTATAAACTGCCGAAACAGAGAACGTATGAGCCTTCGTCAGAGGCCATTCGTCAAAGGGCCTTCAATCGAAACGTTAGACTCCTACGTTCTCTGTTTCGGCAGTATATCTAACCTTACTATATTTCAACTGTTGATTATCTATAATGTCACTTAAGTGACTTAACCCAAAATAGAAACCCAAACCCTAATCAGAAAACGAGTTTACTGCCTAGCTGATACACTAAACTGGTCCACTGGCGAGTTGACTCCCTAGCTAGAAAACATCAAACGATTGAGTCATTTAAATATACATTGACTAATATGAAGTCAAAGCCATTCCTGTGTGTAGCTGCTAGTCTACCAATTTGAGACAGTGAAGTCTGGTAAGCTCACTAGTGGATCAATTGCTAAGCAGTAAACTCGGTTTCCGAGTCTCGGGCTGAGAGTTCGGGTTTTCGTGGGCAGCCATCTTGAATGAGGCCTGGTTACATAGGCAAATTTCCAAAATGCGAGCCCAAAATATTATTCTGCGTGGAGCACGGGTGGCGTGTGCTGTTAGGGCGCTGCCTCTCACCAAAAGGTTCAGCCTAGGTAGACGGGTTAGTACTTGGATGGGTGACCGTCTGGGAATAACCCCGTTCTCGAGCTTGGGACTCATGTGAGTAGAGTTTAGTTGGTCTCTCCTGTGCTCTGAGGGTTTTTCGCCAGGTTCTCTGGTTTTCCTCCCTGCGTAAAATCAACACCTAGATCTTAGCTGTGATCCGTGGACTGAACTGTTCGTATGGCGGCTGTTTGAAGGGCCTTTGATATGCCTCGACACGGCCAAGTTGAAAATCCTTAAAAGAAATTGTAACTCTTGATATGTAGTTTCTAAATTGATAATAACGACATAATTATTATTACTATAGTTGGTCTATACTAAAACAATTAGACAACTCGGACTCGTTGTCTATTTGTTAAATATCCATAATTGAGTTGATAATTGTATTCTGACAAATGTAGGAGTGGATTCAGGAGATTCGTAAATTTAGCAACAAGACGAGAAGAACTGCGACGAAAATGATGGCAAGTTCTGATGTGAAACAACTGCGTGGTCTGGAACTGAATATCATAGAGGCACACAACCTTCCTGGTCACAAGTCCTATCACCCGTACTGTATTGTGTTATTAAATGAAGTGCGCATGTGTCGGTCGCAAGTCCGAGAAGGAGAGAATCCAGTGTGGGGAGAGGAATTCAAATTCAAGTAAGATGCCACATAATATACTCTGGCTATGAGTCTCAGCACATGGCCAAAGGTTAACTTTAAATATTAATGACGATGTAGTGATGACATTGACAGGGACAGTGACAGACAGTAGAGAGCTTAAGCATATATTAGGCGTTTTTGAGACACGGACGGTGACCGGAAGAACAGGAATACAACACAGAACTACTGAACCGCGTATTCTTTGAAAAGACTTTTTCCCAAAACAAAGGCTATGAATAATCACATCTCTAAACTGTAAGCTCATAAGCTTAAATTTCACCTTATATAAAAAGACAGATTCCTTTATTTTATATTGTAATGTAATGTAATGAAATTATATCTCCCTTAAAATACAAGTTTTCTACTTTAAAAGTATGTCTCATTGTAGTAAAGCAACGATGACAGGCCTCAACGTTCTAGACGTTCCCGTCGTCTCAAGAACGTGAAAATGCTCTCAATGACGTCTTGTGTAGAACGACGACGGCGTTCTCTTTGCTCTTGAGATTTTAAATTGCTCATTATCATTGTTTTGAATGAAAAATGCTATTTAATTCAATCGCCGTCCGTGGCTCTAAAACGTCTGTTGTTGTTTAAGCTCTCTAGTACCCTGCGAGTCAGAGCCCACTTTCCCCCGAAGCTTGCGTAGGTCGGAAAGGGGCTCTGACTCGCAGGGTAGCTCTCTAGTGACAACGACGACAACGAGATGAGAGTGAGAGGGGCATGGACAGTGACAGTGATAGGGAGCTTAAGCAAATACAACGCGAACGTCAAGGAGAACGTCTTTAATACAATCGAATTTTCATCTTACAACAAAGAAAATGAATAATTTTTAGTCCCAAGAGTAATCGTAACGCCGTCCCCGTTCTACATACAACGTTATTCAGATCATTTTCACGTCTTCAGGACGACGTCAAGTCGTGAAACGGTAAAACCTGTTAGTTGAGTTTGACTTTAAACTATGCGACAAAATCCTTTTAGAACTCTAAACCTTTTGGATGTCAAAAAACATACTTTAAGCATTCAATACTATACGTAAATGATTTGTTGTTTCTGCTAGATACTGAATTGCCGTCGTCGTCCTAGCTTGCTTAAGCTCCCTAGTGACAGTGACAGTGACAGTGACAGTGACAGTGGCAGTGGCAGTGGCAGTGGCAGTGACAGTGACAATGACAATGGCAACGAGAGTGAGAGGGACAGGGACAGCGAGAGTGAGAGTGAGAGGGGCTTGGACAGGGACAGTGACAGGGACAGTGGCAGTGGCAGTGACAGTGGCAGTGACTGTGGCTGTGACAGTGACAGTGGCAGTGGCAGTGGCAGTGATAGTGACAGTGCAGTGACAGTGGCAGTGGCTGTGGCTGTGGCTGTGGCAGTGGCAGTGGCAGTGGCAGTGGCAGTGGCAGTGGCAGTGACAGTGGCAGTGACAGTGACAATGGCAACGAGAGTGAGGGACAGGGACAGGGACATTGACAGGAGTGAGGGGGGCATGGACAGGGACAGGGACAGTACATGACAACGACGACAACGAGAGTGAGAGGGCCATGGACAGAGGCAGGGACAGTGACAGTGACAACGATAACGAGAGTGAGAGAGACAATGGATAATGATAATGACAATCATAATGATAATAGAGATAGTTATCCAACTGATCTTTTTGCCAAAACAGTAAACGTGCAATTATTTTCCTGACAATTGTTGCGCTACTTTCTGACCGCATGCCGATATGTATGTTTTTTCTAACTTGACCACTTTTTCCTAACGTGGCACTTTTTCTGAACATGTTTTTGTGTAATCTATTTTAGTGATATTCCAGAGGATATTGTATCATTTACTGTGGAAATATTAAACAGAAACAAACGTTCAAAAGATCATGATATTGGTACGTTTTTATCTTTGTCTATAGACTGGGCTCTGGGATATAAGTTTTCGCGCCAACTTTAGTTTTTATATATCGACAACCGTTACAGTTCTAGTAGGGACCTTACGAGAGCATTTTCACGTCTTCAGGACGACGTCAGTGGCCAAAAGATGAGAACTGTTGTTTAAGATTGACCTCAATACAAACACTACAATCTTTTTAGCAGTACTGCTGCGTTTTGAAAGTCATTAAACTAGCTTCAAATATCAAATATAATATTCAGTTAGCCATGACTTTTTTAATTATAAAGTTTATGTTGCTTTTTGACCGCCGTCGTCGTCCTAGCATCGTAAGGTCCCTAATAACTTGGAAAAACCTAGGTTCTTAGACGCGATATTTTACTGTATCCAAATACTGACTAATATGAAGTCGAAGCCATTTCTGTATTTAGCCACCAGTCTAACAACTTCAGTCAGCCATTTCGAGTAAACTATCGAAATATAGTAAGGTTAGATATACTGCCGAAACAGAGAACGTATAGGAGTCTAACGTTTCGAGCGAAGGCCCTTCGTGTAAACAACACGTTTCTCTCTGACGAAGGGCCTTCGCTCGAAACGTTAGACTCCTACGTTCTCTGTTTCGGCAGTATATCTAACATTACTGTTATATTTCGATACTGTTATATTTCGATTGTTGTTTCAACACTGCCTACGCAACACGCTACTTTCATTTCGAATAAAGTCTGATAAACTTACTGGTGGCTAATTGGTAGCTGCGGTATACTTACCTCCTCCGAAGAGACGGCTGGACGCGTGAGCCACAGAACATGACTGTGACATTTGTATAAATTAAATGCACGATGTCAAAAACCATAGAAGCTGACTGAAATATAACTGACTTTCCTGATCCTGTAGGCTAAATAACGAGAACATATTGGCCATTAACCAATTTCTCTAGAGCTTCCTGTTGTAAATCTTTTAGACAATCAACCGTAATAGAACACTTGCGAAATATATGATTCACATGTGCTGAGCGTCACACTGTACGCATGCTCACTACTACAGGAGTCGCATATTTCGCAGCTCATAAATTTCGCGCCTGCGAAAAACCCTCGAAGCACAGGAGAGATCAACTAGAACTCTAATCACGAGAACGTGGTTATTCCCAAGCGGTCACCCATCCAAGTACTAGCCCCTTCCCACCGGGCTTAAGGTTACAGGATACCCTAGGATGCTATTTCAAGAAATTTGTTACCGCTCGCTCAATTTTTTTGCGATTTGTCTCAAATATGCACCAAATGTAGTTAAGTATGTGACGGACACTATTGTATTATACATGCAGTAAATAAGAAATAAAATATTGTTGCAGATATACTCATCAGTTTAAAATCACAATACCTTCGCGCCGCGGTTTAAGGCGGTCTTTAGTTTTACCAAAAAGATCTCAATTTATCATATTTACACTTCTCAATGTTTGTTCTAAAAAAGTGTGTTCGCGCGTTTTATTTATGTAAAAATTACCTGAGTTACAAGCTTTTATTTGTCAATTGCTTGTGCCACAACATAGGTCGAGAAATAAAATATCCTAGCTGCTAAACCACTACATTAATAAAAAAATGCGAACACACTTTTTTAGAACAAACATTGAGAAGTGTAAATATGATAAACTGAGAGCTTTTTGGTAAAACCAAAGACCGCCTTAAACCGCGGCGCGAAGGTACTGTGATTTTAAACTGATGAATATATCTGCAACAATATTTTATTTAAGAAATAAAAAACGTGTCGCGTGCGATTATCGAGTTATAATGCGTGAGAGATGCGTTAATGATAACTCGATAATCGCACAGCGACTAAGTTTTTTATTTCTTTTATAAAATAATGACTTTAAATTGTCAATAAACCCAATAAAAGTAAGCAAGAAAACAGATTACCTTGTCTCAGGACGAGTGTGTTACCATTTAGCGCCACGCGTGGCCCCGTACAACACGTCGGGGATTTTAGCGATGAAAATGCACTTAAAGTTGCACTGAAAACATTCTGCTGTGTTAATTACGTGATTAGACATATATCCAAGTAATTTTTGACTTTCGTTGATGATTAAATCCACATAAAATTCATCAAAAACGACAAAATCGTCGCGAAGTATCTCGTGTGCCGTGCCGTTATGGAGTTATAATGGCACGCTTGTTTGACCATAGTCAATCGAGATATGGTCTGGAAACTCAACTAAAGTCTTTGGTCTATCTTTTTGTTCGCCTTTATGCATTTTTGTGCACGGTGTACGGTCACTGAACACATTGTATTTTAGTATAATGAACGAATTGTCCAATAGCAACGTTTCAGTTCAATCACTCAACCGTGCTATTTAAATATTAATAAACCTAAAACAAAGGATGTGCACGGTGTTAGGTACGGTTCAACATAAAATCACAGCTCATTATAGGCGCTTTGAAGTTTGCCGAGTTTCCAGACCATATCTCGATTGACTATGGTTTGACCCAATAGCCAATCAGAGTGCGTGTTGTCGTTCATTTACTTCTGGTTATTTATAATTCTTATTTACTGCATGAATACGATAGTGTCTGTCACACTCTTAACTACATTTGGTGCAAATTTGAGACAAATCGGGGAAAAATTGAGCGAGCGGTAACAAATTTCTTGAAATGGCTTCCTAGGGTATCCTGTAACCTTAACTTTGGACTACAGCAGTGCGCTGCTTCGCACTAACAGCACACGCCACCCGTGCTCCCCTAGTGATATTTTTCTTTCTTCCCTAGCATGCGTAACGGTGGCACTGCAGATACTAAAGAAAGGTGAAATTGTCGATGATTGGTTTCAACTTCGGGCCTCTCATTCAAGAACAGAAACTGGCACTGTGCGTTTGAAGGCGAGATACATGGTAAGTGTATGTTGAGAATGTTTTTGTTAGTGGTGTGCGTGCTGTACAGTACGTGTGCGAGTTTGGTGTAATGGAACTCTCGTTTGGTAGACGTTCGCTAAGCTCAAACGTTTTAATGGCCAGTTAGATGCTCTAACCATTAAAGTGCCAAATGCCTACACATAGACGTCATCTCATTACCATACTAGAAATGCGAATCGCCAGAAAACATAATACGATACTGTCCGTCACGTACTTAACCACATTTGGTGCAAATTTGAGACAAATCGGGGGAAAATTGAGCGAGCGGTAACAAATTTCTTGAAATGGCTTCCTAGGGTATCCTGTAACCTTAATGTCGAATTTAAGGTGGCTCCATACAGTTTCTTGAAAAATACAAGTTTGAGAGTCCAAAACACGTACATAAACAATTCGGAAAAAGAATAAAACTAAATGTTATGCATAATTAAACAGTCTGACAATCAAAAACTATTACCAAATTTATACCAACAGTTGTTGCTATGGCAACAATGACGTTTCAAAATGGCTGCCAATTACCCTTCAAACTAGTTTAATTCGAAAAAAACTTTGGTGACCCCCCTTTTTTTCATTAAAACGTTTCTTGAAGTATGAGTAATCAATAGGCCGATTTAAAAAAAATTCTGTAGTACGAATAATTTTTTTTCCGGAAAAATCATGTTTGTTAATTTTTAAAAAATTTCGTTCTACAGAATTTTTTTAAAATCGTCCTATTGATTACTCATACTTCAAGGAAAGTTTTAATGAAAATAAAATTGGGTGTCACCAAAGTGTTTTCCGAATTATATTAGTTTGAAGGGTAATTGGCAACCATTTTGAAACGTCATTGTTGCCCTAGCAACAACTGTTGCTATTTATTTGGTAGCAGTTTTGATTGTCGGACTGTTTAACTATGCATAACATTTAGTTTTATTCTTTTTCCGAATTGTTTAATCTTGTTTTTTGGACACTCAAACTTGTATTTTCCATTTTTCAAGAAACTGTGTGGAGCCACCTTAATCGAGTTATACGTTGAGTTTCGTCGAATAAAACTCAAACAATTAAATTCGCCTATTGTACGACGTTTAACGCAGGCCTAAGTTACTTGCTATATAGGGACAAGGTTTTTTTATGAGAGGCAGGCCAATATACGTTTTCGCTAAAGCATGGTACGGAAACAAGTACTGTGTATGTATCATTGATTGAAATATGTTTTGTTTCAGCATGAAATGATTATGCCAGTGGAGGAATATTTCAGTTTGAAGGAGGTAAGTCTTTAATTATTTTATACATTTTCTCCAGCAGTTCCCCTCCTAATTTTCCAAAGGCTAAGGAAGGACAGAAGACTCTGTCTATTTCAACTTTAGGCATCTCTTGTACTCTCTACTCCACAGGGGTTTTCGTGAGGAACCGCTGATGGATATGTTTGTGGGCGAGAAGTAAACCTCGACCAACTTGAATTCGGTCGATATCTGTTTTTATATAATGATTAATATTTGTTTATTTCTCGAAATCTTATCTGAGTGCATGAGCCATCCCACTGCCTGAAAAGTAAATAGTATTCGGCAGAAAGTTATGCGCTGAAGTGTCTGATTTGTATTTGGATGGGTGACCGCTTGCATGGGAATGATCCCGTTGTCGAGCTTGGAACTCATGTGAGTAGAGTTGTAGTTCATCTCTCCTGTGCTTCGAGGGTTTTTCGCCGGGTTCTCCGGTTTTCCTTCCTCCATAAATTCAACACCTAACATCTTAGCTGCGATCCGTGGTCTGAACTGTGTCGTATGGCGGCTGCCTGGAGCAGGTGTCACCTTTGATATGCCTCACACGGCCACGTTGATCTGCGTCCTTCGCAATTCAGCCGCTGGCTGCAAGTAAAGATGATTAACCCCTCCCCCCCGCCCCCCTTCCACCCCAGTCCTTTTAATTGTTTTGAATTCTTTTCAAGGTTTTGCTGAGTGAAGATATACTTTGCGTGTCGTCACTGATGGAGGTGTGTAAAGATCGTGATACTCTTGCTTCTCGCATTCTCAACGTGTTTCGTCACGAGCAGCAACACCACAACCTTCTGCGGAGGCTCACAGAAAAGGAGATTGGAAGAGAAGGTGGGTTTCTGTCACAACCGTAAAATGCCTTTTATACTGATACTGATTTTGAATAGTTGGATATAGCCAAAATATTTTTTTGATCTGAGCTTTTATTTATTGTTATATTGAGTTGCAGTGCGCGTCTTAGGCCAGTTTTAGACGGCGTGCTTTTCATGTGCCAAATCTAATAGTAATTTGGGACGACTCAAATCTATTTAGCACGGTAGTCAATTTAAACGGCGAACCAAATGGGTCGCACTAAATACCGTTTCGTGTTTCTGTGAACCTGATATAGAAAATACATTTTAATAATTTATGCATTAGATACGGTAAATGAGAAGTTCGCCGTCTAAATCGATGTAAACCAACATCGCACCAAATGCATTAAGTACGACCAATTCAGTCGAACTTAATCAAAAGGTCGAACCAAATAAAAATTGCTGCACCTATTTGATTTAGACGCCGTGTGCTTATCATGTACCTAATCTCTCCTATTTGGTTCGGCACCTGAAAAGCACGCCGTCTAAAACAGGCCTAAGCCACGAATTGTAACTTGGGTGTTCAAAGTGTAAATTCACGGCGAAAGACGAATTCCTCTCAGTGAGGTCTCTCTCCCAGAAAACACTTTTCTGTCCGAATCGGTCTTTAGCATTTTATTCTGGCTAACGCCAGACGGTTTTATTCACCTCTGGGAAAGCCTTCGGGCAGGAATGAGTTGTAAGCCCCAGAAACGCGTTTTTGGCTATCCTGAAGAGTATTCGTATACGACCGAGGATGAGGCCCTCTCTTCCGAAGACGATGTCAAGTGACGTATCTGCGCATCTCTTCACAAGCTTCTCCAAGGAAATGTATCGAAGGTTCACTGTTTTGATTGAGCCGAGTCCAAAAGCCGTCAATCTTATACACAGCCGCCCGAAAGTATATATAGAAAGTATATAGAAAGAAATATAGTAAGTTAGATATCCTGCCGAAACAGAGAACGCAAGAGTCTAACATTTTGTCCAAAAGACAGCCGGACGGCTGGACGGCTTGCTGGGCAAAAATACAATATTTTTCCTGCAACAGAACATTGTGTATGCAAAGTAAGCCTGCTTTGACGTCATCCTCATTACCATTTTGGAAATACAACCTCAACATAACAATAAATAGAATAAATCAAAAAGTATTTGGATATTCAACTATACACTTTACATATAGTATCAGTAATATCGTATTTAGGTTTATAGGCAGAAAGAAACGCTATGGCGCCGACTATATATTATTCACTTAATGTCTGCTCCCTCGGGAAACAGTTAGTTTTGTTTTCCCGGGAGTCGAGACCCGAGGGAAAACAAAACTAACTGTTTCCCGAGGGAGCAGACATATTAAGTGTTTTGTTATACAGGGTGTATCAAAAAAAAGGCTACCCTTAGAAAATATAATTAACATTCTTTTCAAATAACCTATTGTATATTGACAGCCCTGGACACCTCTGAAGTCACGGATGCGTAAAAAACAAATAGTCGTATACACCTGGGAAATTACGATAACTTCTAAACGTATGAAGGAGCATAACTGAAATAAAAATGTTAATTATATTCATATCAGTTCGATTAAAAATGGTTCAACCAGGGCGTCTATAAGATAGGGCGGGGAAACGAGCCGTGTGCCCTGAAGTATGTGTGATGCGCGGGACCCCCCGAATATTCGAACACATTGAGGAGATTATTTACCTGCCCCAGTCCTGGCGCGTCTTTAGCAATGTCTGCCAAATATATTTTTTCCCTTTGCGACGTGTTTGTTCGCATGCAGCAAAAAAAGCTCAAAAAATTAAGTAACAACATTTATACCAAAGATAGATCTATTGATGGAGTAACCGTCCTTGGATTTGCTAAGTTCTGGTGCCAGGGCAAGTTATTAAATATTTTACAAAACGAGTGCGAGTTGGAACTGCGGAAGCCGCCATGAAGAACGAAACGAAAGTTTGCTGGAAGAGAATTCACATTTCCTCTTTATATTTTGGTTTCTGGTGAAGGATGATCATACGGTAAGAAGAACATGTATTCTTTTGTCGATTAAAAATATAAAAGTGACCACAAGACGCTTAACTACCTTTCAAATACGTACATTTTCAGAACATTTGAGCCAGGAAAATTTCTCAACTGTAACCAAATTTTTAGGCTGCAATCAACACGCTATTGCTAAAAAAGCTCAAAAAATCACGCGATGAAATTTGAGAGGAATAAAGTTTAATGCCTTCCAGACATGTATTTAAAAAAGCTAAGTTCTGGCTCGTTTTTGAGTTAGGAAATAATTAAAATGTTCTATGCGTGGAGCAAAATTAGACAAGGAAGCCATAAATGGCTTCGGCTTCAACATTGGAAATTTTAATCGTTTTATACTTAAGAATGCCTTCCACCATGTTATATGAACAGTACAACGTATGAATAACAAAACAAAAAACTTACACCAACAATCGAGTCAATAGTTGCAGCATTATAAGAGATTTAATCAACGTCCTTGAATTTCACATGGATTTTTTGTTTTGATCAAAATTTGCAGTTGGCCGCGCTCGCCCCATGCCTAAAGTGCATCACACATGTTTCAGTACGTCAGATTGGCGTTTCACCGCCCTATCTTATAGACGCCCTGGTTCAACTGACCACAGGGCTGTCAATATACAATAGGTTATTTGAAAAGAATGTTAATTATATTTTCTAAGGGTAGCCTTTTTTTTGATACACCCTGTATAGCTTGAGTTTTGCTGAATAATTTCGACGTTTATCAAGGGAAAGTACACAAACGGAAAGACAAACTGTAAGACTTACCAAAACATTTCGCCTGGCTCTGTAATTTCACATCAAACAAACGAATATGACTCTCAGAACAAAAGAACAGCAATACATTTCTCCAGTTAATTTTCACACATGCTTTGAAGACCTATAAATATTCTTTTTTTCTTACCAAACAAGCTTTTGTTTATAGGAAACCGTGGAGAAAACTTATTGACCGAGCAGGCAATAAATTCTCAATTATTGCCCGCTCGGTAGACATTGAAATTTAGCTAAGGTCATGTGACCACAAACCAACCAATGACAGTCATCGTTGTATCCAGCGAAACTCTAGTTATATAACAAAAGAGTTAATTACCAAGGAGGTAACTAACTTTAGCTTAGTTACCGACTTCGAGATAATGAACTGATTTAGTTTATTCATGATACAGACGATATTTGTCGTTATTTACCAAAAAAATAGTATTCTAGACGTAGTTTTAAAGCGATATAGTAGGTCATTTAATATGCAAGGTCAATAACCTATATATTAACCGCGGCACGTCGAAGATAATTTATGCATGAATAAACTAAGGTCAGTTATTTCGCTTGACACCGAAACAAAAACTTCTACGAATTAAAGTTTTTTCGTATGTTTTTGCTGTACAAGCTATCGTAAGTTAAACTCAGAGCTCCAGACGGGACTCGAACTCACCATTGAGCCACTGGAACTCAGATGGTAGACCGAGGTTGTTTTCGATATTTATATGCCTGGGAACTAGTCAATCCGTACGTGTGTCACAAGTACTTGTTGGGCTACAAGTCGTATTGTGTCAGTTTATTTTCAGTAAATGTTTTTTGTTTTTGTTTTTTTCTACGAATAGGCGAGTTTCAAGGTGTTGCGCGCGCATCATTTTTCGAAGAAACTGGCAAGCTCCACTCAAAGTAAACCTACTGTTAAAGATAAACAAAGTATAGATACAGTTTCTGGATGTTTAACACTGTTATTCTGCTGTTAAAAGCTTCTAGGACAGCGTCGGCCACGGTTGAAACTGGAAGACGTTTAGGTGACAGGTTTGTTGAACACCTTCGTGATGTCAAAAGCAATGTGCCAAACAAACCTGTTGCCAGGCACTTCAACAGTGCCAACCACTCCTTTTCCAACATGAAAATCTGTGCCATTCAGCCCATTACAGGTTGTAACGATACTCGTCGTAAACAAGAAATGCGTCTCATTTACAAACTTGGTACCATTCACCCTCACGGCCTCAATGAGCGATTCTCTTTCATTTAGCTCACTCCACCACCATATTCCACACCTTTTCCTTAACCTTTTTCTGATGATTTAAATAGTAATTTATAACCTGTTTCTTTGCCTATTTGCAGGTACCTGACCCACAAATTGGGTCAGCACCTGTACACAGGCTAAAATTACATATTAATTTATTTGTTTACTTTGTTTTTATTGGCCTACATGTGTTCACGTGATTCCCATTGTAGCTCTGCTATAAATACGCGTGACCACATGTGAGTTGTTTACTAATTTCTCCTGACGAAGGGCCTTCGCTCGAAACGTCGAGAAGATTTTTCTCTGTTTTTCAGGCCAACGTGACTTAACCCTGGTAATATTCTGCTGTTGTTGGCTCGCTAGCAAATCTGTTTGCCATTGCTTACTTTGTGGGGAGCCCGCGGCAAGAGCCCGCCAATTTCTTTCCAAAACGATGCATGCGCAACACCCTGAAACTCGCCTATTAGATCCATCAAGGGATGAGAGTGGATGAGAGCCATTGGGTTATCAGGATCTAAATATTGTGATTATGTTACTCTCATTGAATAAAGTCGCTTTACATTTACTTTGTAGATAATGTTGCCACTCTTTTCCGTGGTACATCAGCTGGAACAACGTTAATGGACCAGTATATGAAAATGGTTGCTGTACCTTATGTCCAGGTTGCACTGCGAGATGTTGTCATACGAATATTGGAATGTAAACAGTCGTGTGAAGTAAGTGGTTTAATTTCAATTATTATACAATACTGATACAATCTCAATTTTGATTGGCTAAAAGCCTACAGTGAATTCTGGATGTTACTAACAGCAGGGAAATCTGTTTGCGCATGGGTCAGCGGTCTACCGGAAGTAGAGTTTTCGCGCGTTTTCCAAAAAGAATTCAAACGTAAACAAATTTGGCGGTCAATGCATGCTCAGGAAAAGTCTTGCGATTTAGTATAGTTATTTTTCTACGTTTTTAATTGTAGCAGTGCTTCGACAAAAAAAGCCATATGCATTGTTTGCAAACAAAATTACAAATATAATTGAAGAAGATATTAGAAATGATAAAAGCCGACTAACATACTCACGTACGCATGGCATTCTAGAATATAAACAGCCGACTGACAACAGCGACACACGCGTGCTTTCAAAGACGAAATGAGGGTCTTCGGGCAATTTTTAACAGCAAGCGTCCACGACCACCAGCAATGTGTTCTTGTGCAACCAGAGAATGTAAACACGTAATTTTCGTTTTGGTGGAAACGGCAAACTTTTGCAGAAATTGACCATCTTACCTTGTCGTCGCCACACTGAAATCAGTAGCATTGACATTTCGAACTTTATTGTAAGACCTGAGTAAGACAGAAAACATAATTATGTATTTCTATGTAAGAACAGAATTCGACATGAATTTATTGTAGCAATTAAAAGCTCTTGATCGAAATAAGACAGAATCTGCGAGTGCGTTTTACAGAACTAACTAAAGGATAAAGGATTGGGGGCTAATCATCCTTACTCGCAGTCAGTGGCTGAATTACGAAGCACACAGATCAACGTGGCCGTGTCGAGGCATATCAAAGGCGCTCCAGGCAGCCGCCATACGACACAGTTCAGACCACGGATCACCGCTATTCCTAAGATGTTAGATGTTGATTTTATAGAGGGAGGAAAACCGGAGAACCCGGCGAAAAACCCTAGAAGTACAGGAGCTAGAGATCAACTACAACTCTACTCACATAAGTTCAAAGCTCGACAACGGGGTCATTCCCAAGCGGTCACCCATCCAAGTACTAACCTCGTCTAACCGGGCTTAACTTTTTGGTGAGAGGCAGCGCACTAACAGCACACGCCACCCATGCTTCCAACTAGTAAACAAGTCGTTGGATGAAAAGAATGAATACGTAATTTACCTATACCAACGGCAATTTTTCTATTACTAAGTACCTCTCAGATATCAAGAGGAGTATTGGATTAAAATAAAACCAGCATTTAAATTTTGGTGGAAACGGCAAAGTTTCGAGTTATTAACAGAAATTACGACAACAGAATTTAAGATGTCACATTTTCAAAGTGCAATCTTACTTAATCTAGCTTTAATTTTGACCATCCGTACTTCTGTGCAGGTTTCTAATATCTCTATAATTTTGTTTACAATATATATTTATACTTTGGTAGTCTGGTTTGACTCGTTTTCCCAAGTATAAATATCACAAACAACCTCGGTCTGCTATCTGACTTAGGGCGTCTTGCTACACGCGTAAAAACACACAACTTGTTCACGGTTGTCAACAGGCGTGAACAATGTTGTGCTGCTCGCCGTGAACAAGTTGTCAACAAATTGTTCACTTGTGGTTCGAACAACTTGTTCACGTATAAATCAACAGTCATGAACAAGTTGTTCCAACAGCACATTTTTATAGCCAACAACGTTGTTCGCACATGATACAACATGTTGTAACAGCATGACCAAACAACAACGATGAACAACAATGTTACACAATGGTGAACATGGTTGATGTATCAACACGTTCTTCGGTTGTTACAACATGCGTGAACAACGGTTGTTGTTTCATCAAGCAGTAACAACTTGTTGAAACAATGTGTAAAATCTCGCAAGTTGTTACAGCATTGTTGCCTGAACAATGCTGTAACAACTTGTTGACATATGTGAACAACAATGATAAATGAACAACATTGTTCATCATTGTTTCAACAAGTTGTTACTGCTTGATGAAACAACAACCGTCGTTCACGTATGTTGTAACAACCGAAGAACGTGTTGATACATCAACCATGTTCACCATTGTTGTCACATTGTTGTTCATCGTTGTTATTTCGTCATGCTGTTACAACATGTTGTATCATGTGCGAACAACGTTGTTGGCTATAAAAATGTGCTGTTGCAACAACTTGTTCATGACTGTTGATTTATCCGTGAACAAGTTGTTCGAACCATAAGTGAACGACTTGTTGACAACTTGTTCACGGCGACCAGCACAACATTGTTCACCGCTGTTGACAATCGTGAACAAGTTTTGCGTTTTTACGCGTGTAGTACTCGGAGGGTCATAGGCGGTGGAAGATAAGTTTGGTAGGGGGGCTGAGCTTCGAGCGCCGAAGGCGCGATAAACCTCTAGGGGGGTCCAGGGGCTTGCTCCCCCAGAAAGTTTTGATATCTAGAGTCTCTGAAATGGCATTTCCTGCGTTTTGGGGGAAGATTTTACAGAATCCTAAACGTTATAAAACCTTTACCACCCACAACAATGTTTTCATTATTCTTCATTTTTTCGGCCTTTCTTAATTCTTGACTCAGATGAAAACGGCAATTCATTGTTCAAACTTTGAGAAACATTTCGATATGGCTCGTTCATAATACTTCTGGTCAGCAGTCATCAAATTCTAATTCCGCCGCGTATGCGGAGGGTTGGTTTGAGTCCCATCTGGAGCTAAGAATTTTGTGAGTTTAACTAATTACGACAACTTGTAAAGCAAAAACAAATGGAGCTTTAACAACTTCAAGCTTAAAACTCTATACTAAGTTAATGTTTGCTGAATTTGTTTCTTTACGACCTTAGATTAATCCGGCAAGGCTGGGAAAGGAGGAAAACGCTGTTAGCAACTTAACGTCGTTGATTGAATTCCTCGATGAAGCTTTGGACTCGATCGTCAATTCGACCTCGAATTGTCCTTTGTATGTAAACCAACTATTTATTTGCAACAATGTAATGCTTTAACACAAATTTGTTTGTATAAGTGTTGTTATGACAACATGACTGTTGTCCTGACAGTCGATGAAAATAATTCTAAAAGAGTGAATAACAATCAATTTTTACCATCTTTATTCAGGGTGCTGCGTTATATATTTGGTTGCTTGCAGCAAAGTGTTCGGGAAAAATGGAGCGATAATGAATCACTGAGAACAAGAGTAGTGAGGTAAATTTTGCTCTGTATACTATATTAACCGTTTCAGAATTGCCCTAGAGATCCAGGAATAGCGAGGCTAACGCGTTGCGTTGCGTTGCGTTGCGTTGCGTTGCGTTGCGTTGCGTTGTGCTGCGTTGCGTTGCGTTGTGCTGCGTTGCGTTGCGTTGCGTTGCGTTGCGTTGCGTTGCGTTGCGTTGCGTTGCGTTGTGCTGTGTTCTAATGTTCTATATTTTCTTTTAGTTCATTTCTGTTCCTTCGATGCTTCTGTCCAGCCATAATGAATCCTAGAATATGCAATATGATGTCAGGTGAGTTGGTACGAAAATTTCTGAGCCATGCAGAGTAGCGTTAAACCATGATGTCTGGTTCCTCACCCGTCTCCGTTGGTTTAATGTTTTTTGTATCTACTGCGCATGCGCGAGTAGTTACATAGGCTCGATTTCCAGCCTTATCTCGACTCGCGGGACTTTACCCGCCCTCTACGAACGGCTGGACGCGTGAGCGGCTTGTTATATCTGTGACGTAATGCATAATTTACCCACGGCAAAGATATTTTTGTCATTCATCCAACCAACTCTATAAACAGAGTCAGTGAACGATAAATCGCAGATGTTTGAGATGGCAGAAATGCAGCAAAGACACGACTTATAATTCAGTGAGCTTCGTGAACTGAAGCAAGGTGCAATCTTTTCTTATGGACATCTTTAATCAACAATTTATAGGCCCGCCATTTCACGAAGACACAAACGGTCTGAAACGGTATTAATGTAAATAACCAGTTTGACATTCACCAGGTTCAATTAGCTTTTTAGCATCTTCGTCGTTCTATAAATCGTCGCCGAACTCTGCCGTGATTCAAACTGACTTGAAAAACCGCATCTGATCATCTTCCATGAAAGAAATCAAAGGCGAAATCGCAGTTGTGATTGATTTCGAGTTAATAACTTAATATCGACAAACTATTGACACTGACTGAAATATCAGTGATTTTCCTGACCTAGTAGGTTAAATGGCAAGCACATCTTGGCCACTAATGGTCACGTTGCAAATCTTTTAAAAAATAATCTTCAAAAGTTTCGAAAATTCGGTCGTACGCCTGGGCTGTCACGATGATTTATACAAATGTTCAATAATATATGCCTGCTGAAAATGTGCAGGCGCGTTTGTGATTGGTGGAAAATGACAAGCTCACGAGCCCAGCCGTGATTTCGGGGGCGGGTCGCAGCCCGAAATAAGGCTGGAAACCGAGCCTAGTAGTTACATTGCTGTCGCGCTGTTAAGTTAATGTAAGTTAATAAAAGAATGCCTTCGGAGCCAATCAAAACACAGAATAAAACGATCGACTCACGACAAACCACCGAAGCCAAAATAATTACTGTACACCAAGTATTTCATAAGTCATTGTTGACAGCATGGAGCGAGATAGTCAAGGAGCGGGATATTCAACAAGAGGAAGTTTTTACAAATTTAGTAAGTACTTTAAGTATGAATCGTAGTCAATTCTTAATTGTGATGTACTAGACGTTGTTGGAATGATGATAAAGGTTTTTGAAAGCAAATTAATCGTGTCGTTGCGTGGACGATTTAATATTCAGACGAAGCACTTCATAATATGGCCAACATGTCTGATCAAGCTTCGTAAACTGACAAGACTGTGCGTTGCCGAACAGAAATGAATGGCCTTCTTCTAAGAAAACAAAGTTAGCTTCATGGTCAAGCAACAATGCCCAAAACCTATTGTAGTCCACGAGTGAAATATGCTATTAAATAGCATATTGTCGATGTAGATGACAAATAGTCATGCAAAATATGTGCTATGAATGTGCAAACATTTATTGTACCATTTTACTGCATATGTGCTTATGTCTTGAAGAACAATTAAAGTGTCACTAAGACGAAAAATCGACCATAAAAGTTTGCGAAAATTTAACTTCGACGAACTTTATTGGGATATAAATACCCCGTGTACAAAATTTGAACCGATATAAACCAATAGGTTTAAAGTTATAAACGTTTGAAATGCTGAAAATTGCGTCCGCCATTAAAATTTTCTTCACTGTGAATATTGATACCTGAGAAGGGTTGTGACGTCATTTTCTTAACCCAAACTTGCGTGACTAAAGAAGAAACAACGAGAGCGCATATAAGTTTGACAACAAAAATGTCGAATTCATCATCATTTAGTTGTTGTTCTGACTATGGATTGAAACGGAATCATCCAATGTATGTTTGGAGTATTGGTAGCCCATTTTGACAAATCTGGTTTTGGAATTTGCCAGAACGATGACTGTATTGTTTTGGCTGACGAGATCGATAATCGCCCAATACTAACAAGACATTGTCGAAGAAATATACAATTAATTTTCTATATAGCTGCAACATTTCAATTCTGACGTCGTGGTTTCTTCTTGACAAAGACAGCATTAGTCTGCTAGAGACAGGAAGAAGTTTTTCACGATGCGCTCGTTTGTATCTTTATGTGGTATGAATGTGGCTCTTGGCCTCAAGCTGACTAGCTTGCATTTGATGCCAGATGGTGAAGTCCGAAGGATGTCGCTGTAGACGCTGCTGTCACATATAGAAATTCAAAGTTTGAGAGCATTTTTCTCATGTTGGAAATTATACAGTGAGAGAAAAGAAAAAGTTAGAAAACTAGTTGGCCTCAGTATATATAATTCAGTCAATTTGCATGAATGGCCTGTTGATGTGGCTCACAAAGCCTGCGCATCAATAATGTGCTGAACTGCGTCAGCTTGTAAAATTGTTTTGGTTAAATTTCTTAGGTTTTCTACCGCTAAATATTTAGATTAGTATTTACGCTTTGTTGCTTTGCAAATCAGACTGTATATTTATTGAGTTTGTCTATGTACTATCTATTTTGTAACATCTAATAGTTAATTAAAATACTAAATGAATTGTTAGTACATACATGTATTTTATATATACAATTCTACATCAAATTCAACCTTCATTGTCGTTTGCGATATATTTTATAATCTTAAATAAAAGTAAAGTGGAACTTACTATGTACCATGGTGGCATGGTATGGTGTGAGGGGACAAGAAATATATATTATATGAGGGGACTTTAATATTTTCCAACGGTTCACTTGGACCTCGAGACTGCTCTGCCTCCAAAGTTTTGTTAATCTTTCAAATAGTAGGTACATTACTATGCTGAAAAACACTTGTTTGTAGTAAGGTCGCTCTAAAAATCTTCATGGAAAATTGATTAGAACAAACTATGAATCATCATCGCGTGTCGGCGCGTTATGTTCTGAACAAACCTAACCCAATTTGCTCGTACGATTTGTCAATTGGGCTTATATGCTGCGCAATCCCTGCAGAATAATCACATTCATTACTACAATCCTGTATAACTGTGTGCGTTGATGGAATGATGGAATATTTTATTTTTCATTCACTGACAACCTCTTTTTTGCCACAGTAACTCTACAGCATGAGATGTTGTTGTTAAGAAAATGACGTCAAACGCCTTCTCGAGTTACACTAGAGTGCACTTTGGAAATTTTAATGGCGGCCATCAAATTTAAGATTTATACTTTACAATGATGAAATAAAAATGATAGGTGAAAATTTCGTCTTAGTGACACTTTAATGTATGGTTGCTCTTATAATTTTGATGACATAATTTGCTGGACATCTTTTTCATTCATTATTAAATTTTACAGCAGTATTACTAGAGATGCTTGTTATCTCAAGCGATTTTCTTTACCTTCTAACTAGATTGAATTATTGTTTGACAAATTGTTGTAACAAAAATATTTAAATACTGTATTCATTCGCCTAATTTACATGTAGCCATTATAGCCTGCCCTCTATGGAGTGGTATCCAAATCTGAATAGTAAATATAGAGAGGAAATATTAAAATGCAATTTTCAAATTATTCACTTCCTTGTTTCTTTAAATCACGTATACCTACGGCCTGCCAAATGACTATATCTCTCAAGCTATTGCTATGTTAACTTACCGTAACTTACCGTAACTAACCGTAACTTACCGTAACTTAAACTTACCGTAACTTAAACTTACACTGAAGTGACTTTAAACTATAGCGTAGTTGATGGATTAAATGAACTTGCTTTGCTAGTGTTTGTGCTGAATGATGTAAAATCCGATCAGAGCGACATGCTGTGCTATAATATAGTGTGTTGTGAATGTGTTCGCGCTGAGTTGAACACTGAATGGCGATCAGAATTCTATACAATCAGACGACGTGTTGTGTCTATATGGCTTGTTGTGCCATTCCGTGTTTAGTCGCTTTAGTGTATTGTGAATAGTTTGCTCTTTGCCTTATCCCTCCCTAATCGTAAAATGTCAATTTTAGGTAAATTGGGAAAAACAGGAAACGTGGTCGCTAATCGCATTGTTAAAAGAATGTCACACTATATAGCTTTCGTTCTAACACGTACATTCATTGATTTGCCTGAACAATGATCAACACGCTTTTGGAATAAGTATTTTATACGCCTACATATAACTCAAGCAGTGCCAAGTACAGTTGATTTCTGCATATACAAACTTATAGCTAAGACATCTTTTCCGAGGATCTAACATGTCAACTGTACACTTGAAACATTAGTTAAAAGGCTGTTCAGATTTCAGAAAGATCTTGATTCGAAGCCAAACAAGCACTCGCTGTCTTTTCGTCCATGGAAAGCTTGTCGTTTGAGCGAGAAAGTCGAAGCGCGTGGTTTTGCTTACGCGATGCTGAACTACTAAATTGAGAATGTTGTTACAGATACATGCATGCTGAGCGTGCCTATTTTTGTATTTTAGATACTCCTTCGCCAATGGCAAGTAGAACGCTCACAATGGTAGCGAAATGTTTACAGAATCTGGCCAATCTAATGGAATTTGGTGCAAAGGTACAAACGTATTAATAAAGACGTCAGGTTCTCAAAATATAAGTACTAGATAAAGCATGAGCAGTGATCTGTATCTGATTTACAAGGTGAGCTGCAGGCGAGCTGTAGTAAATCAGATACAGATCGGCTGCGAATGCTTTATCGTACTTATCAAATGGACGCATCTAAATAGCCATGTTTTCAAACTGTTTTTCAACAGTGATAGATCCAGCTTGATCTGGTAGGGGGAGGAGGGTGGTGCTGAGCGAGCGAAGTGAGATCAGGCCTGTTCTATGGACACAGCCCCCGGCAGGGTCCAGGGGCCGAGCTGGTGGTGGGACTGGGGGGTAGGGAATACCTATGAATCGTATGATAGCTAATATATGAATCATATATCTATGAATCATATGATAGCAGATAGCTATGATACCTGATACCTAGGTCCTATGAAGTTTACACGGACATTGAATTAATGCGTCCTTTATTGTACTTGGATTTGACAAGGCAATTGGCACCCCCCTGCACGCCCCTGGCCTTGACCAAGTGGGGTGCAGGGGGTGCCAATTGCCTTGTCAAATCCAAGTACAATAGAGGGGTGCGCACCTCCCTGCACTCCCTATAAATCCATCGCTGTTTTTCAAGTTGGAGTGATTTTAGCTAAGTAAACTGAGGAAATAGTTTATGTAAATCAGGACGAATGTGTGTGCGATTTACAGATATTGATTAAATATTCATTTATTTTGAATTTTCTTCATGAATTTTTAATGAATTTGATAAGTATAATATTTTAAACACGAGAGGTAGTGTTTTATCAGATTTAAAGCTGGTAAAACACGTACTGTGAATGTTTTAAATAGCTTAAAAAACGACCCATTAGGTAGTTTATTGGCGTAGTAAGTTTGAAAAATAACGTTGTGTAATCCGAGAACATTAAAGCTAAAGTTTAAACATTAAATCAGGAGGATTCTTTATCAGATAAAACCACAGACATGGTGCTGAATGACATTTGAACTGTAAAGCCCCGACCCATGATTTAGATGTATGTTAAGTAAAAGAATAAAAGCACTGCTTTTCTGCATTGTTCTTTATTACTTAACATGCTGCTGCACTTCCCGTTTTAACATGCATCTAAATCACAAATCACCGACGATCGGCGACATATGAGAATCAGGCTTAAGAAAATATGAGAAAGTCACGAGTTTACGATGAACAATCGAAATATGGTATAGTAGGTTAGTACTGCCGAAACAGAGAACGTGAGTGGTCTTTACGATGAACAGTCTGTTTAAAGCCCTGCATGGTTTCCATATAATCGCTACGATCGCTCAAAAATGAACTTGGCGATCGTAGCGATCGTAGCGATCGTATGGAAACCACTGACCTGACTGACGCAATGATCGCAATCGCTACGATCGCCGAGATAGAAAATGTTCTATCTCAGCGATCGTTGCGTTTTATATGGAAACGATAATGAGTAATGATTTATTTAAAGTGTATATGAAACTAAAATTAAGTTTGTCTTATTTGGAAGAACTCTTAAAATAATGGGGAATATCAATTTACAGCTTTTTCATATTTTACTTAGTTCTTGAGATATTTAGACTTATGTGATATTCAAATGAGATAACTTATTGTTCGTTTTTTTCTAATTAACATATTCGAAAATCGCGAATATTTTTAAGATTATTGAACAAAATCAGTTGAAACTTTGCATATTGCTACAGTTCATGCAACTAAACATGAAAGACAAGCTACAAGTGATTTTGATCAATAATCTTAAAAATATTCACGACTTTCGAATATGTTAATTAGAAAAAAACGAACCATAAGTTATCTCATTTGAATATCACATTAGTCTAAATATCTCAAGAACTAAGTAAAATATGAAAAAGCTGTAAATTGATATTCCCCATTATTTTAAGAGTTCTTTCAAATAAGACAAACTTAATTTTCGTTTCATATACACTTTAACGTCGTTAAACACAGGATGTGGTCGCCCAATCATCCGAGCCGGAGGCTCATGTTAAAGTGCACGACATAAACTAAGACCTAAGTGTTGATTTTACGGAGGGAGGAAAACCGCAGAACCCTGCGAAAAACCCTCGAAGCACAGGAGAGACCAACTTAAGCCTGGTTTTCATATGTCGCCGATCGTCGGCGATTTGTGATTTAGATGCATGTTAAAACGGGAAGTGCAGCAGCATGTTAAGTAATAAAGAACAATGCAGAAAAGCAGTGCTTTTATTCTTTTACTTAACATGCATCTAAATCATGGGTCGGCGACCATCGGCGACATATGAGAACCAGGCTTAAACTTTACTCACATGAAATTCAAGTTCGAGAACGGAGCTATTCCCAGACGGTCACCCATCCAAGTACTAACCCCGTCCAACTGGGCTTAACTATACAGCGGTGAAAGACCGCGCCCTAACAGCACACGCCACCCGTGCTTCACCCTTCGGTTATTTTGCAATCTCAGCGATCTTGGCGACTTGATCGTTGCGATCGCTGAGTTAATTTTTGAGCGATCGCGGCGATCGTAGCGATTGATTTTATGGAAACCAGTCTGTTTAAGGTGCCTTTGAAACGAAAACTAAGCCTGTTTTATTTGAAAGAACACTTAAAATAACAAAGTAACATCATTCGTATAGTTTTTCATTTCCTTGCTTCGTTGAAATATTTCAGTTTGTTTGATATGCAAATTAAACATTTTGACTTAGACCCCGTTTACACGATGTCGGTACAATTTGAAAACGGAACAAAATCATGCCGTTTAGGCCCTGCGTTTACACGATACCGGCACAAAAATCACATGAAAACGGCACAAAATGAAGATGGGTTCCTTGACGGCATGAAATGAAAACGGAACACTAACCGGTATCGTGTAAACGCCCGTGCCGTATAACAGTTAGCCTATATAACAGTTTGATGACGGTAATCACGATATATACGACCACACTATTCGGGTCAGCAGTATTCACAAAGTCTTCTCAATTCTCATTTGAAGAGAATAGTCACATGCTAATCCGTCATTATATTATACCGCCACCGTGTAAACGCAAGACTTTCTGGCCTGTATTTACACACCGGCATGATTTTGTTCCGTTTCCAAATTGTACCGACATCGTGTAAACGGGGTCTTAAAGGGTATTGGCAATAAAAATTAAGTTTGTTTAATTTGAAAGAACTCGTAAAATTGTAATAGAAGATCTTTTACAACTTTTTCGTGTCTTTCTTCGTTTGCAAGATATTTCAATTTGTTTAATATGTAAATGGTGGTCTCTGACGTCAGGAGCAGGGTACAGTATTTTTACACAAAGCAAAATCGCTTATGAAATGTTCACTGTCACAAGGCGGTTTTATGTGCACAGTTTCATGTGATTTCGTTGAAAAATTTGTAATTGAAATATCTTGAAAACGAAGAAAGATACGAAAAAATTGTAAAAGATCTTCTATTACAATTTTATGAGTTCCTTCAAATTTAGACAAACTTAATTTTTAGTTAAGACTCGTTCCTAGAGGACTGGGCACAGTCTAAAGTATAAGTACCTTAATTAACCTTGCTCCGCTATCTGAGTTCTAGTGGCTCAATGGTTAGAGCGTCTGGCTAGCATTCAGAAGGTTGTGGGTTCGAGTCCCGCTTAAAGCTCAGAGTTTTTCTGAGTATTACTAACTAACACAGCTTGTACAGCAAACAACTGACAATTATAACTTAATTTTTGTTGCCAATGTCCTTTAAAGCCTGGTTCACACTAGCGACATAAGGATAAGGACAAAACAAAAGGCAAAACAAAAGGCAAAACAAAAGAATTAAGTCAAGCCTGCCAGAGGTCGTGAATTTTGTTGGGATTGTGTTCTATATTTTGCGCACTGACTTAAATTTTTTTTTCTTCTTTTCAACAGGAGCCATATATGATTCCGCTAAATCCTTTCATACTAAAGAATAAACCACGAATCGTAAACTTTATCGACGAGCTCTCGGTACGTTTTTGATCATTTTGTCAATAGTGCTACCCTGTGAGTCAGAGCGCCTTTCCGACCTCCGCAGGCTTCGGGGGAAAGTGGGCTCTGCCAAAAAACTCGATATTTCTTTTTGAGCATGCGTGAACGGTTGCCAAGATACTATTTTGGGCCCAGGCTCTAACGTGTCACTTCCTATTTTCCTGCTTACGCGTGTTCGTAAACTAGAACTGGTTTGACCAGTTTAGAACCTGACTGACTCGCCCCAAACTTGGGGCGAAGATCGGGTTTGTTGGCAGAGCCCACTTTCCCCCGAAGCTTGCGTAGGTCTGAAAGGGGCTCTGACTCGCAGGGTACAATAGTGCATGTAAAAAGTAGAGTCCTACGTAGGCAGTGTTTTGGCATAGTCAATCGAGATATGGTCTGGAAACTCGGCAAACTTCAAAGCGCCTATAATGAGCTGTAATTTTATGTTGAACTGTACCTTACACCGTGCACATCCTTTGTGTTAGGTTTATTATTATTTAAATAGCATGGTTGAGTGATTGAACTGAAACGTTGCTGTTGGGTAATTCGTTCATTATACTAAAATACAATGTGTGCAGTGACCGTGCACCGTGCACAAAAATGCATAAGGCGCACAAAAATTCATAAAGGCGAACAAAAAGATAGACCAAAGACTTTAGCTGAGTTTCCATGGTTTTGGATATAGCGGCGTGAGGTGGTGGTAAACTGCGGAGATTTTCAGTGAGAAAATACTGACGTTTTGATCATAGCCCTTCATCAGAGTAAAATGAAGGACTCCGCTCAAGACATCCGAGTGGTAATTGACAAGTGTGAAATTCTATCTATATGTAAGTTATTGACATGTGAGAATAATTAATTAGAACGGCGAACCAATGAAAATTAAGGTGACGTAATAAACATAGGCTCAACATCCGGAAAAGGCAGAATTAAAATAAGGAAAGAGGAATGGAAGAGACGTTTTCATTTAAAGAGGGTTTGAGTTTAGAAATAAGTAAACTTTCTCGAATGAGTAGTTCAAAATTAGAAGAAGAACGACAAGAAGAGATTATAGAAAAATCATTGGGAGAAACAGAGTGTGAAGTTTTAGAAGAATGTGTTTGAATAGCAAAAGGCGAAACGGTTGTCAATCTCTTTCCCGTCAAAGGCGAAACACCCATGTGTTCTGAGATCCGCGTATGTAAATGGCGCCGTTAGTAAACTTATTTTAAAATGTTTTGACTTTGTTATTTATGGCTTTGCATTTAAGAATTTTGAGCTGGGCTCTTATCTTTATAATTCGTTTACGTTTTCCGCCCGGAAAATCATTAGCCACGATCATCAGAGTAGTGATAGACCCCCATATAGCGTTTGAAGGATGCCGCCTCATTAAATATTCAACGTATTATTTATGCATACGTACGTCATCGTTCTCAGGCTCCGTTGGGACCCTTTAACCCTACCTCATTATTTATGCATACGTCATTATTTCTAAGGCTCCTTTGGGACCCTACCTCATTATTTATGCATGCATCATTTCTAAGGCTCCTTTGGGACCCTCTAACCTTAATGTTTATCCAACCCCCTAACCCTAAGTTGAATATGTAATGAGGCGGCATCCCTTTGAACGCTATATGGGGGTCAACAAATATCAGATCGAGGTCTTGACGTCTGCGTTTTCGAAAAAGTTCGTTTTCGCCGTCCAAACTAGTGCAGGAAAACGGCGTCTTCGAATGTCTCCACACTGGAGAGCGTTTTTGAAAAAGCTCCGTTTTCGGTCAACGAAGACGCCGGATTAGTGCCAATCTCGCTCCCAGGCCCTCTATTCTCGTGAAGGCTTGCATTCGCAAAGGTCTGGAACCTAGCAAGAAGTAGAAGGCCTAATCGAATTGCCAACAACATCTCAAAAGTGCTCTAAAACGGCCCATGTTAAATATATTCTAAGGATTTTGGGTGAAGGAAAATTCGAGTGTAGAATATATACATTTTAAGACCAAACCGGGACCAGTTGCGAAAAATGCAACTACACAGGCCTTCCGGCAGGAATTGAACCCACGACCTTGCGATTCTAGTGCAGTGCTCTGACCACTGAGCCACGGAGGGCGTTGCCGAGAGCTTGATCGCGAGTTCTGTATATATAATAAGGTGGTATGCCAGGAGAGAATTGGGTATATTATAAGTAATATTGGGCATTTCACTCGATTACATAGCATGCTCTAAGGATTTTGGGTGAAGGAAAATTCGAGTGTAGAATATATACATTTTAAGACCAAACCGGGACCAGTTGCGAAAGATGCGACCGGAAGGCCTGTGTAGTTGCATCTTTCGCAACTGGTCCCAGTTTGGTCTTAAAATGTATATATTTTACACTCGAATTTTCCTTCACCCCAAATCCTTGGAACGTGCTATGTAATCGAGTGAAATGCCCAATATTACTTTTCATGTTAAATATAGCAACATACCGTGATATCACACGAAGTTTCTCAATTTCAATTAGTGTCTAATATAAAAACAAGTAAATTATGAAATAACCTACTGATTACTATAGGTGCACTTTTTACAATCATCGTAATTCGTAAACATTTCCTACACTGATAAGTCAAACCTGAGTCGTTAAATGGTTAGATTCGTGTCCAGCAACTTTTGTGTACCATTCCGTTAAAGTGTGATACCACCGTATGTCACTATCTTTGACTTGGGCCGTTTTGGGGCACTTTTGATATGTGAAAAAAACCCTTGTATTTGTCGTTGGCTTCCCCCCTCGCCGAGATATATAGAAGGCCTATTGTGTAGGCTGAGAGCTAGCATTTTCTGTTCGCGCGAGAAATGAGAAATGCTGGCTCTGGGAACAGGATTTGGTTATAGTGTAGATGAAAAGCCTAAAAATAACTCATATCAAAAAGTCCCCGTTTTAAAACGAAAATTTGTGGACTTGGTCTAAAATTCCCTATAGTTAGTGTTCCTATAATAAAATACAATTTTACTCTCTTTCAGAATATACCGCACTGTCCGTCAGCTAACGAACAAGTTTCATCTGATTTAGCGCGAAATTTAGCTTTTCTACACGATAAATGCGTGATCCATTCCGCAGCATTAAAGGAGCTAAGACAAACGGAGGTAGGTTAACGTTGTGCTTCGTAACCTAACCCGTAGCACGAAGCGTGGTTTGGCTGTAGCCTAGATTCTAGGCCTCTCCCCCCCCCCCCCCCCCAGTGGCGTGGTGGCATGTTTTAGGCTGAGGTGGCCAGATTAGCTTTTCGTTTCGTATAAGTGATCCGAGCGGACTCGCGGGGGAAGGCCTAGTCAAATTTGTACTCTTCCTCAAATAAACAACCAAGCAGTTGTGATTTTGTGATGTCTTGCATTTTGTAATTACTTTTGCCTCCGCATAAAATAATACAAACCTGCTCACCTCGTATCGTCGACGTTTTACTAGCCTACCTTTCCTATCAATCTGCAACCGCCAAAAGTTGAAAGTTAAACGGCAATTAATATTAATTAAGCTTGAAATAAAATTTCAAGCTTAATTAGAATACGTTCCATAATTTCCCTCTATCAATTGCCAAGATTTTTGGTAAAATCTTCGCAGAACTATAGCTCGTTCTTTTAGCACGGTAGATCCCAGCAACACCCAAAGGGCCAAACGATTCTGGGCAGGACCTTTTTGCGAATTTTCTTGGACTTCTCGTTTCCAGCCTCTTAGTCCAGTCTTCCGAAGAACCCAAACTGACTATGCGACCAAGCTCATGGCAGAGACGAAACGAAACGAAAGACCTAGAAACTGGGCTAGTTCGGCTGATAGAGCGGATTCAGAGATTATGAACCCGATGTTTTACGCACTTTAAATCCCATATAATTCGGACGCGAATATTGTATACGACTTATCCAATTCACACATTCAACCGTTCCAGTCCTCTTCGGTCGCCTTTGCGAAACAAATTGAAAAACACACACATTACCAGCATATCCTCCTACCTAGAATAAGTGTGAAATGGCCTAGAATTACCAATAATCGTGAATTTTAAAAAACTAATTCCCAACCCCACACACCAACCCAGACCCTCGCCTCTAAACTTTACCCTAAACCTAACCACAACCCCCCGGCAACTCTAAACCTAACCCACAAACCCCCAGTGATCCTACGCCCCTAACCACAACCCTCTGGGAAAAAAGTCCCATCTCTCAGACCTCGACCACAACACCCCTACTGTTTTTTTTTGTTATATGCAATTTAGTTTAACATCCCGCATGTGGGACAGAGAATTACCTACAATTACCAATTATTTAACAATTATTCGCCGAAGGCGAGGTGAATATCGGTGTATAATAACCGAGACGAAGTCGAGATTATTATTCACCGATATTCACTGAGCCTGAAGCGAATAATTGTTTTAGTATAAATACACATTTTCGTACTTTTAGGAACAACATTTTGTTTAAAATTGTTAATTTCCTCGTCTGTTGCATTGACAACTTGGCTGGCGGCCATTTTGAATAAACGCTGTAGGTGATTATCGAGAATTAATCCGAAGTAGCTCGTCCAATCAGCGCGCGTGATTTTCTATAATCACCTGTGTATTTATACTAATGGTGATTAAAGGCCGTTTCACGCTCACTGATTATTGATAATTCTAGGTAGGAGGACATGTTGACATTACACAGTGTAAAACCTCTGCCCGTGCAGAGATTTAGCTGTTGCGAGACAAGTTTAAAGGACATTGGCAATAAAAATTAAGTTTGTTTAATCTGAAAGAACTCGTAAAATTGTAATGGAAGATCTTTTACAACTTTTTCGTGTCTTTCTTCGTTTTCAATATATTTCAATTTGTTTAATATGTAAATGAGATGGCTCTGACGTCAGGAGCAGGGTACAGTATTTTTACACAAAGCAACATCAGTTATGAACTGTTCAGTGTCACAAGGCGTTTGTATGTGCACAGTTTCCAGTGATTTCGTTGAACAAATTTAGATATAACTGATTTTTCCACGTGTGAAAATACTGTACCCTGCTCCTGACGTCAGAGACCATTCAAGATTGAACAAATTGAAATATCTTGAAAACGAAGAAAAATACGAAAACATTGTAAAGGATCTTCAACCTCGTCCCCAGGGCATTTTGCCTCCACGTTGGGAGGTCGGCGAAAATGGCCCTGGCATCGGCTGGTCGATTCTATAATCGGATTGGCCGGTTTAAAAACTTGATTAATTCAGATACAGTGTAATTTATTCATCAAAATATCAATTGCAATAAATCCACTCTGCGAAGTTCATCCAAAGAATTGTAACGATAGCTTTGGTTAAAGAAAAGAACAACATTAGATATATGTTTCTTCCCGACATTTAAATGTATCCTGGATAATCGTGGGGAGTATCATGATGAATAATGCTAGCCAGTTGCATTTATGATAAAGGTTCACATGACTGATTCGGCAGAGCGTTAAATATTTCTTATTTATTATTCATGTATACGTAATATACAAAAACGAAACACAAAGACCGCATAAATGTTCTTGCCAAAACACCCCAAAATTCTGGGTGTCACGTGACCAGCCGATGCCAGGGCCATTTTCGCCGACTCCCAACGTGGAGGCAAAATACCCTGGGGACGAGGTTGAAGGATCTTCTATTACAATTTTATGAGTTCTTGCAAATTAGAGAAAGTTAATTTTTGTTGCCAATGTTCTTTAAAGTGTCACTGTGATGAAAAATCGTCAGTCTTTTTTTGATCTGGCGTTCAAACGGCGTTTGTGGTTTGTAAATATCTCATCTCGTTCAAGAGATATTCACGTTTTGGAAATATGCAAATTATATGGTTGATGACGTCATTTTCTCCAAACGAGAGAAATGAAAATCGTAAAATTAGGAATATCTCTAGAAATAAACAATAGAAAGTGCTCAAATTTTGCATGCCTATAGTATTAAATAAAATACGTTTTACTGTGGAACTTTAGTTGTTTTCGTGGAAACTGCTGGTTCCTGGCCTCCTCCAATGATAAAATTAAATTTGCTTATTTATCAGCAATCAAGTAACGTTTACTCCAGCGAATAAAAGTGAAGATTAGGGCATATGTAGGCATTGTAATTCAAACGTTTAAATCTTTCTATTTTTAAACAATGAGGCAAAAATGATAATTCCCTTTTTAAGGTTTAGAGTAACCTGAGAGCATGCGCTTAACATGGCAATCACAAATGTTTCACAGAGATGTGTATGTTATTGGATACTATAAGCATACAAAGTTTAAGCGCGTTCTATTGTTTATTTCCAGAGATATTCCTTATTTTACGATTTTCATTTCGCTCGTTTGGAGTAAATGACGTCATCAGCCATAAATTTGCATATTTCCAAAACGTGAATATCTCTTGAACGAGATGAGATATTGACAAACCACAAACGCCATTCACCCTCGTTTTAAATGTACTTTATGATAAGATAAAAAAGAAAAGACTGACGATTTTTTCATCATAGTGACACTTTAAGGCTTTGGTGTTGTGGGAGAAAAACACCCACACGCTTTCTTCGAATTAATTTGATTTGATATAGCAATTAACGATCATGCACATGTGACGTAATTATCAGTTATTGGACGAGTCGGAGCAAAATATCATGATTTGTCAGTGGCGAGCTGCTAGTTATTTGCCGATGCCGAAGACAGAAGCAAATAACTAGTAGCGAGACACTGACAAATCATGATATTTTGCGATAGACGAGTTCAAGAATTGATTTATCATTCATAAAATAGTTCAAAATTTTAAATGCCTGAAGTAAGAGATCGCCACTCTTCTCTCTGTCTTCGGCATACTAAAATCTTCGTAAAACTTACTTTTTGTTGGCACGAGTCTTGCTTTTTATCTCACTAAAACTTCCTTTTCACTATTTCTTTCCTGAAGTACATTGCCGTTATGGATGCTTCCAAATACTCTCGATTATTTCCTCAGATAGCTGAAGAACTAGCCGCCATGTTTACGAAAATTATTTGCCGTCACCAGCGTTAACGCTAGTGCGCATGCTCATAAAATTATTTGCAGCAGAAAAATTATTTGCACTCAGTTATTTGCAGGTAAATTAACCAATCAGAATGCGGGATAGAAACGAAATGAATGATAATAACTTCTTATTAACCGAACGCGAGGTCTTTACAGAGAAATATCGGACCGAGGTCTTTTTGGTACAGACCGAGCCCGTAGGGCGAGGTTTGTACACAAAGACCGAGGTCTGATATTTCTCTGTAAAGATCGAGCAAGCGAGGTTAATAAAAAGTTTATTATATGGCATTTTGAAACAACAAACCTTACATTTATACCTTGTCATGATACGTACTTTAGTCAGTTTAGTGTGACCTCGAGCGTGTGACATAAACTCATCGTTTTCAATGTTGTTGCTTTTGTTGTCATCGCTTTCGGACTCCTAAACTCGCTTCCAGATTGCTCTCGTTCCAATCATACATAATTTAGTCCTCAGGTTGTTGAATTCACAAAATTCTTGCGGTTTTCTTTCGTTGTTTAGTTGCAAACAACATGGCTGATAAGAAATTTGTTTTGTTTTTTTCCGTAATGGACCGCTGGTCCATTACGGGAAAGTAATGGACCGCTAAAAATGTTTCTAAGCCAATCACAGCGCGCTATTTCACCGGAAGTGACGCTTGCCATATAATAAAGATGTTTAATTTGCATATCAAACATTCTGAAATATCTCAACAACGAAGCAATGGAACGGAAAACTGCAAAAGATGTTATTTTGTCATTTGGAGCGTTTTGTCAAAGAAGACAGACTTAATTTTCGCTTCACAGGTGCTTTAACGGTAATATCAACTTGGGTCCCGTTCACACTTTACTGAATAGATCGTTCTCACTCACGTGATTGGTGGGCCCATTGGGGTGGTGAAACAATACGAAATTTTTGAATAAGAATAGAGCTAAATTCCCATAGGATAAAGATGGTACACCATTTCATTGTTTCGGTACACCAATACGGCAGCTGTGACGTCCGACGAAAACGACACTGATCTCAAATAATAGACTCATTATACTGGATAGAGCATCCGGTGCTCGCTGTGAAGTCGGAATAAATTAGCGGCAGCCATTTCAGGTGGGACCCACTTGGTTTTCATACAGCCACATTTAAGTTCTCCCATAGCGACAGATACAGGACACAAAAATTTAGCTGGTTTTCGTTAAAAATCCTATCATTTAAAGCGAAAACCAGAGGCAAAAAGTATGATTCAGCAATATTGTGGGTCCCACCGGATATGGCCGCCGCGAGATTTTTAGCCTCACTTTCGACTTCAATTTTTGCCACGCGCGAAACAATAGATGCTCTATCCAGTATAATGAGTATATTATTTGAGATCAGTGGAAAACGATCTATAGCATTTTGTTCCGGCAGGGAAACCTAACCGGTATTAACATGGTCTCGTTCCGTATGATGATATATAACATACAACCCAACACGCGTGTATGATGCATTTCATCATACATGTGCATGTTTTAAGATGCGCCAATTAACGGATTAAAACTCACTGCGCATCCCACAATCTTTGTCAAGAACTGTTGACCGTAAATTACAAACACTATTAGGGGGGTTAGACGGGGAGGAGGTGGCTAAAAAAAAAACCCGACACTTTTCAAGTTAGGGTTAGGGTTCCCCCCGGGAAACTCACATTTTTGAGGGTTAGGATTCGGGGGGGGGGGGGTAAGGGTTTCATTAATAACCTCTATTAAAAAAACATGCACATGTATGATGAAATGCATCATACACGCGTGTTGGGTTGTATGTTATATATCATCATACGGAACAAGAGACTGTATTGCCGGTATAGTGTGAACAGATTCGACCTAAAAACCATAACGATAGGCTATTTGTTCACACATAATTAGGGGTGTTTTTGAACAATTTTTGCATTCCCTCCCTCGCTTCAAAGGGAGATTACAGTCAGGCTAGCTCTAGGCAACAGCCTCAGTAGCCAAAGTGGTCAGAGTATTGCATTAGTGATCAGAGTCCTGGGTTCATTAACAACCGAAAGGACTTGAGGTGGCTCCATACAGTTTCTTGAAAAATGGAAAATACAAGTTTGAGAGAACAAAGCACGCACGTAAACAATTCCAAAAAAGAATAAAACTAAATGTTATGCATAATTAAAACAGTCTGACAATCAAAAACTGTTACCAAATAAATACCAACAGTTGTTGCTATCGCAACAATGACGTTTCAAAATGGCTGCCAATTACACTTCAAACTAATTTAATTCGAAAAAAACTTTGGTGACCCCCAATTTTTTTTTCATTAAAACTTTTCTTGAAGTATGAGTAATCAATAGGCCGATTTTAAAAAAATTCTGTAGAACGAATAATTTTTTCCCCCGGAAAAATCGTGTTTGTTAATTTTTAAAAAATTTCGTTCTACAGAATTTTTTTTAAATCGGCGTATTGATTTCTCATACTTCAAGAAAAGTTTTAATGAAAAAAAAATTGGGGGTCACCAAAGTTTTTTCCAAATTAAATGAGTTTGAAGGGTAATTGGCAGCCATTTTGAAACGTTATTGTTGCCATAGCAACAACTGTTGCTATTTAATTGATAACAGTTTTTGATTGTCAGACTATTTAACTATGCATAACATTTAGTTTTATTCTTTTTCCGAATTGTTTATCACGTGTTTTGGACTCTCAAACTTGTATTTCCCATTTTTCAAGAAACTGTATGGAGCCAGGCGTAAAATGTCGCGCGCTCGACTCTTTTCTTTTGTCTTGTGAGTTTCCATGTGGAGCGAAGTAGCAAACTATTCAATTTGTACAAAAGAAAAGTCGAACGCGCGATATTTTACGCCTAGTGGAAATCCAGCTTTAACCCCTTGGTGACTGCAGGCTCTCTCTCCCTTACAAGTTAAATCGTCTGGCGTTTTAGCCGGAGTAAAAGGTTCGTTTCACTCAGGGAAATTTTCCTGAGTTGATTTGAATACAAATAAAAGAGAAATCGGTATCTTTATTCAAATATTCTGAACAATAAAATGTGTTGGAACGTCACTGCTGGTTTTCTTTAAAGCTGTTTATCTAAAAACACGACAAATAAAAGTCAAACTGGTGTAAATGAGAAGGCCAAGAAGCGACACGAAAAATTCAACATGTAATGAGGTAAACAGCATACTCCGAAGACGAAAACAACGGTAGAAGCTTAAAAATAAAATGAACCAATAGCCATATAATAACTTCCTTATTAACCTCGTTTGTACTGGAAAGTATTTGTCCTCGGTTTTATCGCACAAACCTCGCTCCTTCGTCGCTCGGTCTGTACGAAAACCTCAGGCAAATACTTTCCCGTACAGACCTCGCACTCGGTTAATAAGTCTTTATTAAGACCTCGTACTGTCAAGACGTCGGTCTAATATTTTCCTGTAATGACCAAGCAGATGATTAGGGGTGGACCATTAGATAATAGAAAAGTGATGGGTCTTTTTCAGCGTGCACGATTTTTTTTGTCAATTGCTCGTGCAAGATTTTTTTTTCAGGATTTGCATTGTGCAATTAAAGAATTTTCTTTGTGCGCAAATTTATTTTTTTCCGTTTAAATTACCTTGCACGACTTTTGTTTTTTGTTTTTTTTCAACCCACCCCACCCCCATCACTTTTCTAATGGTCCGCCTCTTAACAAGTTAATAAAAGGCATTTTAAATTGAGTTGGGCATTTTAATTATTTTTTTTAGCCTGCTTTGGAAAACCTATTGTTGGCAACTGAAAATATTTCCAATAAGGCCAAGGTGTACGTGAGTTCACGTGTTTCATACGCTGATTGACAGACATTTGGTATTTTAGTTCAACTTCTCTGACCTAACCTCTTTAGAACTGTAAATAAACAAAATAATTCGACCACAAATTAAATACATTTTATTTATCAGAGATTACGACTATAATTAATGAATATAAAGTGGCCGAGAAACCCAAATACGATATTATCAAAATGGTGTATTTGTGCTAAATATTTACAAATTTACCTTATTTCAAAAGTAGAAAAGTAAATGTTAAGCGGTTAGCCTTTACTCTAAGGCAGATTCTGGTAATTTGTTGAACTTTTGAAATAACGTCAAAAAACGTCAACTAAAGCCTTTTTTGAGCTTGCTAAATATCTATATTACGACTTACTTGAAAAGCCCGGGGGAAATGTTAAGGGTTAGCCTTTATTTTTTGACCGATTTTGGTCACTTTTGAAACTTTTGAGTTAAGATCAAAAACGGTTAAATAAAGTCGTTTTAAACCCTCTGTGAAAAGGAGAAGGCTGTATTTTGCCGAAAAAATGTTTTTTGATTTTTTGAAAAAAATACGGAAAAAAAAAGTAAAGAGGTTAGCCTTTACTTTTTGACAGATTTTGGTCACTTTGAAACTTTTTAGTTAGGGTCAAAAACGGTTAAATAAGGTCGTTTTAAACGTTATATGAAAAGGAGAAGGCTGTACTTCGGGTAAAAAATTTTTTTTTATTTTTTGAAAAAAATCCGGAAATAAAGTCGTTTTAAACCTTCTGTGAAAAGGAGAAGGCTGGACTTTGCCTAAAAAATTTTTTTTTTATTTTTTGAAAAAAATGCGTAAAAAAAAGTAAAGGGTTAACCTTTACTTTTTGACCGATTTTGGTCACTTTCGAAACTTTTGAGTAAGGGTCAAAAACGGTTAAATAAAGTCGTTTTAAACATTCTGTGAAAAGGAGAAGGCTGTACTTTGCCTAAAAATAATTTTTTTGATTTTTTGAAAAAAATCCGTAAAAAATAGTAAAGGGGTTAGCCTTTACTTTTTGACCAATTTTTGACACTTTTGAAACTTTTGAGTGAGGGTGAAAAACGGTTAAATAAAGTCGTTTTAAACGTTCTATGAAAAGGAGAAGGCTGTTCTTTGTGTAAAAATATTTTGTTTGATTTTTGGAAAAAAAACCGGAAAAAAAAGTAAAGGGGTTAGCCTTTACTTTATGACCGATTTTGGACACTTTTGAAACTTTTGTGTTAGGGTCAAAAACGGTTAACTAACGTCGTTTTAAACCTTCTGTCAACAGGAGAAGGCTGTACTTTGGCTAAAAAATTTTTTTTTGATTTTTTGAAAAAAATCCGTAAAAAAAAATAAAGGGGTTAGCCTTTACTTTTTGACCGATTTTGGTCACTTTTGAAACTTTTGAGTAAGGGTCAAAAACGGTTAAATAAATCGTTTTAAACCTTCTGTGAAAAGGAGAAGGCTGTACTTTGCCTAAAAATAATTTTTTTGATTTTTTGAAAAAAATCCGTAAAAAAATAGTAAAGGGGTTAGCCTTTACTTTTTGACCAATTTTTGACACTTTTGAAACTTTTGAGTGAGGGTGAAAAACGGTTAAATAAAGTCGTTTTAAACATTCTATGAAAAGGAGAAGGCTGTTCTTTGTGTAAAAATATTTTGTTTGATTTTTGGGAGAAAAAAAACGGAAAAAAAAGTAAAGGGGTTAGCCTTTACTTTATGACCGATTTTGGACACTTTTGAAACTTTTGAGTTAGGGTCAAAAACGGTTAAATAAAGTCGTTTTAAACGTTCTATGAAAAGGAGAAGGCTGCTCTTTGTGTAAAAATATTTTGTTTGATTTTTTGAAAAAAATTCGGAAAAAAAAGTAAAGGGGTTAGCCTTTACTTTTTGACGGATTTTGGACACTTTTGAAACTTTTGAGTTAGGGCCAAAAACGGTTAAATAAAGTCGTTTTAAACGTTCTATGAAAAGGAGAAGGCTGTACTTTGGCTAAATAATTTTTTTTTTATTTTTTGAAAAAAATGCGTAAAAAAAAGTAAAGGGTTAACCTTTACTTTTTGACCGATTTTGGTCACTTTTGAAACTTTTGAGTAAGGGTCAAAAACGGTTAAATAAAGTCGTCTTAAACCTTCTGTGAAAAGGAGAAGGCTGTACTTTGCCTAAAAATAATTTTTTTAATTTTTGGAAAAAAATCCGTAAAAAAAAGTAAAGGGTTAACCTTTACTTTTTGACCAATTTTTGACACTTTTGAAACTTTTGAGTGAGGGTGAAAAACGGTTAAATAAAGTCGTTTTAAACGTTCTATGAAAAGGAGAAGGCTGTTCTTTGTGTAAAAATATTTTGTTTGATTTTTTGAAAAAAACCCGGAAAAAAAAGTAAAGGGGTTAGCCTTTACTTTATGACCGATTTTGGACACTTTTGAAACTTTTGTGTTAGGGTCAAAAACGGTTAACTAACGTCGTTTTAAACCTTCTGTCAAGAGGAGAAGGCTGTACTTTGGCTAAAAAATTTTTATTTGATTTTTTGAAAAAAATCCGTAAAAAAAAAGTAAAGGGGTTAGCCTTTACTTTTTGACCGATTTTGGTCACTTTTGAAACTTTTGAGTAAGGGTCAAAAACGGTTAAATAAATCGTTTTAAACCTTCTGTGAAAAGGAGAAGGCTGTACTTTGCCTAAAAATAATTTTTTTGATTTTTTGAAAAAAATCCGTAAAAAAATAGTAAAGGGGTTAGCCTTTACTTTTTGACCAATTTTTGACACTTTTGAAACTTTTGAGTGAGGGTGAAAAACGGTTAAATAAAGTCGTTTTAAACATTCTATGAAAAGGAGGCTGTTCTTTGTGTAAAAATATTTTGTTTGATTTTTTGAAAAAATCCCGGAAAAAAAAGTAAAGGGGTTAGCCTTTACTTTATGACCGATTTTGGTCACTTTTGAAATTTTGAGTTAGGGTCAAAAACGGTTAAATAAAGTCGTTTTAAACGGTCTGTGAAAAGGAGAAGGCTGTACTTTCCCTAAAAATATTTTTTTCCGATTTTTTCAAAAAAATCCGGAAAAAAAAAGTAAAGGGGTTAGCCTTTACTTTTTGACCGATTTTGGACACTTTTGAAACTTTTGAGTTAGGGTCAAAAACGGTTAAATAAAGTCGTTTTAAACGTTCTATGAAAAGGAGAAGGCTGCTCTTTGTGTAAAAATATTTTGTTTGATTTTTTGAAAAAAATTCGGAAAAAAAAGTAAAGGGGTTAGCCTTTACTTTTTGACCGATTTTGGTCACTTTTGAAACTTTTGAGTTAGGGTCAAAAACGGTTAAATAAAGTCGTTTTAAACCGTCTGTGAAAAGGAGAAGGCTGTACTTTAGCTAAAAATATTTTTTTCGATTTTTTCAAAAAAATCGGGGAAAAAAAAGTAAAGGGGTTAGCCTTTACTTTTTGACCGATTTTGGACACTTTTGAAACTTTTGAGTTAGGGTCAAAAACGATTAAATAAAGTCGTTTTAAACGTTTTATGAAAAGGAGAAGGCTGTTCTTTGTGTAAAAATAATTTGTTTGATTTTTTGAAAAGAATCCGGAAAAAAAAAGTAAAGGGGTTAGCCTTTACTTTTTGACCGATATTGGTCACTTTTGAAACTTTTGAGTTAGGGTCAAAAACGGTTAAATAAAGTCGTTTTAAACGTTCTATGAAAAGGAGAAGGCTGTACTTTGGCTAAAAATATTTTTTTCGATTTTTTCAAAAAAATCCCGAAAAAAAAAGTAAAGGGGTTAGCCTTTACTTTTTGACCGATTTTGGTCACTTTTGAAACTTTTGAGTTAGGGTCAAAAACGGTTAAATAAAGTCGTTTTAAACCGTCTGTGAAAAGGAGAAGGCTGTACTTTAGCTAAAAATATTTTTTTCGATTTTTTCAAAAAAATCGGGAAAAAAAAAGTAAAGGGGTTAGCCTTTACTTTTTGACGGATTTTGGTCACTTTTGAAACTTTTGAGTTAGGGTCAAAAACGGTTAAATAAAGTCGTTTTAAACGTTCTATGAAAAGGAGAAGGCTGTACTTTGGCTAAAAATATTTTTTTCGATTTTTTCAAAAAAATCCCGAAAAAAAAAGTAAAGGGGTTAGCCTTTACTTTTTGACCGATTTTGGTCACTTTTGAAACTTTGAGTGAGGGTCAAAAACGGTTAAGTAAAGTCGTTTTAAACGTTTTATGAAAAGGAGAACGCTGTTCTTTGTGTAAAACTATTTTGTTTGATTTTTTGAAAAAAATCCGGAAAAAAAAGTAAAGGAGTTAGCCTTTACTTTTTGAGCGATTTTGGTCACTTTTGAAACTTTTGAGTTAGGGTCAAAAACGGTTAAATAAAGTCATTTTAAACCTTCTGTGAAAAGGAGAAGGCTGTACTTTGCCAAAAAAATTTATTTATTTTTTTTAAAAAAAATCCGTAAAAAAAAAGTAAAGGGGTTAGCCTTTACTTTTTGACCGATTTTGTTCACTTTCGAAACTTTGAGTGAGGGTCAAAAACGGTTAAGTAAAGTCGTTTTAAACGTTCTATGAAAAGGAGAACGCTGTTCTTTGTGTAAAACTATTTTGTTTGATTTTTTGAAAAAATCCGGAAAAAAAAGTAAAGGAGTTAGCCTTTACTTTTTGAGCGATTTTGGTCACTTTTGAAACTTTTGAGTTAGGGTCAAAAACGGTTAAATAAAGTCATTTTAAACCTTCTGTGAAAAGGAGAAGGCTGTACTTTGCCAAAAAAATTTATTTATTTTTTTAAAAAAAAATCCGTATAAAAAAAGTAAAGGGGTTAGCCTTTACTTTATGACCGATTTTGGTCACTTTTGAAACTTTTGAGTTAGGGTCAAAAACGGTTAAATAAAGTCGTTTTAAACGTTCTATGAAAAGGAGAAGGCTGTACTTTCGCTAAAAATATTTTTTTCGATTTTTTCAAAAAAATCCCGAAAAAAAAAGTAAAGGGGTTAGCCTTTACTTTTTGACCGATTTTGGTCACTTTTGAAACTTTGAGTGAGGGTCAAAAACGGTTAAGTAAAGTCGTTTTAAACGTTCTATGAAAAGGAGAACGCTGTTCTTTGTGTAAAACTATTTTGTTTGATTTTTGGAAAAAAATCCGGAAAAAAAAGTAAAGGAGTTAGCCTTTACTTTTTGAGCGATTTTGGTCACTTTTGAAACTTTTGAGTTAGGGTCAAAAACGGTTAAATAAAGTCGTTTTAAACCGTCTGTGAAAAGGAGAAGGCTGTACTTTAGCTAAAAATATTTTTTTCGATTTTTTCAAAAAAATCCCGAAAAAAAAAGTAAAGGGGTTAGCCTTTACTTTTTGACCGATTTTGGTCACTTTTGAAACTTTGAGTGAGGGTCAAAAACGGTTAAGTAAAGTCGTTTTAAACGTTCTATGAAAAGGAGAACGCTGTTCTTTGTATAAAACTATTTTGTTTGATTTTTTGAAAAAAATCCGGAAAAAAAAGTAAAGGAGTTAGCCTTTACTTTTTGAGCGATTTTGGTCACTTTTGAAACTTTTGAGTTAGGGTCAAAAACGGTTAAATAAAGTCATTTTAAACCTTCTGTGAAAAGGAGAAGGCTGTACTTTGCCAAAAAAATTTGTTTATTTTTTTAAAAAAAAATCCGTAAAAAAAAAGTAAAGGGGTTAGCCTTTACTTTTTGACCGATTTTGGTCACTTTTGAAACTTTTGAGTTAGGGTCAAAAACGGTTAAATAAAGTCGTTTTAAACGTTCTATGAAAAGGAGAACGCTGTTCTTTGTGTAAAACTATTTTGTTTGATTTTTTGAAAAAAATCCGGAAAAAAAAGTAAAGGAGTTAGCCTTTACTTTTTGAGCGATTTTGGTCACTTTTCAAAAACGGTTAAATAAAGTCATTTTAAACCTTCTGTGAAAAGGAGAAGGCTGTACTTTGCCAAAAAAATTTGTTTATTTTTTTAAAAAAAAATCCGTAAAAAAAAAGTAAAGGGGTTAGCCTTTACTTTTTGACCGATTTTGGTCACTTTTGAAACTTTTGAGTTAGGGTCAAAAACGGTTAAATAAAGTCGTTTTAAACGTTCTATGAAAAGGAGAAGGCTGCTCTTTGTGTAAAAATATTTTGTTTGATTTTTTGAAAAAAATTCGGAAAAAAAAAGTAAAGGGGTTAGCCTTTACTTTTTGACCGATTTTGGTCACTTTTGAAACTTTTGAGTTAGGGTCAAAAACGGTTAAATAACGTCGTTTTAAACCGTCTGTGAAAAGGAGAAGGCTGTACTTTAGCTAAAAATATTTTTTTCGATTTTTTCAAAAAAATCGGGGAAAAAAAAGTAAAGGGGTTAGCCTTTACTTTTTGACCGATTTTGGACACTTTTGAAACTTTTGAGTTAGGGTCAAAAACGATTAAATAAAGTCGTTTTAAACGTTTTATGAAAAGGAGAAGGCTGTTCTTTGTGTAAAAATAATTTGTTTGATTTTTTGAAAAGAATCCGGAAAAAAAAAGTAAAGGGGTTAGCCTTTACTTTTTGACCGATATTGGTCACTTTTGAAACTTTTGAGTTAGGGTCAAAAACGGTTAAATAAAGTCGTTTTAAACGTTCTATGAAAAGGAGAAGGCTGTACTTTCGCTAAAAATATTTTTTTCGATTTTTTCAAAAAAATCCCGAAAAAAAAAGTAAAGGGGTTAGCCTTTACTTTTTGACCGATTTTGGTCACTTTTGAAACTTTGAGTGAGGGTCAAAAACGGTTAAGTAAAGTCGTTTTAAACGTTCTATGAAAAGGAGAACGCTGTTCTTTGTGTAAACTATTTTGTTTGATTTTTTGAAAAAAATCCGGAAAAAAAAGTAAAGGAGTTAGCCTTTACTTTATGACCGATTTTGGTCACTTTTAAAACTTTTGAGTTAGGGTCAAAAACGGTTAAATAAAGTCGTTTTAAACGTTCTATGAAAAGGAGAAGGCTGTACTTTCGCTAAAAATATTTTTTCCGATTTTTTCAAAAAAATCCGTAAAAAAAAAGTAAAGGGGTTAGCCTTTACTTTTTGACCGATTTTGGACACTTTTGAAACTTTGAGTTAGGGCCAAAAACGGTTAAATAAAGTCGTTTTAAACGTTTTATGAAAAGGAGAAGGCTGTACTTTGGGTAAAAAAATTTTTTTTTATTTTTTGAAAAAAAAATCCGTAAAAAAAAATTAAAGGGGTTAGCCTTTACTTTATGACCGATTTTGGTCACTTTTGAAACTTTTGAGTGAGGGTCAAAAACGGTTAAGTAAAGTCGTTTTAAACGTTCTATGAAAAGGAGAAGGCTGTTCTTTGTGTAAAAATATTTTGTTTGATTTTTTGAAAAAAATCTGGGGAAAAAAGTAAAGGGGTTAGCCTTTACTTTTTGACCGATTTTGGACACTTTTGAAACTTTTGATTTAGGGCCAAAAACGGTTAAATAAAGTCGTTTTAAACCTTCTGTGAAAAGGAGAAGGCTGTACTTTGGCTAAAAATATTTTTTTCGATTTTTTCAAAAAAATCCCGAAAAAAAAGTAAAGGGGTTACCCTCTACTTTTTGACCGATTTTGGTCACTTTTGAAACTTTTGAGCGAGGGTCAAAAACGGTTAAGTAAAGTCGTTTTAAACGTTCTTTGAAAAGGAGAAGGCTGTTCTTTGTGTAAAAATATTTTGATTGATTTTTTGAAAAAAATCTGGGGAAAAAAGTAAAGGGGTTAGCCTTTACTTTTTGACCGATTTTGGACACTTTTGAAACTTTGAGTTAGGGCCAAAAACGGTTAAATAAAGTCGTTTTAAACGTTTTATGAAAAGGAGAAGGCTGTACTTTGGGTAAAAAATTTTTTTTTTATTTTTTGAAAAAAAATCCGTAAAAAAAAATTAAAGGGGTTAGCCTTTACTTTATGACCGATTTTGGTCACTTTTGAAACTTTTGAGTGAGGGTCAAAAACGGTTAAGTAAAGTCGTTTTAAACGTTCTATGAAAAGGAGAAGGCTGTTCTTTGTGTAAAAATATTTTGTTTGATTTTTTGAAAAAAATCTGGGGAAAAAAGTAAAGGGGTTAGCCTTTACTTTTTGACCGATTTTGGACACTTTTGAAACTTTTGATTTAGGGCCAAAAACGGTTAAATAAAGTCGTTTTAAACCTTCTGTGAAAAGGAGAAGGCTGTACTTTGGCTAAAAATATTTTTTTCGATTTTTTCAAAAAAATCCCGAAAAAAAAGTAAAGGGGTTACCCTCTACTTTTTGACCGATTTTGGTCACTTTTGAAACTTTTGAGCGAGGGTCAAAAACGGTTAAGTAAAGTCGTTTTAAACGTTCTTTGAAAAGGAGAAGGCTGTTCTTTGTGTAAAAATATTTTGATTGATTTTTTGAAAAAAATCTGGGGAAAAAAGTAAAGGGGTTAGCCTTTACTTTTTGACCGATTTTGGACACTTTTGAAACTTTTGAGTTAGGGCCAAAAACGGTTAAATAAAGTCGTTTTAAACCTTCTGTGAAAAGGAGAAGGCTGTACTTTGCCTTAAAATTTTTTTTTTATTTTTTGAAAAAAGTCCGGAAAAAAAAGTAAAGGGGTTAGCCTTTACTTTTTGACCGATTTTGCTCACTTTTGAAACTTTTGAGTGAGGGTCAAAAACGGTTAAATAAAGTCGTTTTAAACCTTCTGTGAAAAGGAGAAGGCTGTACTTTGCTTTAAAATTTTTTTTTTAATGTGGCTAAATGTAATTTAGGCAAGGTAAAAAAGGAGACAATGCTAGTCAGCGGTCACTCATGATAACATGTGGGGATTATCTCAGCGCTCATCAAAGTCTTGTCAGCGTGGTCTGAGCTTGACTTGCGCGCCAAAGTCTTGTCAGCGTGGTCTGAGCTTGACTTGCGCTCATCAAAGTCTTGTCAGCGTGGTCTGAGCTTGACTGGTTTTGCGCGCGCTGTTTAGTGAGTTGATACTTGGGGATTTCTTGCTTTGCGCTGTGTTGTTCGATTGATTTGTGGTCTAATGAGTAATGGAGCGACAAACAAGAAATAGCTGTCAGGCCGCTGGGTTAATAAATTCATCATTCGCGTACAGTAGTTCTGGTTGAAGTCCATGAAGATGGCGCCGTCAGAAGCCACCGGCCTTCGCCTCAAATTATTGCCACGGTGATAGCGGCGGTGAAGTCAGCCCTTAGAGAAGAGCAAGGAAGCGCTACAACTACCAGTGTGCCGTCGGTGGAGGAGCGCAATCGCACTTAACGATCGTCAGGCCATTCAGCGCCGATCGTGTATGTTTGAGGGAGAATTCATCTGGCTTAGTGGCACAAACAAATGCCTTTCAGTTAAGTAGTGCGCCGCCTTTGATCGCCCAAAGTATCGCAAGCGCTCAGGATCGTCAAGGTAGGTCACCGACGCTTATATAGTCCTAGTTTTGTGTCTACATTTTCAAGTCTTCGAACAGCAGTTGCTCACGTCTATATAGACAAATATATACTCTCCATTGTCTGGCGCTAACTCCTCGAACCAGCTTGTCCGTAATTTGACCCCGTAATCCGGCAGCGCGGAAATAGTTTCATTACTCCCAGCTTGTTTTTTTTTTGTTTTTTTTTTGTTTTTGTTTGTTGTTTTTTGTGAAGGACGTCATGTTAATAATTGCGAAACTGAGGTTTGGCCGAGTTGTCTCCGGATGATCAGTGGTTGTCTCTTTAAGCTTTATTGCCATTTTTTCGATGTTTTAATATGGCAAGACGTTTCACTGTTTCTCAGTTTACTTGTTTGAATAGCGTTGCAAGTGACCGAGTTATAGTTGATCAGTAATGTGGCTGACAATTGGCTTCAGTTCATCATAAACATGCTTACAAAGCCTTTACAATATTTACAACTGCACACGCCGGCGATCGCGGTAGACCTAGTACGTAAAAAGATAACGAGCTATTTCAAAAGTGGTTGGTCCTGGCCTTGCTATAATAATAAGCACCGATCGAATAGAGCACATACCGGTGAGATATCAATATGTTGAACGTGTTCAATGCATGTCTAGAGATCGCGTGTCGCATTACATTGGAAACGTGTGTTTTAAAACATATTTAAATATTTCTGTTTGTCCGAATTTAAATAAATTCTGTATCAAAATGATCGATTGAATTTGCCGAATCCGACACGATAGGTTTGTCTACTAAATATATTAGATCCGTTGTTTAATTTTCAGAAACGGCCTTGTTTACATTATACTACATTAGCAAACTTTCGGCGCTTCCTGCACCGCAGCAGTTCATATAAGACCATAGATTCTATTTGAAAAAAAAAAAATCTATGCAATCATGCATTGCCATTGTCATGTAGTCTGGCTAGAGTACGCACAGGCTACGCGAAGCTGTCAGAAATTGGTGGCCCGAGTGAACGCCGGAGCAGGCGTCCTTTTCCCCTGTGCTTGCTAAAGTGGTTTCGCAAATACAGTAGTGGCACGGAAGTTTATAGATTGCAGATTTGCTGCGGTCAACCTGAATTGCGGAGAGACGGAGCCGCAGCTGTTATTGATGGCCATTTGGTTTAGCGGCAGCGCCTAAGAAACCTCGTCGGAGGCTTTACGATTTATTCTTCGGTGTTGAGTTCACACTTTCCACATCGGTGGAAGTCTTGATTCTGCGAACATACGATCAATACTCGGGGCGCGTGTGGCATAGCTATGATGTGGCTTTCCGTGAGCAGACTGCAGCAACACGATGAACGGACTGGTCGAAGTTCGACGTTCAGTTGTTTAATTTCCACGCTGTTCGCGCGAATGTAAAGGGATCGTCGGATTAGCCTCGCGGAAACGAGTGCTCGTCAGTGCGTTGTATATCATGGAATGCTGGGAGATATTTCGCTCCATCGTCATGCGAGTTCTCCCATACATGTTTGTATTGTAAGTGCCCTGAAAAAGATCCCAAACCAACCGACGTTTTGTTCACCCCACCTAAGAAACAAAAGAGGCATTGACGGTGTTATTCGTGACTTTTAAGCTGCGGGGGTCCATACTAAATAAGTACTGTGTGAGTATGTTGCCCCACGAGACATTTAAAATACTTACTATATGTTACGGGGTTGTCTGTTGCATGTCGTGTTGCTGACTTGGTAGTTTTGCGCTGCTTGCATGATATTGACAACATTCTTGTATAATTTGACTGCTGGGGGGCTCTGTAGTTGGGATTATCACTTTCTACCTACAGCGGTCGTATTATTTCCGGTGCATACAGGGTTCACTACAGGTATATCTGCTAATATTGCCTTTCAGGGTTGGAATAGGGGCTTGAGGGCGAAGTTGATGTCAAGGCAGCATAGCGGAATATCCCAATTTCTCCAAAGGATCGTTATTCTTAGGTTTAAGGTAGAAGGAAATTTATGTTGACCTGGCTCTTCCGTTTGGCTTGCGCTCAGCTGCTCTTATCTTCAACTTGGTAGCAGACTTGGTGGAATGGATTTTGAAGACAAATCATTCCATGCTAGACCTATTGCATGATCTGGATGATTACTTCACTGCAGGTCCAGCCGATTCACGGCAACGCGAGAATAATTGACCAAGGCTATTGCACTTGCTCTAGATTAGGCTTACCTTTGCATCCCAATAAATGTATCGGCTCTGCCTCTTGTCTAGTCGTGTTGGGTAGTGAATTAGATTCTTTGCACTTGCAGCAAATAGCACGCGACAACTGTTGGAGTTGTGGCCCGGGTGTTGGTGGTGTATAAGTAACAGCGTGAAGCTTAATCGGTCACTTACAACGTGCTTACAACGTGCTTCAATGGTGGTCTGGCCTGGTAGAACCTTGTGCGCAGAATGACTCATTGGCCATGTTGCTTCAGGAGGAATGACCACCCCATAGACTGGACGACTTTCAGTTGGATTAATTGTATTCATGGCAACCATTGTTCGGGATGGGTTGGGGTTAGCGTTGGTTGTTCAATGGCCTAGGCACCTCTTTATTGATGTGTAGGCGACTTGGATGCAGTGGGCAGTGTTGGCTTGGTCCTCTCTGGGGCGCTGAGTGGTTAATGGTAGGCGGATTCCTCTGCAGATCCAGTTTCCAGGGCATACAAGGAACTATGTCCTGTGGTCATTGCAGCTCTAGTTTGGGGGTGGTTATTGGAGACAACGCAGTTTGTTTCCACTGTGAGCATACTATGTTATACATATGTTAGCATACTTAATTCGCGTACATCCAAGTACCCACTCATCATGCACTTGTTGCGCAATTTACAAATGTCAGCAGTATTTTGGCTTTACGTTTTGCGCGCAAAGTGTATTTATCAGCAGGGCGCTTACTTCACATTGAAACGGGTTTCGGAGACCTTCTTGCCAACTCCTTAAGGCTTAAGGAGTTGCTCATGGGATTAAAGAGGTGCAGGGACTGACAGTCACCCCTCGACCTCCAGTAACAAAGGAGGTCATGCTGGTTATTTACTGATCTGTGGATTCTAAAAGTGTTGAGTTTGGCGATCCTCAGAGCTTACAACACCGAATTCCAGTGCATCTTCATCTTCAGTTCATTTACCTTTGCAGGATGGAGCATTCGACGAGAGTCTTTCCAGCGTTGTCTGAGCCGGGCTGGTTCTGCGCGCACTATCTATTATTTAACTTTGCAGGATGGAGCATTCGACGAGAGTCCTGCCAGTGTGGTCTGAGCTGCACTGGTTCGGCGCGCGCTATCTATCATTTAACTTGCAGATGGAGCATTCAACGAGAGTGTTGTCAGCGTATCATTTAACTTGCAGAATGGAGCAGAGTCTTGTCAGCGTGGTCTGAGCGTCACTGGTTCTGCGCGCGCTATTTATCCTTTTCGTAAAGGGTATTACATTTACACTGGTCAAGGAAAAGCACCCTTGTGTGCTATTGATGGATGCGCTGAGCAAATATCTGCAATGTTCATGGTCCATCACTTATGAGAAGAGGAGGCGCCCTTCTTAACGCGCGTTGTTTACGAACTGGTTAAGAAGCATTGTGACTTCAACCAGATTGGATGGCAGTCACAGCTTCAGAAGTGGCACAGCGACAATGGCTGGTCAAAACGGTGATCGTATTACCCAGTCTCTTGGTAGATGGACTAGTAGTGTATATCAAAGGTATATTAGGATGGCACCGTAGGTTCTGGCAAAGTTTGCGCGCCATCTGTCATGATCTTGGAAGGGATACATTAAAGGTATTTGTCCACTTGGGAGGTATGGTCTTGGCTTACCGTTATTGGTGGAATGGTGCTTGGTGGCCTTGGAGTCAGATGCCTATAGTGACCCCGTCACAGGCCCTTCTCAAGCACCATTGTGCTTGGCTCTCGTTGGGAGGTGGGCTGTGGCGGGGTTGCCATGGTTACCTCTGATCAGGGGGTGGCATCCCCCCTGTGGCTTGGCACCAATCCTCCAATAACGTCAATTGGCGATCTATTTTTAATGTGGCTAAATGTAATTTAGGCAAGGTAAAAAAGGAGACAATGCTAGTCAGCGGTCACTCATGATAACATGTGGGGATTATCTCAGCGCTCATCAAAGTCTTGTCAGCGTGGTCTGAGCTTGACTTGCGCGCCAAAGTCTTGTCAGCGTGGTCTGAGCTTGACTTGCGCTCATCAAAGTCTTGTCAGCGTGGTCTGAGCTTGACTGGTTTTGCGCGCGCTGTTTAGTGACCCACCCACCCACTCCTGATGGAATGCAAGGTAAGTATATATTTCCACTGCTTTGACAGTGTGACTGGTGCCCGGAGGTGGGCTGTGGCGGGGTTGCCATGGTTACCTCTGATCAGGGGGTGGCATCCCCCCTGTGGCTTGGCACCAATCCTCCAATAACGTCAATTGGCGATCTATTTTTATTTTTTGAAAAAAGTCCGGAAAAAAAAAGTAAAGGGGTTAGTCTTTACTTTTTGACCGATTTTGGTCACTTTTGAAACTTTTGAGTTAGGGTCAAAAACGGTTAAATAAAGTCGTTTTAAACGGTCTGTGAAAAGGAGAAGGCTGTACTTTCCCTAAAAATATTTTTTTCCGATTTTTTCAAAAAAATCCGGAAAAAAAAAGTAAAGGGGTTAGCCTTTACTTTTTGACCGATTTTGGACACTTTTGAAACTTTTGAGTTAGGGTCAAAAACGGTTAAATAAAGTCGTTTTAAACGTTCTATGAAAAGGAGAAGGCTGCTCTTTGTGTAAAAATATTTTGTTTGATTTTTTGAAAAAAATTCGGAAAAAAAAAGTAAAGGGGTTAGCCTTTACTTTTTGACCGATTTTGGTCACTTTTGAAACTTTTGAGTTAGGGTCAAAAACGGTTAAATAAAGTCGTTTTAAACCGTCTGTGAAAAGGAGAAGGCTGTACTTTAGCTAAAAATATTTTTTTCGATTTTTTCAAAAAAATCGGGAAAAAAAAAGTAAAGGGGTTAGCCTTTACTTTTTGACCGATTTTGGACACTTTTGAAACTTTTGAGTTAGGGTCAAAAACGATTAAATAAAGTCGTTTTAAACGTTTTATGAAAAGGAGAAGGCTGTTCTTTGTGTAAAAATAATTTGTTTGATTTTTTGAAAAGAATCCGGAAAAAAAAAGTAAAGGGGTTAGCCTTTACTTTTTGACCGATTTTGGTCACTTTTGAAACTTTTGAGTTAGGGTCAAAAACGGTTAAATAAAGTCGTTTTAAACGTTCTATGAAAAGGAGAAGGCTGTACTTTGGCTAAAAATATTTTTTTCGATTTTTTCAAAAAAATCCCGAAAAAAAAAGTAAAGGGGTTAGCCTTTACTTTTTGACCGATTTTGGTCACTTTTGAAACTTTGAGTGAGGGTCAAAAACGGTTAAGTAAAGTCGTTTTAAACGTTTTATGAAAAGGAGAACGCTGTTCTTTGTGTAAAACTATTTTGTTTGATTTTTTGAAAAAAATCCGGAAAAAAAAGTAAAGGAGTTAGCCTTTACTTTTTGAGCGATTTTGGTCACTTTTGAAACTTTTGAGTTAGGGTCAAAAACGGTTAAATAAAGTCATTTTAAACCTTCTGTGAAAAGGAGAAGGCTGTACTTTGCCAAAAAAATTTATTTATTTTTTTTTAAAAAAATCCGTAAAAAAAAAGTAAAGGGGTTAGCCTTTACTTTTTGACCGATTTTGTTCACTTTCGAAACTTTGAGTGAGGGTCAAAAACGGTTAAGTAAAGTCGTTTTAAACGTTCTATGAAAAGGAGAACGCTGTTCTTTGTGTAAAACTATTTTGTTTGATTTTTTGAAAAAAATCCGGAAAAAAAAGTAAAGGAGTTAGCCTTTACTTTTTGAGCGATTTTGGTCACTTTTGAAACTTTTGAGTTAGGGTCAAAAACGGTTAAATAAAGTCATTTTAAACCTTCTGTGAAAAGGAGAAGGCTGTACTTTGCCAAAAAAATTTATTTATTTTTTTTAAAAAAAATCCGTAAAAAAAAAGTAAAGGGGTTAGCCTTTACTTTATGACCGATTTTGGTCACTTTTGAAACTTTTGAGTTAGGGTCAAAAACGGTTAAATAAAGTCGTTTTAAACGTTCTATGAAAAGGAGAAGGCTGTACTTTCGCTAAAAATATTTTTTTCGATTTTTTCAAAAAAATCCCGAAAAAAAAAGTAAAGGGGTTAGCCTTTACTTTTTGACCGATTTTGGTCACTTTTGAAACTTTGAGTGAGGGTCAAAAACGGTTAAGTAAAGTCGTTTTAAACGTTCTATGAAAAGGAGAACGCTGTTCTTTGTGTAAAACTATTTTGTTTGATTTTTGGAAAAAAATCCGGAAAAAAAAGTAAAGGAGTTAGCCTTTACTTTTTGAGCGATTTTGGTCACTTTTGAAACTTTTGAGTTAGGGTCAAAAACGGTTAAATAAAGTCGTTTTAAACCGTCTGTGAAAAGGAGAAGGCTGTACTTTAGCTAAAAAAATTTTTTTCGATTTTTTCAAAAAAATCCCGAAAAAAAAAGTAAAAGGGTTAGCCTTTACTTTTTGACCGATTTTGGTCACTTTTGAAACTTTGAGTGAGGGTCAAAAACGGTTAAGTAAAGTCGTTTTAAACGTTCTATGAAAAGGAGAACGCTGTTCTTTGTATAAAACTATTTTGTTTGATTTTTTGAAAAAAATCCGGAAAAAAAAGTAAAGGAGTTAGCCTTTACTTTTTGAGCGATTTTGGTCACTTTTGAAACTTTTGAGTTAGGGTCAAAAACGGTTAAATAAAGTCATTTTAAACCTTCTGTGAAAAGGAGAAGGCTGTACTTTGCCAAAAAAATTTATTTATTTTTTTTAAAAAAAATCCGTAAAAAAAAGTAAAGGGGTTAGCCTTTACTTTTTGACCGATTTTGGTCACTTTTGAAACTTTTGAGTTAGGGTCAAAAACGGTTAAATAAAGTCGTTTTAAACGTTCTATGAAAAGGAGAACGCTGTTCTTTGTGTAAAACTATTTTGTTTGATTTTTTGAAAAAAATCCGGAAAAAAAAGTAAAGGCGTTAGCCTTTACTTTTTGAGCGATTTTGGTCACTTTTCAAAAACGGTTAAATAAAGTCATTTTAAACCTTCTGTGAAAAGGAGAAGGCTGTACTTTGCCTAAAAAATTTATTTATTTTTTTTAAAAAAAATCCGTAAAAAAAAAGTAAAGGGGTTAGCCTTTACTTTATGACCGATTTTGGTCACTTTTAAAACTTTTGAGTTAGGGTCAAAAACGGTTAAATAAAGTCGTTTTAAACGTTCTATGAAAAGGAGAAGGCTGTACTTTCGCTAAAAATATTTTTTTCGATTTTTTCAAAAAAATCCCGAAAAAAAAAGTAAAGGGGTTAGCCTTTACTTTTTGACCGATTTTGGTCACTTTTGAAACTTTGAGTGAGGGTCAAAAACGGTTAAGTAAAGTCGTTTTAAACGTTCTATGAAAAGGAGAACGCTGTTCTTTGTGTAAAACTATTTTGTTTGATTTTTTGAAAAAAATCCGGAAAAAAAAGTAAAGGAGTTAGCCTTTACTTTATGACCGATTTTGGTCACTTTTAAAACTTTTGAGTTAGGGTCAAAAACGGTTAAATAAAGTCGTTTTAAACGTTCTATGAAAAGGAGAAGGCTGTACTTTCGCTAAAAATATTTTTTCCGATTTTTTCAAAAAAATCCGTAAAAAAAAAGTAAAGGGGTTAGCCTTTACTTTTTGACCGATTTTGGACACTTTTGAAACTTTGAGTTAGGGCCAAAAACGGTTAAATAAAGTCGTTTTAAACGTTTTATGAAAAGGAGAAGGCTGTACTTTGGGTAAAAAAATTTTTTTTTATTTTTTGAAAAAAAATCCGTAAAAAAAAATTAAAGGGGTTAGCCTTTACTTTATGACCGATTTTGGTCACTTTTGAAACTTTTGAGTGAGGGTCAAAAACGGTTAAGTAAAGTCGTTTTAAACGTTCTATGAAAAGGAGAAGGCTGTTCTTTGTGTAAAAATATTTTGTTTGATTTTTTGAAAAAAATCTGGGGAAAAAAGTAAAGGGGTTAGCCTTTACTTTTTGACCGATTTTGGACACTTTTGAAACTTTTGATTTAGGGCCAAAAACGGTTAAATAAAGTCGTTTTAAACCTTCTGTGAAAAGGAGAAGGCTGTACTTTGGCTAAAAATATTTTTTTCGATTTTTTCAAAAAAATCCCGAAAAAAAAAGTAAAGGGGTTACCCTCTACTTTTTGACCGATTTTGGTCACTTTTGAAACTTTTGAGCGAGGGTCAAAAACGGTTAAGTAAAGTCGTTTTAAACGTTCTTTGAAAAGGAGAAGGCTGTTCTTTGTGTAAAAATATTTTGATTGATTTTTTGAAAAAAATCTGGGGAAAAAAGTAAAGGGGTTAGCCTTTACTTTTTGACCGATTTTGGACACTTTTGAAACTTTTGAGTTAGGGCCAAAAACGGTTAAATAAAGTCGTTTTAAACCTTCTGTGAAAAGGAGAAGGCTGTACTTTGCCTTAAATTTTTTTTTTTATTTTTTGAAAAAAGTCCGGAAAAAAAAAGTAAAGGGGTTAGTCTTTACTTTTTGACCGATTTTGCTCACTTTTGAAACTTTTGATTTAGGACCAAAAACGGTTAAATAAAGTCGTTTTAAACCTTCTGTGAAAAGGAGAAGGCTGTACTTTGGCTAAAAATATTTTTTTCGATTTTTTCAAAAAAATCCCGAAAAAAAAAGTAAAGGGGTTACCCTCTACTTTTTGACCGATTTTGGTCACTTTTGAAACTTTTGAGCGAGGGTCAAAAACGGTTAAGTAAAGTCGTTTTAAACGTTCTTTGAAAAGGAGAAGGCTGTTCTTTGTGTAAAAATATTTTGATTGATTTTTTGAAAAAAATCTGGGGAAAAAAGTAAAGGGGTTAGCCTTTACTTTTTGACCGATTTTGGACACTTTTGAGTTAGGGCCAAAAACGGTTAAATAAAGTCGTTTTAAACCTTCTGTGAAAAGGAGAAGGCTGTACTTTGCCTTAAAATTTTTTTTTTATTTTTTGAAAAAAGTCCGGAAAAAAAAAGTAAAGGGGTTAGTCTTTACTTTTTGACCGATTTTGGTCACTTTTGAAACTTTTGAGTGAGGGTCAAAACGGTTAAATAAAGTCGTTTTAAACCTTCTGTGAAAAGAGGAGAAGGCTGTACTTTGGCTAAAAAAATTTTTTTTTTATTTTTTGAAAAATATCCGGAAAAAAAAGTAAAGGGGTTAGCCTTTACTTTTTGACCGATTTTGCTCACTTTTGAAACTTTTGAGTGAGGGTCAAAAACGGTTAAATAAAGTCGTTTTAAACCTTCTGTGAAAAGGAGAAGGCTGTACTTTGCTTTAAAATTTTTTTTTTATTTTTTGAAAAAAGTCCGGAAAAAAAAAGTAAAGGGGTTAGTCTTTACTTTTTGACCGATTTTGGTCACTATTGAAACTTTTGAGTTAGGGTCAAAAACGGTTAAATAAAGTCGTTTTAAACCTTCTGTGAATAGGAGAAGACTGTACTTTGGCTAAAAAAATTTTTTTGATTTTTTGAAAAAAATTCTGAGAAAAAAAGTGAAGGGGTTAATATATATAAAACTTTATTGGCATGACCTAATTACAGGTATTGCTAAAGTATATAAGTGCTGTAAGAGCACTGAACAACAACAAAATATATAAGATAAACTATATAAAATGTTCGAGTGTCCAAACAATAATGTTATGACTACTGTGTATACATGTAGTTCATTTAAAAGTTTTCTTTTTAGGTATAATATAAGTTTTTATATTAATATAATATATAGTATGTATGGTTATATCCCAATACAATATTGGAAGTATAAGATGTATAAAGAGAAGTATTTGGGGGTGGGGTTTGTTTGTTTTTTTCCCAATTATTTTGGGTTTCCTGGGATTTGAGGCCATCTTCTCATTCCTTTGTGCAGAGAAATAAATACTTGGAAAATAGATTTGTTAGAACAGGATCGTCCGAAGACATCGTGTGTTCAAGTAATTTCTGTTTTGTTTCTGTTGTTGTGTTCATATCAAACAGATTTTTGAGAATGTTGTTTGAGTTGTCTCGCAAGTGTTGGTATTTCTGGCATCTGAAGGCGAAGTGGAATGCGTCTTCCACCTTGCCAGAGCCACATAGTTTACAGATACGCTCTTCACGAGGAACATTTTCGTATCTTCCTCGTTCAATTCGCAACTTATGGTTGCTTACACGATATTGGGAGAATGTTCTTCTTATTGTTGGATTTTTAATAAGAGATAAGTATTTTTCCATTTTGTACTCGTTTTTAAATGTACAAAAGAAGGAAAGTATGGAGGAGTTTTATGTCGCCAAAATTCAAAATATTTATCTTTCATCTTGTGTTTACGACAGTTTTTGTATCGTAGTTGATTATATCACATTCTAGGTTTGTTATATTATCATAGAATGATTTTAGCATGTTTATTGTGTTAGCATAGAAAGATTCCTTGCCTTGATTATATAGTTGTTTAGACATTTGGAAGGATTGTTTAACGATTGAGTCGTCTAGTTTAAAAATATGCTTAAAATAGTTTATTATATTCTTTTTAATTGTAATCAGTAGTGGATATTTCCCGAGTTCCAGTGGCGTGGTGGCAGGAGGGGCCGGGGGGGCCAAGGCCCCCCAGCTGGGGTTGCAGAAGGGGCGCCAAAACTAGCAAAGGGCGCCAAAACTTAACAAAATAAACCTATTTCTTTGTATAGCTAGGTCTTCAATGAGGGATATAAAGATCTGAAATCTGTAATTTTTTGTCTTTTCTATGAAGTTTTATAATCTTCAGAATTCTGTAAAATCTCACTCCAAAATGCAGGAAATGGCATATCAGAGACTCTAGATTTCAAAATTTTCCGGGGGAGCATGCCCCCAGACCCCCATAGAGGTTTGGTGCTAATTTGGTGCTCGCATTGGCGTGGCGTTGTTTAATATTATATATTGCTACTTGAGTTATTTTAAAACAATAAATGTGACCACTTATCAAATACAGTAATGTCTTTCTTTTTTCTTTTTTTTTCGGGGGGGGGGGGCGCCAAAGCTAATCTGGCCACCCCAGCCTAAAACTTGCCACCACGCCACTGCCGAGTTCACTTCTGCAAGCTATATTGCTTGCTTTTCTGTTAACACCCAGATATAGCTTGCAGAATCTTAGATGAACTTTCTCTGTTTCGGAATCTTCCCATTTATTTAGATCATTTTTTTCGTATGCTCCCCAAACTTCTGAGTTGTATAGTAGAATGGGGGAAACAATTGAGTCAAAAATTTTTGTAGCTGTTTTTGGTAAAAGCTTATGAAAATCTATATTTTTACGAATTTTATAAAGTGCATGTAAAGCTTTTTCACTTAGTTGTTGTTGTGCAAGTATAAATTTGCCATTTGGCATAATTTTTAGGCCAAGATAGGTATACTCTTTGACTATATCTATCTTTTTATTTCCAATGTGGAAATGAAGGTTTGGTAATTTTGAGTTGTGTTTTTGAAAAATCATAACTTTTGTTTTCCTGATATTGACTTCCATAAGCCATTTACTACACCATTCGTCTAGCTGATTTAAACAATTTTGTAGACCTAATTTTGATCGTGAAAGTATAATGAGATCATCTGCATATAAGAGACTGTTGATAGCAGTTCCGTTTGGTAATACAAAAGGATCTGATTGTGTTTGTTCAAATAGTTTTGGAAGTTCGTTTATATAAATATTAAATAATAAAGGGCTTAAAGTGCATCCTTGACGGACTCCCTTTTTGTATGGAAAAAACGGTCTTCTATTTTCAGATAGTTTTATTGCACATTTCGTGCTCAAGTAGAGGTCTTGAATTAAATCGTAAAAGTGTCCACCAATGTTATGTTAAATGTTAAAAATATTTTTAGCCAAAATACAGCCTTCTCAGAATGTTTAAAACGGCTTTATTTAAACGTTTTTGACCCTAACTCAAAAGTTTCAAAAGTGACCAAAATCGGTCAAAAAGTAAAGGCTAACCCCTTTACTTTTTTTTTCAGATTTTTTTCAAAAAATAAAAAAAATATTTTTAACCGAAATACAGCCTTCTCCTTTTCACAGGTTTAAATCGACTTTATTTAACTGTTTTTGACCCTAACTCAAAAGTTTCAAAAGTGACCAAAATCGCTCAAAAAGTAAAGGCTAACTAACCACTTTTTTTCCGATTTTTTTTTAAAAAATAAAAAAAAATTTTTTTAGCCCAAATACAGCCTTCTCCTTTTCACAGAAGGTGAAATTGACTTATTTAACCGTTAATTGTTACTCACATTGCACTGTAAAAGAACCGTTTTATATATCTACAGTAGTCTACAGTAGTACTTTTAATAAATGAATTAAGTTGTCTATCAGTTTACGCTCAGTTTAACCAACATTGTTGCCTGAATGATAAGTTGTTCGCGTCAACTGGCAAGTTGTTTACCTAAATTTGCAAGTTGTTTGCTCCTACTAACAAACCTTTTGCCTGACAGCCAAGTTGTTGGCCCCAATGGCCAAATGAGCACAAGGGCTTTGTTTAATAGTTTGAGTTGTGCGTTATCACCATACAGATAGTCTACCTGTCTACTTACCCAACTTCCCGCAATGTCTGATCAGAATGTTGATCACCATAAAAGCCCTTGTACCGTACTGCAACGGCTATGAATTTATAGTCACTTAATATTCCTAAAACAAAAAAAAAAACAAAAGAAAATTAGGGGGGAAATATATAGATGGACCAAAGACTTTAACTGAGTTTCCAGACATCTCGATTGACTATGCTTAGAAGGCTTTTGCATGGCATAGACAATTGCACAACTGTAATGTTCTGCATAATGTAACAATGGATTTTAAATCTAGACAAAATGATTCAGGGCACCGAGGGTAGCCTTTACAATATTTTGAAACAATAAACTGTTTTTGTCTCTATAACTGTCAGAGCTGAAATGCCTCCAAATTTTGGGAATGGGAAGCATTTAAGAAATGTGAAGAATTTTAGGAATGTAAAGAATTTTAATGCGAATAATTTTAGGAATGTAAAGAATTTTAAGAATGTGAAGAATTTTAGAAATGTAAAGAATTTTAAAAATGTAAAGAATTTTAGAAATGTGAAGAATTTTAGGAATGTAAAGAATTTTAATGTGAAGAATTTTAGGAATGCGAATAATTTTAGGAATGTAAAGAATTTTAAGAATGTGGAGAATTTTAGAAATGTAAAGAATTTTAGAAATGTAAAGAATTTAAAAATGTAAAGAATTTTAGAAATGTAAAGAATTTTAAGAATGTAAAGATTTCAGAAATGTAATGAATTTTAGGAATGTAAAGAATTTGATCCTGATGAAGAGACTAGACCGGAGTGTTGAAACGTTGGGTCACGCGAGTAGCGTTTTTGTTGATTTCATATTACTTTACCTCCGTGTGTTGCGAAGTTCGTTGGGAAGTTCCGAAGTTTATTCGGAAATTGGGAATTAGGTTGTCGAGGTTGACAAATTATCCAATGAAATTGCGAGCTTTCGATCAGATCTCATCTATGATTGGATAATTTCCCAATTTCCCAACGAACGTCGCAACACATGGACAAAAAAACAACAAAAAAGAACTGGAACACGTTGGACTCTCGACCCCCCCCCCCCCCCCCCGAGCCCGGACGTAGGGCCGAAGGCCTGGAGCCCGGTGAGGGTGCTAATCTCTCCCCCCAACCCCCCGCGGTGTAAGAATTTTGAACACAATCACAATCGCGTGATTCACTCGGCTGGCATCTCAAGTGACTGGAACGAGATACTTGAGTTCGAATTTAGTAATTATGGCAAATAATTTCGACAATAGTGCGTTCGAAGATCAGCAAAAATGTCCGGTAGACGTTCTAAACAAAACTAAAGAAGAGGTTGGAAGGGAAGAGGAGACCAAGATGAAGACCGATGAGATCAATTTAACCGTTGATCAAGAAGAAGCGGAGGAAACAGAGAGTGGAAGGTAAAACGCGACCTTCTGAAATCAAAATATTATGACTTGTTGATTGCTCGGTTGAGGTTACATTTGTAGCGAAGCGACCAAATAAATCTCGAGGCTTGAACCTTGAGGGAATAGATAGGCGACTTTTTGTACGCCTGACATATTTTGCGAAGCTTGAAGTTGTATGTCGGATATTAAGTCGGACGGTGTCACTTTAAAAGAGCACGCCGAAAATACGTATGCGGAAACATAGAACATGCCAAAACCTGTAACAAGTACTCGTATTTACAATATAAATTATATAATTATGTTTCTTCAAAATTTTGTCCAAGATACGTATTATTTGGGACAGATTGTGATAGTGAAAGAATGAAATTTTCAGTTCTTTGGGCTTGGTTTCCGCGTGTTTTTTTGAAACAGAAAGGGAAATACATGTTTAATTGGTAAACTTGTGCATATTAGTAAGAAAGAACATGGAGGGGGTGGGGTACTCTAGCCTCTAGGGAGTTCGGGGTAGGGAAATGGCAAAAGAATAACATGCTGTTGCTGACTACAGTAGAAATAAGAAAATCATACCCTATGTCTAGGGTACCCAATTCTTTACTTTACCACAGAGTTGGGGAGTTGTGAAGTTTGTTCAGAAATTGGCAACTATGTTAACCACGGTTGTCGATTATCCAATGAAATTGCATGCTTTAATTAAATCAAAGCTCATTTTTATTGGATAATTGACAACCTTGTTGACAATGAATGTAGTTGCCAAGTACATTCACAACTTTCCAACAAACTTTCCAACACACCACAGGAAAGTAAAAAGTATGAAATCAAGTGTAACGCAGTGGCAGTAACTGGAACACATAACACAATCAAATTTGACACACCACACTCATGATGAGCAGAGTGTCTAAAAACACAAGCTCGACATTGGAATCTGTTGGTAAATCTGAAAATTAATACTTTTTTCTTGAGTTTACAAATTGTTACAGTTCATTCAAACTGATATTTAATAATTGACTTAATATTATTTTCTGTTGCTATATTTCAAGATGTGCTTTGATAAAGGATCGGAAAAGACTTCGAGGCATTCTCCACAGTCACAAGTTTCAAATGGTGATTATTTCCCTAGTTGCAATTGATTTTTTGATTGTGCTAGTTATGTTGTTGATGGACATCCAAGTGATTAAGGGAGGTAAGATTACATTTATCCAAAGTCTCTGCAAACTGCTCTCTCTCTATATAAATAGAATTACATCAGTAATCATTCATTCATTTATGACATCACTGTGTTCATTCGTTCGTTCGTTCGTTCGTTCGTTCGTTCGTTCGTTCGTTCGTTCGTTCGTTCGTTCGTTCGTTCATTCGTTCGTTCGTTCGTTCGTTCATTCATTTATTCATTCATTCGATACCTAATTCTTCACAACACTCTCCTCTGGGCTTACGCCTTAAAAAAATCATTCTCACTGACTATTTTTAGTGCACCATGATCATGTGGCTGTTGAAGCTCTCCATTTTACAAGTATTGTCATTCTAGGATTTTTCTTGATTGAGGTGAATGGATTAAAAATAAAATAGTTGTATAATTGCTTCAACATGCATGCAAATTATTATAATTAGTATACTCAAGTACTGTATACTAATACAGTAGTGTGTTAAATTAAAACTGAAAGGGAAAGTGTACCATATTTCCTTGAATAAACGCCTCCCTCGAATAAACGCTGCCCTTGAATAAATGCCGCAGGAGAAACAAAAAATATTATTAAACGCTGCCCTTGAATAAACGCCGCACTTTTTCTCATCGATGCAGCGTTTATTTGAAGCATATATATATTTAAAGACATATAAACTTTATTTTTTTGGGATAATGTTAAAATTGGTTATGAATTTGAATTAAACAATAAATTCACAGTTGATGTTACAAAATTTACAATAAACACCGCCCTTGAATAAACGCCACCCTCGAATAGACGCCGCACCCGCAATGTGGAAAATTTAATATACACCGCGGCGTTTATTCAAGGAAATACGGTATATGAGTGCAATGGTGCATTGGAAGTGCATGAGAAATGGGCCATGAATGTGTATAATTAAAGTACAAGATTAGGGCAGATGGAGATGAGGATGGTATGATGCCAGGATTTGTGGATATAATATTATATATTGCTTTAAGCTTTTCAACTCTGAAAACTTTTTAAAGTCTTAAGACCTCACCTGACAGGTTATTGATATTAAACTAAAATTTAGTTTCTGGTTTAAGATTGTAGTGAAGGTTTATGCATTTGGGATAGAATTTTGTAAACACAAGTTGGAGGTGAGTACATGGACAACCTGGGTTCTTTTATTCTAGAAGTAAGAACTCCTGAGTTGAATTTGATGCATGCATGCATATGACATTAATTGAAGTTTAACAGAATAATAATTAATAAAAATAATTAGTGATTTATATTGCGCATTCTTCATGATGTAATGATCAAATGCACATTACAGAAATAGATAATACATGAAATAGTGTAGATGGTGTTGATTTTTACGGAGGGAGGAAAACCAGAGAACCCGACAAAAAACCCTCGAAGCACAGGAGAGACCAACTAAACTCTACTCACATGAGTTGCAAGCTCGAGAACAGGGTTATTCCCAGATGGTCACCCATCCAAGTACTAACCCTGTCTAACCGGGCTTAACTATTGGTGAGAGGCAGTGCCCTAACAGCACACACCACCTGTGCTCCCGAGAATCAGATAACTGAACTTGTACCACCACTATAGTGGCAGGACTTCTTTCATGTTCACATTTGGTATCAAACGTTAACCATACTACATGTAAGGTGACATGGCCCCAAATCTGATATATATTGCTATAGGGTGAGTAACACTATGGTTACCTTTAGTTAAAAGAAACTTTTATTAAATATCTATTCTGCCAACAGTGAACAATGTCATGTACAGTACCACTCAGAAATAACCTAACAAAAACCAAGGTCAAACCTATGTTTAACCTCCGCTTAATCATAATACAACTCTGTTCAGTGTTAGTTAAACTGTCTGTATTACTAGATAATTTTATTGTGCTTTACTAAAGTTTATTACCATTTCTATCATTGTTTAACTTAACCTCAACTGCACTGTTAGGTTATTTCTGAGCAGTACTGTAGTGCCACAACCCAAGGGACCTAAATCAGCTGACAGTGACACTCTGTCAAACAACACTTGGTAACACATCCCAAATACAAGATCCTTTATTACAGGTTTTTGATGCCATCGTGGTGATTGTCTCATTTGCACTTGATGTAGCATACAGGTTAGGATTTTTAGTCTGTTGAATTATAAATGAAATACACTGTACTCGTAATTCAGCAAACAATAACCAAACTGTTAGGCCTGTACAGGTATATATAATTATATTGTACAATTGTAATTATAACATAATTATTCTCTCTAGTAATTAATGGCTTCATTATTTTGCTCCTTTCTAAGATTTCATACAATGATGTGCATTAATTGTATCAGTAGACAACATTTATTTTCCCTATAATATTAAAAAAATTTAACCTATTCTCCCCTGTGTAATTCTTCATACAAACAATCAAAACTTACCAATTTGAAACATTTCAAAGAAAATTTGATTGTATACTTTTTTCTTGTATTTTTAATTACAAAACCAGTGGAAATGCAGATGCTTGGGATGCAGTTGGTCTTCTGATTCTGCTTCGGTTATGGCGTATTGTGAGGATTGCTAATGGTAAGATTGCGATGTATCAACTGCATTATTGTGGAATTACCAGTTCTAGAATATTGCTATCCTAAAAAATGTAAAATTATTATTTATATATTAACTATTACAGTACAGTAGTTTTCAAACTTTTAATTGTTTCTCCAGTGTCTCCTCTGGTGACACACCAGACTGTAAAGTTGGTTTTTTTTGGGCAGGGAACAGTAAATTTCTTTCCTTTCAGTAAAACATTTTTGTGCAGCGTGGGAAGATTTTTGGGATTCTTGGTTGTTAAAGAAGAGATTTTATAACTACTACATTTTGTTAGATTCACGAACATTTCACAAAATTTTTTACTTCTTGTCAGAAATGCGCGGGGTAACGGGTTGATATAACACAAATTCTGCATGGATTCTTAGGCAAATCTTGAAAATGCACGGACAGAAATCTGGATGAAAAATTCTGTGTGGGGAACGCATTCCCCACGCAGACCAAACTTTACAGTCTGGGTGACATATTTCCTTGTCTGCACCCCTTTTCAACTCTGCCAGTGTTAAAGCAGTGAATGCCCCCCCCCCCCCCCCCCAGTTATTCAGGCTTTAGAAATAAACCAATCTGGAAATAAACCTCACAGCTAGGGATGTGCTTGACTGACATACCCCAACTCTTACCTGATTATTGCTAGCAAATTATTTATTTATATACAGTAAAATGAATGGCATTTAATATTTGATTATTATCTCCAAAATTTCAACATATAAAAGATAATTTTGAGGCTTATGAAGAACTTATTATTAAACATGTCATTTTCACATCTGAATTGATATTATAGGATTTCCAACTCAACTATTCACATTTTACTCTGAATGAAGGGAAACGTCAGTATTTCGTTTCAAGATTTCTCAGCAGTCCAGTACCTTTTCGTTTTGTAGAATTTGTTGTTTGGTCGTGATGGCCAAGAAGAAACCCCGTGAAAATGCATACACCTGGCTAATACCACTTCGGTTCCACCAAAATATTTAAAACCTATCGTACAATTCGAAAATAAGTTACTTTAACTTACCTTGGGATTGTACCAACTGTAAAGCACTTATTGACATTTCTAGAGCTGTGGAAATCGTTTGATACTCGGGAAGAACCACGTAATATAAATATTTTGAAGCTATATAAAAAGCGCCATGCAGGCAGTCACTTCGGGACAAAATCAAGTCCTTACGGGCCCGTAAACGTCCCCTCACACTGAGGGGTCCGGATAGCCTGGTAACCTACTAAAGACTTCTGCTTTCCTATAGGTTGAATTTTCGCGCGTTTTTAGTGGCTATGAGTAAAACCATAGATAATATGAAAGGGGACTGGATAGGAAACTTAAAACGATGTTACAAAACCGGAAAGGATGTTTGCACAATTTGCTATGGTAATTATACACTTATAAGCGGCTAATATGCATCTAATGGGTGGTGGTCCCACATGGCCACAATCAGCTACTGCTGAAATTAAACAATGGTGTAATATCAATGGACCTTTAACCTTATAGCAAAAACCGCAATGCATTCTGGTAGTTCGATATCCCTTCACTTCGAAGTGAAATGGCTGCCGCGAGGCGAGCATTTTACTCCGAAGAAGAATTGGCCAATTTGCACGACTTTTTCTTTTGCGAGGACGAAATTAAATCATGTCTATGGAACAAGGAGCCCCTTCATTACATTCTGCAGGAAAGTTAAAGAAATCGCCCGTGTCATTGTCGAGAAAATTGAATTCACAGAGGTTGAAGAGTCGAGTGCTGTTCGAACAAAACATTCTTTAACCAAGGTGTTTCTTCTTGTTACAAGGTAAGTAACCGTATTGATTGCCCTTCAACGAAAGATTTTGCTCTGTGGCTATTCATCTGTAGTTTGCCTGTCTAATCGGCGTATTAGTTGTAGCTGTGAACGGCTCTTTGTAAATTTGCCATTACTTGAAATTGACACACTCGGTGATGCCTTTTAAATCATTTGTTCGATAAACATGGCCACCCGAGACAGTATTCTAGGCCTGTTTTGGCGCGAAAATATACAGGCCGTGAGTGGGAATTCAAGTCTTTTCAAAAGCTACATCTCCAATGTACTGTCACTTGTACTTTTGACTGTGTTTGGTTTCGCTTACCCTTGGTAGCTGCTTTGGTTCCTGTCTTCGAATAACCAGTAGGTTATTGAAGTTCTAGAACTAAGTTTAAGTTGTAAATATAAAAGATATATGCACTAAAACTTGCATTTTCTTTAAAATCCTTCGGTGGGTTTTTCGCTGTGTTGTATACTTCAAATAGTTGTTAAAACAGCGAGTTTACATGTACAATAACTTCATAACATAGATATTACTAGCTAGCTTTCGAATTCTAAATTCTATTTCCAACTAGTTCTTTTATAAATATAATATATAAACCAGTCCAGGCAAAGGTTAAACTTCACAAATACAACAATACATGTATTTGACATAAATTTGTAGTTTTATTCTTAAATTTTTAATAGTTTTAAATACAGTACATACTGTTAATAAAATTAATTGTAAATAAATTTGTAAATACACCTGTAAATATTAAATATACTGTATAATTTAAATTATGTAGTACTTACAGTGTAAATAGCAAATAGTGCTGTTAATACATTTTAATAGTAGGAATATAAAGTTAGATAATAAATGGAGGACAGGCCTTGCACAGGTCTTGGGGAGGACAGGTCTTGAGGAGGTCAAATGCCCATATTCAAAGAGAGAGAACACAATTGAAGGAGGTTGCGCAGATCTCAATTTTTTTCTCGGCATCTCTTGTGGTAAAGTTTATTTGAAAAGGAAACATGCTTACTATTATCAGCTGCAGGGATCCATGGCAACACTCCATTTGCAGTGGTCAGACTTTGTTGCTTATACAAAGAAAGATATATATTATGTGGAGAGAGTACACTTTGACAATGAACTGTGGGAAAGAACAATGGTACCAGAACTAACAAATTTCTATTTTGATTATTTATTACCACATCTGAACACTTGTTAAAACTTTTTATTTAAGTTTTGTTAAATTGGTTTGATATTGGTATTTCCCCAAATGGATACCCAAGTTTTGTCTCTATGCAGGTAGAACTAGTGATAAAAAAATTACAAAAGATTTATTTTATTTATTTACATAACTTCCACCATACAAGAAAAATAAAATAAAATGGTGCAGGTTAGCACAACAGAGCCTGGCTCCAACTTAAGTGCACCCTAAGTGGGATCCTGACCTAAATCTTCTTGAAGCAGGAGATCAGATAATGGCAGACCATGGTTTTGACATCGAGAGTGATCTTCCTGCTGGGGTAACATTAAATATCCCTCCAAAGACCAATGGCAAAGACCAGCTGACACTTGAAGAGGAAACCTCCACAAGGAAAATAGCCAGTCTGGGTTCATGTGGAAAGAGCTATAGACGACTTTCACGATCATGCGCAGTAGCAACAAATATTCAAATTTTCGTCGGAGATAAAAACAACTGTTTTAGCTGGAACGAGCATATTGAAAATAGTAGAAGTGCAAAGTTTGAAGCGAATTGCTTAACAAATGGAAAACGTTTCACAAGCGGAAAGTTGACCATTCCAACAGGGATTTATTAGTGATTTAATAGGGATTTTGGCTTGGTGGGTGGGAGTTGCACGCCAAGCCAAAATCCCTATTAAATCCCTAGTGGAGAGCAAAACATCCGAAGAGCGTAGCTTTCGCACTATTTGTCTGATTTATTTTAAACTTTGCACTTGTACTATTTTTAATATGATCTTTCCAGCTAAAACAGTTGTTTTTACCTCCGATGAAAATTTGAAGTAAAGTTGCTACTGCGCATGAGCCTGAAAGTCGTCTATTGCAAGAATAAAGAATTTCAGAATTCTACATCAGGTCATTCCAATAACTATGGTGAAAGAACTAGACAAAATATGGACTGTATGTATGTATCTTATCTAACATTGTTCCTGCCCCCATTAATAGAGGAGAAAATGTAAGCAGTTAAAATAGTTACTGTACTTTAATAGACCCAAGAGATTCAATCAGATAACATGATTTATATGTAATAATTTCTAACATTACATTTCCAAACATTTGTTACATGTAAATATTTTAATGTACTGTATTTACATCAATATAGTGCCATTGATAATGTTGTGAAAATACTGTAGTTGAATGTGTTCAATCAAACCAATTTAACAAAACTTAAATAAAAAGTTTTAACAAGTGTTCAGATGTGGTAATAAATAATCAGAATAGAAAATTATTTGTTAGTTCTGGTACCATTGTTCTTTCCCACAGTAAATTACAGTTCATTGTCAGTGTACTCTCTCCACATAATATATATCTTTCTTTGTATAAACAACAAAGTCTGACCACTGCAAATGGAGTTGTTGCCATGGATCCCTGCAGCTGATAATAATAGTAAGCATGTTTCCTTTTCAAATAAACTTTACCACAAGAGCACAAAATTGAGATCTGCACAAGCTTCTTCAATTGTGTTCTCTCTCTTTGAATATGGGCATTTGACCTTCTCAAGACCTGTGCAAGGCCTGTCCTCCATTTATTATCTAACTTTATATTCCTACTATTAAAATGTATTAACAGCACTATTTGCTATTTACACTGTAAGTACTACATAATTTAAATTATACAGTATATTTAATATTTACAGGTGTATTTACAAATTTATTTACAATTAATTTTATTAACAGTATGTACTGTATTTAAAACTATTAAAAATTTAAGAATAAAACTACAAATTTATGTCAAATACATGTATTGTTGTATTTGTGAAGTTTAACCTTTGCCTGGACTGGTTTATATATTATATTTATAAAAGAACTAGTTGGAAATAGAATTTAGAATTCGAAAGCTAGCTTTGTAATATCTATGTTACGAAGTTATTGTAAACTCACTGTTTTAACAACTATTTGAAGTATACAACACAACGAAAAAACCACCGAAGGATTTTAAAGAAAATGCAAGTTTTAGTGCATATATCTTTTATATATTTTACAACTTAAACTTAGTTCTAGAACTTCAATAACCCACTGGTTATTCGAAAACAGGAACCAAAGCAGCTACCAAGGGTAAGCGAAACCAAACACAGTCAAAAGTACAAGTGACAGTACATTGGAGATGTAGCTTTTGAAAAGACCTGAATTCCCACTCACGGCCTGTATATTTTCGCGCCAAAACAGGCCTAGAATACTGTCTCGGGTGGCCATGTTTATCGAACAAATGATTTAAAAGGCATCACCGAGTGTGTCAATTTCAAGTAATGGCAAATTTACAAAGAGCCGTTCACAGCTACAACTAATACGCCATTTAGACAGGCAAACTACAGATGAATAGCCACAGAGCAAAATCTTTCGTTGAAGGGCAATCAATACGGTTACTTACAAGAAGAAACACCTTGGTTAAAGAATGTTTTGTTCGAACAGCACTCGACTCTTCAACCTCTGTGAATTCAATTTTCTCGACAATGACACGGGCGATTTCTTTAACTTTCCTGCAGAATGTAATGAAGGGGCTCCTTGTTCCATAGACATGATTTAATTTCGTCCTCGCAAAAGAAAAAGTCGTGCAAATTGGCCAATTCTTCTTCGGAGTAAAATGCTCGCCTCGCGGCGGCCATTTCACTTCGAAGTGAAGTGATATCGAACTACCAGAATGCATTGCGGTTTTTGCTATAAGGTTAAAGGTCCATTAAGTTCAGCAGTGTCTAGCTGAGTTTAGCCATGTGGGACCACCCGTTACCATAGCAAGTTGTGCAAACATCGTTTCCGGTTTCGTAAGTTTCCTATCCAGTTCCCCTTCCATTATCTATGGTAAAACTGCAATCGTCAGAAGTGGATTTAGCCCTTGGCCCATATTTCTTTTGAAATTGGGGCAGGGGTCCTCCGGGGGATGTTTGGCCAAAAAATATTTTTATAACTATTTTCTGTCATGTGACTGGTTGTTCCACGGAGCCCCATTTAAACCAGCTCTGCTAAACTGAGCACTTCTGTGTATTTCTATTTCTCCGATTCTTCGACCCTGTGTATTTCCGATTCTACTCTACTCTCTACACTACTCTACATTAGACTACTCTACACTACACTACTCTACTCTACTCTACTGAGTTTTTAAGCGTGTTTGCAAAATCTAGTGAAAAAGCTTTATTGAGTATTATCAAAAGTCTGACCATTTTGAAAAACTTGCGTTTCTCTTATTGACTATTAATAGTAAATTTTTGGGAAAATGATCATCAAAATTAGCGCAGTCTTGAAAAATATGGCGTTGTTGGATGTTCTGACTTTCATTAAAATAATTATTCTTAAAAAAAGATGGCATGCCCCCAGTTTTTCTATCAGTGTTTTCAATTAGGGTCTATTTTTTACTGTTATGTAAAAAAAAATTTAAAAAATAAATTGCAATTTCATGTAGGTATTGTTTTATCGGTCAAAATTGAAATGGATGAGAAACTAAATCGTTTGAAAGAAGAAATGAGTACAATTGAGGAACAGTTGGAACATTATAAAAACAAGTGCAAAGAACAAGAGGTTAATAATTACGTTTGCTACATTTGCAAGGATTCTAACTAGGATTCTAATTCTTTCTAGGATTCTATTTTAAGAAATTCTGCCATGATTCACCAATGTTCCATAATTTTATGCCATCTATTTTAATTTATCATTTTAGAGCCAGATAGCAGATTTAGAAATCAAGCTCAAAGCATCATGATATCCATGGATACAAACAAGTTCCACATCTCACCTCCAAGCATTTATACCAAACATATGTACACACATAAAAATCTTATAAGATGTATTCGCAAACACTCTTTTTTGTGAACAAGTGCCGTTGTTTCATGAAGCCGCTACCAGCTTACTAAGGGGCCGTTAACATGAATCCGGATTGAGTTTCAATCCGGATTGAACTCATTCCTCTTCTGATCAAACCCCTGTTTACATGAATCCGGATTCTCATTCCGGATTGAGTTCAATCCGTTTCTCATTCCGGATTGAAATCTCATTCTGGATTGAAATTTCGTTCCGGAATCATGCAAACGCGGTTCGGGTTTCTTTCTGGAATGAAAAACGTGACAGAGAAGACTAGAACAATGCATGGCGTGTTTTCTAATATTTACGGATTTCAGGCGACAGGCGGATTTCAATCCAGAAACCCAATTCCCATGTAAACACGGATTGACTTCGCTTTTCAATCCAGATTGAAACTCAATCCGGATTCATGTAAACGGCCCCTCACAGACGTTTGGTGGACGTTCATCAAACGTGGATACTCAAAAAATGTTTCTCTGCCCCAGGCAGGGACTACAACCTTCTAATGACCGATTAGACGCTCTAATGATTGAGCTACTGAGCGGGCTGCTGAGGCTCTGATATGACATATCGTTAAAGTGACATCAGGCGTGGTCGTGTTAGAAACTTGAGAAGTGTGAACAACTTGTTGAAGAGCAGTTTCAACAAACCGGAGCAAGCGGTAGTGCAGTACGAACTAAAGCCGGTTTTCCACTAGGCGACTTTTTTCGCGCGAAGCGACATTTTCTTTTGTCTCATGAGCCCTGAGCTGGAACTAATCAGAAATCTATTGAATTCGAACAAAAGAAAGTCGCTTCGTGCGAAAAAAATCGCCTAGTGGAAAACCGGCTTAAAGCCTGGTTTCCATATAATCGCTACGATCGCTCAAAAATTAACTCGGCGATCGCAACGATCAACAATCGTGTCACTGTTTCATATGATCGCTAAGGCGGCCATGGTCGATCGCGGCCATTGTTTTAATGGTCCGCTGGGACGCATACTGATCGCCAAGATTGCAAAATCACCGTTTCCATATAAAACCCAACGATCGCCAAGATTGAACATTTTCTATCTCGGCGATCTCATAGTCAATCGAAATATGGTCTAGAAACTCGGCAAACTTCAAAGCACTTATAATGAGCTGGGATTTTATGTTGAACCGTACCTTACACCGTGCACATCCTTTGTTATAGGTTTATTAATATTTAAATAGCACGGTTGAGTGATTGAACTGAAACGTTGCTATTGGACAATTCGTTCATTATACTAAAATACAATGTGTTCAGTGACCGTGCACCGTGCACAAAAATGCATAAAGGCGAACAAAAAGATAGACCAAAGACTTTAGCTGAGTTTCCAGACCATATCTCGATTGACAATGGCGATCTCGATCGCAGCGGTCGTTGCGTCATTGGTTTCCATATAATCGCTTATTAAGAGCGCTGCGATCGCCGAGTTCATTTTTGAGCGATCGTAGCGACTATTGGGAAACCAGGCTTAAACGGATATGACGGTTTGTATTTTTATGTGTGTACTATGGACACCATAGGACGACATACAAAAATCAGCTTTGCTTTGCTTAGATTAGTATTAGATACATCCAGTGCAACGCAAACACACTATAGCACATTACGCGAAAATATTAATACGTAATAGGTTGGTGTACTGCCAAAATATACTTGTAAAATAGTTCTAAAGATGTCACTTAATATATAGTAGATAATAGTGTGACAAAAGTAACTAAGTAAGCTAATCAGAGCAAATAACAGTTAACAATAACAATAACAAATGGTAATGAGATATGAAGAGTCGCTTGCTATTTACAGTAAAACCGAATGTTATTTGCCGTGCGACCTTGCAATGTTGATAGTAACATTGTAATGGCTTAATATGATGATTCCTTGGCCCATATGGTTGAAGTTCTGAACTTTACATTGTGAAGTTCGATATTTAAAATGAGACTTTTTTGCATCTTGCCAAGAAATAAACATTTGCTAGTCAAAATTGTAATGTTGCTGCCAACATTGGAAGGCCGCATGGCAAAGAGCATCTGATTTGACTGTAATCGTAAATCAAATTATAAATAGATAATTAAAGTAATTAATGTGATATAAGTTGTTGGGTAAAAATAAACATTAGCAAAGGCTATATTTCAAACGCTACTTTTATTACCAAAATTAAATTTATACTTTACGATCTCACAATGCATTAATAATTAGTATATACAAATTAAGTAATTGTTCACTTATGTTCGGTTTCCACTATTGTGGCCAGTGCCCTTCTGACTGCCAGTGCCATGTGTGGATTTGAAAATCAATTTAACAATTTTAAAACAGCTAAGTTTGGGTGATGAACATGCAGCTTATCAGAATTAAACGAATGACATTACAAGTGTACTAACAAAACGCCGAGTTTTACTTTTGGAGCCTAGTAATGACTGAAGTAAGCGAAAGAACAGAGTTCTGGGTGACACTGGACAATCCTATTGCTAACCTTGATAAACAATGTTTATTGAGCTGATTAAGAATCGCAAAACATGGTCAAATGTAGAGCCATCCTTTTGTTTCCAGTACTGTCATTGCATCACGATTTAAGGTGGCAAAAGCCTGGTTTCCAATTGGTCGTTGGCGGGTCGCTGGCGATCGTTGGCAGAGTCAAGATAGGATTTATTCTATTCCAGCGACCGTTTTCGAAGGTCGTTTTCCAAGCTATTCAAAACATTCGCAGTACGAGTTTTATCAGAAAACACGGCTGCTCATGCTCTAACTACTAAAATAAAGCTGACGTCAGCATATCCATGTTTGTTGACCGAAGTGATCAACCAACATGGCTCCCTCGCCTTAATCAAGCGAATATTTGACATTTTATAGTTCAGCGACCAAAAGCTCCATCGCTCGCAAATCTTGGTTGTTGATGTAGTTGTCTGCTCAACCTCGTCCCCAGGGCATTCGTAAGAAAGAACGGCGAGGTAAGAGAATGCCCTGACAAAGGCTGGATTTTAGCTGAAGCACGTTAAGGAATAGTTCGATACATTTAGAAGATTTTCCGATGAGTTTTTAGCACGTGGGAAGTAGAACTCTGTTAGAGTAAAATAATTTGTCTGCTTTTCACAGTTCGCTTGCACATACTCAATGTATTCAACTGGCGGGAAAATTTTCCAAATTTATTGGAATATTTCGTCACGTGATCTCCAGCCTTCGCCAGGGCGTCTCGCCACATCTTGTCACGAATGCCCTGGGGACGAGGTTAGAAAATATTACACTTAAAAAAAATAAGCTGGGGAAAAGTCGATCTATATAGCAATATGATTACTTCATTATGTTCCCTCAAAATACAGTTCTGTGGACGGTACCAGACTATACAAGCCACAAGATCCATCACCCATGTATATTTGCATTCTCGACTTCTCCGTTGGATGTATAATACTCTTCTGTTTGGCCAGCAAACAGATTTGAATTAACTGACCTTCTTTATAGAAGCCGCAAGTTCTTTCGCTAAAATAGAATTGATAGTCATCTTCTCACAGTTTACTGTTACTTTGCTAGCTTTACCGTCTTCCTTCATGTCGATAGCAACGAGAACCGGCACGCCAGAAGAAACCGCCGAGCCTGAAAATCTAAAAATTGTACTTGGGGAAGAAAGCGTACTTGGTAAAACTGCCACACTCGAACATTCGAGGACTCTTCCGACAAGGCTCTTTTCGTTGCAATTTTCACTGGGAATGTCAACAACCAACGAACTCTCGTTCATGCCAGAAAGTTTTTCTAAGACAAAATAGGTTGAAGGTGAAATGCAGAGTCGAAGCAACTTTGCTTTATCTTAAAGTATGTAACAGAGTGACTAAAGCCCCGGTCAAACGAGGATGAGAGTTGATGAGAGTTGGCAAGCGAGAGTTTGTCTGAGAGTTTTCTCAACTCTCATGCCCCAGTCAAACGAGGATGAGAGTTGATGAGATTTGACCATGAGAGTTTCTTTTTCTTCTTTTTATCAGAGGCAATAATTTGGGCATTGTTTGCTTCTGGTTTTTCCAGAGTTTCAGAAATACTTTCAGGATCGTTCCGTTCCTTCGCCATTTTTGTTGAGCCTGTTTTTACAAAGTGCAAACCACTAGCCGCTAAACTCTCATCAACTCTCATATGCCAACTCTCATGACCGGTCAAACGAGCAAAAACTCTCATCAACTCTCATTAAAATTTGAACCAGCTCAAAGTTGATGAGAGTTGATAAGAGTGCATGAGAGTCGATGAGAGTTGGTGGTCAAACGCGACCGAGAGTTGCAACTCTCATCGACTCTCATCAACTCTCACCCTCGTTTGACCAGGGCTTAAGTTGAGAAAGTTTGGTTGAGAAATTCAGCATGTGTTGTGTTGTGACGTGAGGACGCTTACATCAAAGGTGCTGACACTGAACGTGACGTGACGTCACATGATATATTTGTAAATGTTTCACAATTGCATTTTGAACGAGCGTTAGTAGCTAAATAAATTATATAATAATAATAATAATAATAATAATAATAATAATAATAATAATAATAATAATAATAATAATAATAATAATAAATTATTATTATTATTATTATTATTATTATTATTATTATTATTATTATTATTATTATTATTATTATTATTATTATTATTATTATTATTATTATTAAGAGTTCCACCCTTGGCTTCATGGCTTTCCAAGACGTCCCCCCTTTGACGAGTAAAATCGTCTGGCGTTAGGCAGATTGAAAAGAGCTGGCGTTAGAGTTAAAAAATAAAGTTGCATGCACATATAACTCGAAACGTTATACATACTTTGTAAGGAAAGGAAATCTTGTTCTGTAATTGGTCGCGCTTGTAATTGTTCTCCCATGGGACACTTCACTTTGACAGAGAACTTGCTTGTTTTTGTACTAGAAGAAAACAGACAATATGTTCAATGACTATATGAATTTTCTGTACCGTTGCCTGCCTTGTGAAATGTGAGTGTATTTACCATATCTCAAAGTTGGCTGGTTGTATGGTGTCTTTAAAATCAACCCCCATGGTAACAGTTACAGTTGCACCAACATCTATCGACTCTGCAAAAATAAAAAGTAAACAATTGACATTTAGCATGTAAACAGACTGTCTTCATTGAAAATAAATTCTTTAACCCGTGTAGCGGATTAATGGGGTCATCACCTACCTATACTAAGAAGGCTTCTCATTGGTTTAGATAACCTAACCCAAAACCTTCCCCTAACCCTAATCCTAATCAGTAAGGGGCATGGGAACGAATTGATAATCGACAATGTGATTGGTTACTTATAGCCAATCAGAAAACTCGTTCATATTAAGTAGGTCTTTACTGGATTAATATTCTGACAGGCTAATAATGATTCTAAGGATTTTGGGTGAAGGAAAATTCGAGTGTAGAATATACACATTTTAATACCACACCGGGACCAGTTGGGAAAAATACAACTACACAGGCCTTCCGGCAGGAATTGAACCCACGACCTTGCGATTCTAGTGCAATGCTCTGACCACTGAGCCAGTAATGGTATGTAATCGAGTGAAATACCCAATATTACTTATAATATACCCAATTCTCTGCTGGCATTACCACCTTATTATATATACAGAACTCGCGATCAAGCTTTCGGCAACGCCCTCCGTGGCTCAGTGGTCAGAGCATTGCACTAGAATCGCAAGGTCGTGGGTTCAATTCCTGCCGGAAGGCCTGTGTAGTTGCATTTTTCGCAACTGGTCCCGGTGTGGTCTTAAAATGTATATATTCTACACTCGAATTTTCCTTCACCCAAAATCCTTAGAACATGCTATGTAATCGAGTGAAATGCCCAATATTACTTATAATAGTGATTCTCCTACTTCTGCTTCTATTTTGATTGGTTAAGAATGATTCTCCTACTTCCGCTTCTATTCTTATTGGTCAATAATGATTCTCCTACTTCCGCTTCTATTCTAATTGGCTAATAATGATTCTTCCACTTCCGCTTCTATCCTGGCTGGTTAATACTGATTTTCCTACTTCTGCTTCTATTTTGATTGGCTAACAATGATTCTTCTACTTCCGCCTCTATCCTGATTGGCTAATAATGATTCTCCTACTTCCACTTCCATTCTGATGGGTTAATAATGACTCTCCTACTTTCTCTTTAACTAGCTGTGGTAGTATATCTTATAAGAGTTTAATAACAGAAATTCACAGGCAAACTAAGCCCTGAAAGTACTTACCAATTGTAGGAAAGTCGCTCATTTTCAAACCAAGACTAAGTTTCTGTAAAGAGTAAATGAAACAAGTTTACTATATGCACATCTTGGAGCCTTGTTTGGTGTCCATAATTTATAGTAGCGTAAAAAAAGTTAAAAATAAATCCACATTTATTCCTGTATTAATGTCTGTGCATCCTTGTAAAAGCGGAGGGAAAATGTCTGATGAATGTAAATAATATACAATTATTGGATGATGTTGAGCATGATAGCTTGTGTTATCAGCGCCGAGGTAAGTGTTATCTGCCGAAGCCGAAGACTGAAGCGGATAGTACAAACCATGGCTTGATAACACAAGCTATCATGCGACAACCGAATTCAATAATTGTTTTATTATACAATTATAAATGTAGAAGCCTTTAAGGAGTTTTATACAAAGTTGAAAGTAAGATAAAAAAGTGAATCATATCATACCGTCTTCAGTTTGAGGTTCGCTTACTTTTTTCTCTTTCAAATACAATTTTCTCTTTCAAATACTGCTTTAAACTCTAACAGCTGTATGTGTAGCTCACTTGGTTTTTCTTTTTGGTTTTGGTGTCAACAAAACTTGCCAAATCCGGCCGATTAATTCACTTCTGATCGTCACTCCTAAAGGTTCCGGCGGCCATGTTTGTTTTGCTCAAACCGCTGGCCATCTCGCAAAAATTACGTCATAGCTATAGACAATTTTTGATATTTTGTAGGTGGCAAGACATCAAGAATTGGCTGTAGGTTTTAAGCCAATCACAATCGAGATTGTATCAGTATTGTATAATAATACCAAATACATGAGTGTTTGTTTGTTTGAAAAGTAAATTATTCTCCTGACAGGATTTTGACAGGTCCACCCTCTAGATTATTTGATGAACTTTAGAACAAAACCAAGAAAACAAGTCAATGTTGCCAGAGGGTTCTCTCAATATAAGGAAGGACAAGAAAAGGTAAAGACAATGAGAGAGGATGACAGACAATAATAGGGAATGAAAGGGGATAAAAGAGGATAAGAGAGAACAAGAAGGGATAAAAGAGGTTAAGAGAAGATAAGAGAGGATAAAAAAGAATAAAAGAGGATAAGAAAATATAAGAGAAATTGGAAAAGATAAGAGAGGATAAGGAAAGATAACAGAGGATAAAGGAAGATAAGGGAGAATAAAAGGACGAAAGAGGATAAAAGAGGATAAGAGAGAATAAAAAGGATAAGAGAGGATAAGAATAAGAGAAGACATGAGAAAACAGAAGAGAATAAGAGAGAACCCTCTGGTCATTAGAGCAAGTTGTTCTGTGAAGATCTGTCCTAACCGTTTTTATCATGTTTGTAAAGCTCTTTCAAAAGCTAAACAAATTCAGTGGCGTAGCCAGGGTCTTGGGTTTGGGGGGAGGCGAGAACCTCGATCTCCTAGGGGGTCTGGATGCTCCCCCGGAAAATTTTGGATTTCCAGGGTCTCGGAAACACTATTTCCTGCATTTTGAGACAAGTATTTAAGAGTAATCTGAAAGCCATAAATTACATAATTTTGTTGAAGTCAAACCAGAACATAGAATGATAAAATCTAAAAACAGGTTGGAGGCATTTTGTATAGATCCTAAGTATTGTAATTTATAGCATATGCATGCCCGCAATATATATAACACATCACTATCACAGAATAAAGACTATACAGAAGGGCCACTCGGGTCGGAACCTTTGAAGTTTTTGTCTCCGCGCATGTCGCATTACGCATGTTGCTCAGCCAGTAAACTGCATGTTCTGGCCAATAAGCACGCTGAACTGGCTGTCCTAGCCAGTAAACTGCATATTTTTGCATAAAAATACGAGGACACGTTGTACCGCTAAGTGGCCCTTCTGTATAGTCTTTATTCTGTGTCACTATCTACTCACTTGGACTTAAAACAACTGCTCCCGCCCCCCCCCCCCCCCCCCTCCTACAAGTTTCTCCACGGATTTAAAAATTTCACGAGAACGATCTTGGAGACCAATCGGGGGGGGGGGGGGGGGCAACCGCATGCCCCTCCCCCTCCCTCCCCTTGGCTACGCCACTGAACAAATTACAGAAAAACTGCGACACTAGTGCAGTGCTCTGACCACTGAACTGACTGGAGCCACAAAACAAAATTGGAGTCAATCTCGGTAAACATGTAGTGTAGTTTGTTTGCTTGAATGAAATACTAAAAATTACTTGTAATATATATATATAACAGTAACGTCACCTTAGTTCCCATATGAATATTTTCGATAAGAATGCTACTGTTATTAGTAAAGGTGACCTCGACTGCAACCATGGTGGTTGAATAAATACACGGACTCCTTGGAAACCTGTAGTGGGCTTGTAAACCTTGACCAGTGATCTTGTTCAGTAATTCATACGAAGTTAACTTGGAAAAGTCTGACAGGACCTGCCAAGAGAAAAAGAAGAACGAGTACACGAATCAGTGTTTTAAGTTAAACCCTCGCCTTTCATACCAACAGGGTCTCTATACCTAGAAATAAGAATAAGTGTACTTAATTTCTAAATGCCCTTACATTAACAATAATCGTTTACTCTAGGTACTTTGACAGTCCCACTGCCACACAGTTTATTTCATGCCTGAAGACATATAAGGTTGGATTAGAATTAACAATTATCGTTAATTTAAAGTGTATATGAAATGAAAATTAAGCTTGTCTAATTTGAAAGAACTCTTGATATTGTAAAGTAACATCTTCTACAGTTTTTCTATATCTTACTTCATTCTTGAGATATTACTATTTGTTTGATAAGTAAATGAGCACACTGCATACGTCACATTGTATAATGAGTTGTTGGAAAATTAGGAATATTATTGAAGTTATCGAACAAAGTCACACGAAACTGGGCATGTAGGTGTATTTGTCTCATGACTTTAAACAACCACAGGTTCAAGCGATTTAACAGATTAATATCAATGATATGCACGATTTCTCAGTAACTCATTATACAATGTGACGTATGCAGTGTGATCATTTACATATCAAACAAATAGTAAGATTTCAAGAATGAAGTAAAATATGGAAAAACTGTAGATGTTACTTTATAATATCAAGAGTTCTTCCAAATTAGACAAACTTAATTTTCATTTCATATACACTTTAAGGCAAGAGAGCATATAAAGGTAAGAGGAGAGGGAATGTTAATTAATTCTACACGAGAGAGTATGTGCTGTTTCTACATCCTTAGATCGTACTCAATCTTTGGCGCTCAAACGAAAGAATATAGAGGAACAGCCAGAGTAAAGCCCGTTTCAAACGTCACACTTCTGCCGTATGGATTTCAAGTCAATAGCGCTCCGTCGAGGTGACGTCACTATATACTCATGTTTGTCCTTATTTAGCCATAATTCTTTACTGGCCGCCGCTATACTTACAGTTTGAACAACAGACGTGGGTCCATTACTGGTTGAACCAAGTGAAAGAGATTTCATGTCGTCCACAAGTGAAGGAGACAAGATCGTTGCATGTTTATTCGCAGTTTTATTTATTATTGGGGCAACTAAAAAAAACAAATCAATAATCACTATTTAGTACATAAATATAGAATTTTAGACACATTTCTAGTTTATGCTTGTAGTAAGAAAACAAGCAAGCAACAAAAGCAAACAAAAAAAAAACAACAAGAGAGGAAAGAAGGAAAAGGAAGGAAGGAAGGAAGGAAGGAAGGAAGGAAGGAAGGAAGGAAGGAAGGAAGGAAGGAAGGAAGGAAGGAAGGAAGGAAGGAAGGAAGGAAGGAAGGAAGGAAGGAAGGAAGGAAGAGAGAGGCAAGGAAAGAAGGAAGAATAAAAGGAGGGAAGGAACGAAGGATGAAAGGATGGAAAGAAGGAGGGACGCACGGAAGGAAGGAAACATGGAAAGGAAGGAAGAAAGAAAGGAAGGAAAGAAAGAATGGGAGGAAGGAAGGAAAGAAACGAAAAAACAAACGAACCCTGTGTTGGCATTAATAATTATACTAACCCTCTTCGTCAAAGAAAAGCAACTGATCTGTTGAAGATGTGGCGTCTGTTTCTTTGTGTTTCACAGTCTTGGCTTTTGAAGATACATGTATGTTTTCCATTTTCTTTGTCTTAACCTGCAACATGAAAAATTAGAAGTGCACAGATAAAACACTATGAACTTTCAACATTAGCTCTCCGCATATGCTTCAGAAGCTCAGTTGTTCGCGCATCTAACCAGTCATTAGAATGATGCAGCCTCGATACTTCTGGGGCTCAGAAATCTTTTCTGAGTACTTGAGCTCGACAAACATCCATCATACGTGTGTTACATTACACCACATACAGGGTGTCCCAAAACAAATGCCCACCATCCATTTATGAGATGCACCTTCTTTAATTATGGTACAAGAAGTAAATTTTTTTATCACGCCGAAAGCCCATCCCTCCTTCTTTGTTGTCCAAAACTTTCAGAGCTAAGTAGTTACTCGCTTCCTGTAGTCATTTAAAGAGGCAACATCAAAATTTGAACTTGTCCAAACTATGTATGCTACGTCAAGATTTGGAAATCTTCTCCTAAAGGCTTCCCTTGTCCTTGTTGGGCTTCTTGTTTCATGATAGCAAAGTACCATGAATGGTCTTTCCTCGGGAGTGAATTGTTGTCAAACCATCTTAAGACGGATGAAGTAAAGTGCACTTCTGCCTACATGGCAAACATGTGCATGGAACTCTCATGAGCATTGTTATTACCCAACGAACCTCACATGATTTGATGCCGCATTGCTTCATTTGGAATCAAACTTTATTCCCCTGTGGTCAGTTTTCACATGCATATGTATTCAAACTTGTATTCCGCACTCAGAAAAAGCTGTGGTCAAAAACGGGATGGGCGACATTCGTTTGGGACACCCTGTACTGTATTTTTCCAAACCTGTAGGTAGCATAGATAATTTGGACAAGTTCAAATTTTGATGTTGCCTCTTTAAAGGACTCCAGGAAGCGAGTAGATACCTATTTAGCTCTGCAAATTTCAGACAACAAAGAAGGAGTGATGGGCTTTCGGCGTGATATAAAAATTTACTTCTTGTACCCAAATTAAAGATGCAGTACAAAAATGGATGGGGGGCATTTTTTTGGGACACCCTGTATTTACACTAACCCGCAAACGTACCACATGCAATACATGTATAATTCAACTACATCTCGTATGCAAACGCTACCGCTTAGAAGCACGTATAAGCACAAATTTTCAACCTTAGCTCTCCATCACTCACAGCTTAAATAGCTCAATGGTTAGAACGTCTGACCGCTGATTAGAATATTTCAGGTTCGATACCCAGTAGCGGCGCCACGGGGAGGACTGGGGGGACATGCCCCCCCCCCCCCCCCCCAGTTCTCTCCAAGGTCGATTTTCCAATTCGTCCAAATTCGAGGAGAAAAGTTGGGGAGGGGGGGGGGGGGGGTAGGTGGGTTTTTTACTGAGATTTGAAATCTGGCTCATGGGAACTACTGGTATAAGGGCAGGCAACCTACCTAAACAAACTTTTGAATATAAGAATGAAAACAAGTAATAGAACACCTCAAAATTATTGTGATTTTATTTCTTTTTTAATATCGATGATTCGAAATAGAATGGCACCGTTAGATATTTCTCTTAATTTTTTGACAGTATCTAGTAATTGATATGAAATATCCCATACAAAGACCTGAAATGTGTAGTTTTTAGTGTTTTTTATGACGTTTTATAATTTTCAAAATTCTGTAAAATCTCCCCCAAAATGCAGAAAATGGCATTTCAGAGATTCTAGATTTCAAAATTTTCCGGGGGAGCATGCCCCAGACCCCCCACCCAGTGCTCGAGCCTTCGCCGCTGGCATTGTCCCCCCCCCCCCCCCCCCCCACTTCTCGGACCTTGGCGCCGCCACTGTCGATACCTGTCTGGGGCTCGGAAGAAATTACTGGTGTATTTGAGCTTCACGAACGTCCACCAAACGTCTGTTACATTACATGTGCACACCAGACTAGTTCCTAGTCCTCTTTTCTCTCGAACTTATTTTGGTGACGTCACAGAAAAGGGATCGAGCGAGAGGACTAGCGGAAAATGTTCATCTTTATCTATCATGAATCCTGCTGGAGCTCGGATTCTCTAATGTTTATGAACGAGGGCACTTGAACAAACTTCTTCTTGAGAGCAGACAGGAAACAAGAAGGTTTCTTTGTTTTACATTACGTTAAAAAGGTTGTTACATACGAGGCTTTATAAAGTAGTGTTCAGCGTAGGAAGTGATTGTGTTGAAACACATTTATACAAATCGAAATATGCTATTTTAACGTTTCGGCAGTAGACCAACCTTGCTATATGATGTTATAAAGAATTGTGCAGACCAACGTGAGTGTTATCTGCCTTGGTTTTCCGCCTAACGGCCGTTTGGTGCCTGTATAATTTGGGGCCAGTTTTGGGGCCAGATTTGGGGCCAAGCAAGACATTTTATTCCAGGCCTCTCACAATTTCGGTCTGCGGCTCGACGTTAAAAATAGAGGCCTGGGGAACCAGGCTGCATGTACACGTACAACTCATCATAACTGAGAGATGCAAAGCATCGTGGGGCGAGCCCTCAATTGTCTGTTCAACAATAACACGAGTCTTCATCTCAAACAGCACGCTTACTAAATGTTTGTCCTTCTGCATGTGCTTGGTATCTTTGCCTTCGCTTTCCTAACCTCACTTTCCTTTCTTCTGCTGTCTCGTCTGACCTTCGCTGCCTTCTTGTTTCCACTAATTCGTCCATTTCATGGATAGTAGTAAAAAATTCGGTGAAACTGAAGAAATATAATTGCGGTACGCCAGAAGAATCCGGTACCGACGAGTGAGTATTAAAATCCGACCGGTGAAGAGGTTGAGTAGGACTTGCGGGGAGCTCCCAGCCTTTCGCTGTCGTTTTCGTTCATTTCGTTGCTGCCTTCTTCGCAGTCTTTGCTTCTAGTAATTCGTCCATTTCAAGGATAGTATACATACACAGGTAGTAAAAGTCTGTGAAACCGAAGAAATTGCGCGACGCCAGGAGAACAGCGGATGATGGTGAGTGAGTATTAAAATCCGACCGGGGAAAACGGTGAGTACGAATTGCGTGGACGTACCATAATTTATGGTTACAAAAGCGCCGAGCTTGATTCCCTAACTAGGGGGCTTGCCCCAAAAGTCATAAAATCATACAAAAACACAAACCTTCTTAGTTTTCTTCGCAGTTTCTGTTTCACTTTCTGAAGATGATTTTTCAGACGATGCTTCACTTCCCGACTCTCCTTCGCTAGTTTCTGACTTGCTTTCAAGTTCACTTTCACTTTTCTTTATCTTTTCTTTATCTTTTACCTTCTCCTGCTGTTCTTCATCTTCACTGCTCGACTCTACAAAGTTTAAAACCATTCGACATAGTTTAATTTAACGCTACTATAGCACTATAAAAGACGTTGTGTGGAGGCTTGCATGGCATATTAATAGCGCCCACGCTCCATTAAATCGTGATGACGGCCATCGATTACACTGATCTCAAATAATAGACTTATTATACTGGATAGAGCATCTATTGTTTCGCGCGTGACAAAAATTGAAGTCGGAAGTGAGGCTAAAAATCTCGCGGCGGCCATATCCGGTGGGACCCACAATATTGCTGAATCATAGTTTTCGCCTCTGGTTTTCGCTTTAAATGATCGGATTTTTAACGAAAACCAGCTAAATTTTTGTGACATGTCTCTGTCGCTATGGGAGAACTTAAAAGTAGCTGTATGAAAACCAAGTGGGTCCAACCTGAAATGGCCGCCGCTAATTTATTCCGACTTCACAGCGAGCACCGGATGCTCTATCCAGTATAATGAGTCTATTATTTGAGATCAGTGGTCTATTATCAGTCACCAGAAGCTTATTTGCATTTTGTTGATAGATAACGTCACCATCGGTTTTATTCGAGAGTATAGATATGGAACTCTCTCCTACGCAGAGGGGCCAAAGGCTTCCTCGGCCCACTCCCACCTTAAAACATGCCTCACTCAGTCCACTCAGTCGCATCGCTAACAACTCACCGGAAGTATGAATATTAGTGGAAGTAAAAAGTGCTAAAATGCAAGATCGTGACACCTAGGGAAAAAACCCCGAGCCGAAACACGATCGGAAATTGCGGCTGTCGACGGGGACCTAATCCAGGCTGACCTGTTTTAGCTGCGCATGCGTAGAACGAATATGTTGCGTGTAAACGTCATCAATACACGGCCGACAGGAGCGAGGACACCCCGAGCTCAAAGTCAAACATCTCCGCTCAAAATCGTCGCTCGACCATAATTCTTCCACGAGCGCATAGCACGAAGGTTGGGCTTGCCATAGAATACGATTTGTTGACAACTCGTTTAATTTTCGCGATGTACGAACCTATTACCCTTCTCAAATTCATCAGTTTCAAATGTCCTCAGAACTCACTTGAGCCAGCACGCACGTGGACTGCGAACTGCCCCAAGAAAGTGGCCGATTTTCTATGCGATTTCCGATCGTGCCTACCCCAAGTAATAAAATACAAAAACTAGAGAAAATAAGGTTTTTCCTACAAGCTGCTTGAAACCAAAGACATGCTTGAAACACAAGATGCTTACCAATTTCGCTGCCCGATAAGGATTCCATGGATGATTTGCTTTCTGATCGACTTTCTGATCCACTGCCACTGCCACTACTACTTTCACTACCACTTTCACTTCCACTTTCACTACTGCTGCCGCTACTCGAATCAGACTCAGAACCAGATCCTGGAAAAAATTCAAGAAAAAGAAATAATTAGTATCCGGTCGTTTCACTACATACATAAAGTCGCTCTTCAGCTATTGAGTTGTTTTGCTACAGTCATGTAATTTTTATTAAATATATAGTGTACGAAGACAAGACGTTTAATACATGTGCGTTACAGTTGATTTCACATTACTTTACCGCCGTGTGTTGCGAAGTTCGTTGCGAAGTTCCGAAGTTCGTTCGGAAGTTCGGAATTACGTTGCCAAGGTTGAAAAATTATCCAATCATAACGAGTTTTGATCGACAGCTCGCAATTTGATTGGATAATTTTTCAACCTTGGCAACGTAATTCCGAACTTCGGAACGAACTTCGGAACTTCCCAACGAACTTCGCAACACACGGCGGTAAAGTAATGTGAAATTAACTGTAATACGAATATTACTATCTTACAATGCAAAGTTTCTGACAAAGTTTCTCACCATTCTAATATTCGACCCAAATGTTTGGGTAGTAGTTTAACCGCATATATTGCAGCCTGAATAGGCTGTTTTTACAATAACGAAGGGGCCTTCGTTCCAATAATGAAGGGCCTTCGCTCCAATAATGAAGGGCCTTCGCTCGAAACGTTAGACTCCTACGTTCTCTGTTCCGACAGTATATCAAACCTTACTATATTTCGATTGTTGTTTCAACATTGCCTACGCAGCACGCTACTTTTATTTCACTGTTTTTACAATATACACTCTGTATATAATCGAATCTAATATTCTTGCCAATGAGTAATGATTTATTTAACGTCGTAAGCACAGGATGTGGTCGCCTAATCATCCAAGCCAGAGGCTCATGTTAAAAGTGCACGACATAAGCTAAGACCTAAGTGTCGATTTTACGCGGGAGGGAGGAAAACCGCAGAACCCTGCGAAAAACCCTCGAAGCACAGGAGAGACCAACTAAAACTCTACTCACATGAAATTCAAGTTCGAGAACGGGGTTATTCCCAGACGGCCACCCATCCGGGCTTAACTACAGCGGTGAGAGGCAGCGCCCTAACAGCACACGCCACCGGTAGAACAGATCAGAGCGCGCGTGGACATGTGTACAGTGTGCATGTAGATGCGAGATAGCTTATGTGTGTAGCGAAACGACTTGTAGCGAAGGACTCTATAGCAAAACGACCGCTAAACATAATTAGTTCATGTAAGGTGGCTCCTGCAAGTCAGAGCCACTTTCCGACCTACGCAAGCTTCGGGGAAAAGGGGGCTCTGCCAACAAACTCGACCTTCGCCCCAAACTGGGGGCGAGTCAGTCAGGTTTTGAACTGGTCAAACAAGTTCTAGTTTATGAGCACGCGCATTGATTGTTTTAAAACCATATCTTTTTAAAACCAATAACAATACTTACTGCACAAAAAGGATTGTGGTTACATGTACAAGTCGCCATCTTTTTCGGTACGGTCAATTACTAACCTGATCCTGATTCGCTTGAATAGAACGTGGCCTTTTTCTTTGATCTAGTCTTGGTCTTCTTTTCCCACAAAGGTTCAACCTATATTAAAAGCCATGGTGGCAAAATCAGAAAAATATTGAACGATGTTTATGTGACTTTGAGAAAAGGTTAAACCTTGACGAAGAACCCAACCAATCAAATTTCGGTTGAAAATTGGATGCGGACTGCACAAAAGTCGGACTGTAAACTTCTCTGCATGTAGAAAAACCGAGTCTCACCTCAACATTCCGAACTGAAGGATCAGGTGGAACTTCGGGAAAATCTGGAAGCTCCTGATAACCAGATGCTCTTGCGTTTAGTAAATGAGAAAGAGAACCGACCATGAATTCACCATGATCTATTGGAACAAAAAAGTAAGGCTTGAATAACATAACAGATGTTTGGTAGACGTTCGTCTAGCTCAATTACTCAGAAAAGATTTCTGAGACCCCAGACAGGGTTCTGCAACCTTCTAATGACCGGTTAGACGCTCTAACCATTGAGCCACAGAGGCTCAGATGGAGAGCTAAGGTTGCAAATTCATAGTCATAGGTGCTCCAAAGTGGTAGCGTTTGCATATGAGTAATGAGTAATGATTTATTTAACGTCGTAGGCACAGGATGTGGTTGCCCAATGATCCGAGTCAGAGGCTAATGTTAAAGTGCACGACACAAGCTAAGACCTAAGTGTTGATTTTACGGAGGCAGGAAAACCGCAGAACCCTGCGAAAAACCCTCGAAGCACAGGAGAGACCAACTAAAATTCAAGTTCGAGAACGGGGTTATTTCCAGACGGTCACCCATCCAAGTACTAACCCCGTCCAACTGGGCTTAACCACAGCGGTGAGAGGCAGCGCCCTAACAGCACACGCCACCCGTGCTTCCCATGAGATTCGTATATTTGCACCTGAGTATAATTGAGTTTGACGAACGTCCACTAAACGTCTGTTGCATTACACCAAGCTCGCTATCGTACCACATGCACTACTGTACATGTATACGTACAACTTATCATATCGCTTATTCGTATAGGTAATAGCATGGTTTCGAGTACAATTTGGAAAAAACATGCACGAGTGAGTTTTTCAAAGACTATCAAAATTGCATGAATCCGAAGGACGAGTGCTATTTGAGGTCTTTGAAACATAAAAGACTGCGTGTTTTTTCAAAATTGCACTCGAAACCATGCTATTACTTATTAATAATATACATGAAAATGTTAGACAAAATGTTCTTCCAGCTACGTTCTTATATACCACACATTGCTCCACTTCTCGAAGCTTTAATGGTTGAAAACTGCTTCATTTTGTTCACTAAATACGTCAAACGTTTTACTCATAGCATCTAACCTCTTCTAGTCTTCTTGCAGAGACTTTTATGACAATATTAAAGCAAAATTAACTCTGTATTTCATCGAAATGTTCTTCGACAACTTTATGTTTTGGTCGCCATATTGGATTTTCTCGTGAAGGAAAACCATCCTTCAAAATCCGCATAGGCATTTCACTAGCTTTCCGGTAGTTTCCGGTTGTTTATTATCCAATCAGAATGCTTAATACTTATTGAAATTTGCACTGTATTTCATTTTTCTGCACTGTATTACACCTTTTCTGCACTGTATTACATTGAAATTGCACTCCTCTCGACCAATCAGGATGCAGTAATTTTGTCATGTATATTATTCGCTTCAATAACATGTTAATGTCACGTAAATATATATTTTATTTCAAAAAATACATTCCCAACGCAGTCAGGTGAGGATTCAGAAGAAAGTTCAGAAGAAGTTAAGTTAATTTTAGGCGATGTCACTTTGGCGTAACATGAGTCACACGCCACTCTATTTGTTCTAATTATGTACATATCGGTTTGGTCTTAAAATGTATATATTCTACTCTCGAATTTTCCTTCACCCAAAATCCTTAGAACATGCTATGTAATCGAGTGAAATGCCCAATATTACTTATAATATACCCAATTCTCTCCTGGCGTTACCACCTTATTATATCTACAGAACTCACGATCGAGCTCTCGGCAACGCCCTCCGTGGCTCAGTGGTCAGAGCATTGCACTAGAATCGCAAGGTCGTGGGTTCAATTCCTGCCGGAAGGCCTGTGTAGTTGCATTTTTCGCAACTGGTCCCGGTTTGGTCTTAAAATGTATATATTCTACACTCGAATTTTCCTTCACCCAAAATCCTTAGAACATGCTATGTAATCGAGTGAAATGCCCAATATTACTTATAATATCAATTGAAAGCCCGAATCCCCCCACCCCGAGACAGGGTGAGGATTTGATTTGCTAAAATTTGATTTTGCATAAAATGCTTTCAAATGCTATAAAATTCCCCATATTTCCCCCACCTTGTCCCGGGGTGGGGGGAGTCGGGCTTTCAATTGATAGGTGCATTAGTGGCATTGTACAATCAAATATTCCATCCTCACCATGATTCAATACCTTAGGACCGTAGGTGTCTACAGACAATAGTTGAAGTGTTAAAATAAATAAATCATTAAACCAGATCGGAATTGATCCATCGTTTTTGTTCAAAATGTAACATGAGTCACCATGGAATTGCCCAGTTGTGATAATTTTTATATCTACATGTACCTTTAAAAACAGATTCTAAGACGGGTGGTGGTTTGGATGCTAACAAGATCTTCTTGGAATGTTTAATAAGTTGACCACTCTGCAAGAAAGAATGTAGTACAGTAATTAAAAAACAATTCCAAAATATGAGAATTGAACAGGCAAATACTCTATTTAACAATTTGATTATGAGCTCGAAATTTCTATGAGTGAATAGTTGACGAGAGCGGAGCTCGAGTCAACTATCATCTCATAGAAATTGAGAGCGAATAATCTAATTGTTTTAGTAGAAACTAACTTGTGTACCTTAGTTCTTCCAAATTATTTCAAAAAAACGAAGCATAACCATTGTTTCTGTGCGAAAACCAAGGCAAAACAATTTGTCACTCCTCGTGCCCTCCATGTTGTTTTACTGCATAGCCGCGCGAGTACTGGTACTCAATTTGCTACTCGCTATCTATTGACGCAGGTCGACCTCACATCCAAAATTAAGGATTATCCTTAATTGTCAACTCGCCTAGAATTAAGGCTAATCCTTAATTTTAAATGAAAACTCTCCCCTATACCCCCAACCCCTAACCACAACCCCCCGGAAACCCTAACCCTAACCACAACCCTCCGGAAACCCTAAACCTAACCACAACCCCCCGGAAACCCTAAACCTAACCACAACCCCCGGTAGCCCTAAGCCTAATCACAACCTTCCGGAAAAAAGTCCCACCTCTCAGACCCCGACCATAACCATTGTTTCTGTGCGAAAACCAAGGCAAAACAATTTGTCACTCCTCGTGCCCTCCATGTTGTTTTACTGCATAGCCGCGCGAGTACTGGTACTCAATTTGCTACTCGCTATCTATTGACGCAGGTCGACCTCACATCCAAAATTAAGGATTATCCTTAATTGTCAACTCGCCTAGAATTAAGGCTAATCCTTAATTTTAAATGAAAACTCTCCCCTATACCCCCAACCCCTAACCACAACCCCCCGGAAACCCTAACCCTAACCACAACCCTCCGGAAACCCTAAACCTAACCACAACCCCCCGGAAACCCTAAACCTAACCACAACCCCCGGTGGCCCTAAGCCTAATCACAACCTTCCGGAAAAAAGTCCCACCTCTCAGACCCCGACCACAACGCCCCTCTAGGATTCTTAGCTTTATGTGTTCAAGTTTAACATCCCGCTTGTGGGACAGATAAATTAAGGCCATGTCTTAATTTGAGCCCTATTTTAAAATTAAGGCCATGTCTTAATTCGAGCCCTATTTTACAATTAAGATATACGCTTAATTTTGGTAAGAGATCGTGTTGATTGACGAACAGATATCGAGTAGAGTAGCCAATCAGATTGCAGCATTTGCAATTGAATACTAGAAAGTTTCTACTAATGTGTATTAGTAGAAACTTACTAGTATACTATTGCCAATGCTGCAATCTGATTGGCTACTCTACTCGATATCTATTTTTGCCGTTGTCTGTTCAGTTACAGATGTACAGATGACGTCACAACGTGGTAAGAATGATGTTCTTACCACGTTGTTACGTCTTCTGTGCATCTATAACTGAACAGACAACAAAAAAATTGAATCTATTTGTTTTATACAATACAAAAATTTTAAAGGTTTTTATCGAAACCCTTGCCGGATTTTGGGCATGAAGAAGGAAAAAAGCAAGTCAGCTGACGTGATCTGACGTGTCCATGTGTCTGTCCTCTAATAGACCATGGGCAACAACCAATGAAAACACGCATAGCAACCAAGGAAATTGGGTACAAGTACTCACGCGGCAACGCAGTAAAACAACATGGAGGGCTGGATGCGACGAGGAGTGAACGATTTGTTTTGCCTTGGTTTTCACACAGAAACCATGGTTATGCTTTGTTTTTTTGAATAATTTGATAGAACTAAGGTACACAAGTTAGTTTCTACTAAAACAATTAGGTTATTCGCTCTCAATTTCTATGAGATGATAGTTGATTCGAGCTCCGCTCTCGTCAACTAATTTCGAGTTCATAATCTAATTCTTGGTTTTCATCTGACGTCATGGCGGCCATATTGGTGCACAGAAACAATGAAATGGCGGCCATATTGGTGCACAATCTTTATCCTGTGGAAATTTAACTCTATTCTTATTCAAACATTTCGTATTGTTTCACCACCCCCAACGGAGCCATCAATCACGTGAGTGAAAACGATCCATTGTTAAAGGGTACCGTATTTCCTTGAATAAATGCCGCGGCGTATATTAAATTTTCCGCATTGCGGGTGCGGCGTCTATTCGAGGGCGGCGTCTATTCGAGGGCGGCGTTTATTGTAAATTTTGTAACATCAACTGTGATTTTATTGTTTAATTCAAATTCATAACCAATTTTAACACTTATCCCAAAAAAATAAAGTTAATTTATATGTCTTTAAATATATATATGCTTCAAATAAACGCCGCATCGATGAGAAAAAGTGCGGCGTTTATTCAAGGGTGGCGTTTAATAATATTTTTTGTTTCTCCTGCGGCGTTTATTCGAGGGCAGCGTTTATTCGAGGGAGGCGTTTATTCAAGGAAATACGGTATGGGCAACACAAACAAAAAAATCAAAAGCAAACCAATGACATGAAGATACAATCTAGTGTGTTATTTAGACCCAAATTATCATAATAAATCAACTTAATTGCACTTTTAAAGTTGCTAATCTGAATCAGTATCTGCCATCTTGGATACATTTTTGATATGCATGCGACGTCACAAGTTGGGTAAAGCGAAAACTTTAGTTAGCCATACTTTCACATATAGTCTTTTTTGGTAGATGATTTTCATTCTTGATTCAACCACAACACTTTAAAAACATACCACAGAAATTCAGCTGCCAGAAGAATAAGTTTCATCATGTTTACCCAGCTTGTGACGTCAGTTAATTGGGCAAGGTCTTACAACAAGATGGCGATTGGCAAGATTGTCTTTTGTCGAAATTAGTGATGTTGTTTGGCACAAGTTACCGTTACCATTAATATGACTACAAATGTTGTAAACGTTCTGTGAAAACTCGACAAAGTGTTAGGCTCGTATTCGCTACCATCTTCCTTGCGAACTATTAAACCAAAATGGCATGCATATGTTTCCCCATTTTTAAAGTACTTTCCGTTTGAATAAAAAAACGTCTGACATTACCGTAAATGTTCGATTTAGCGCCGCTCCCGATTAAGCGCCGCGCACCTTCGAAAAAGATGAATCAGCAAAAAAGCACAAACCAATACGCTAACATATCAACATATATTTAATACATCACTGGAGTTTTTCGCCGGTCAAGGTCGCGAGGTACTTCGATCGCAGCTGTCCAACCTAAAAGAGCTGGACACAAATCCCTTTGAAGTCTCTGATTCAGATGTCGAAGATGCCTCTGATCCACATCTATGGATAGACGACGATGAAGAAGACGGCGATGACCAGGACGTTGACGTTCTTTTTTGAATTTAATGTACCATTGGGTATTATGAAAATTATTGGGTTAAATTTATTGGATTTTTCTATGGATAATTAAAGTTGTGTTATATTATGAGCATTTTGTCAACTTCTTTTAACAAGCGGCGCTCTCGATTAAGTGCTGCACCAAAAGATTGCAAATTTTAATAAGCGCCGCGGCGCTAAATCGAACATTTACGGTATATAATACTTGTGAGAAGTAAAAAGTTTCACTGGAAACTTGAACTATATACATCAGATGAAATATCATGCAGATGATATACTTCAACAATGACTAGTTCTGAAATTATTTAATATCCATCTTGTTGCATGTATATACTGACATGACTTTCATTTTGTTTATAAAATTCTCTCAGCGGTCCGGAACGGCAGATTCCGGACCGCTCAGGAACCAATCAAATTGCTGAATTTCACGTTCCAGACCGCTCACGAAAATAGTCATATAATAAAAAAAAGTATTACCTTATCTCCAGGGAGTACAATTGGTCGAAGAAATCGTGCACGATCTCTGATATCGTAACTTTGATCGTACTTGGCAAGATTCAGGACGTACTGACATAAAAGTTGAGTCTGTTTAGAATAGAAATAATAGAATGAAACATTATCTCATGACACGTTCACATTTCATTGTTTTAACAGACCAGTTAAATAATTTATTCAACAGGCATACTCTCTGACGAAGGACCTTCGCTCGAAACGTTAGAAATTTACGTTCAATAATTTCAGCAGTACTAAAACCTTACTATACTTCGATACAGTGTGATATATATGTTATTGACCGAGCGTGAGGTCCGTACAGAAGGATATTGGTCGACTTCTTTTTTCGCTTGTATGGACCGAGCCGAAGGCGAGGTTCATGCCGAAGCGAAAAAAAAGAACGAGAGCAATATCCTTCTGTGCGGACCGAACAAGCTCGGTCAATAAGTTATTTATTATAATGGCCATAAAACAAAAAGAGCCGTAAAATTTTAGCTGTTTACGTCATTTGAACAACGAGGCCAGTAAATTACGAATTTAAACCTACAGAGCCAGCTTGAAAAGGCTTCTCAAACTTTTTATTTGCTAAATACAAAGAAAGAAAGAACGAAATCGTTTTCTACTTACTGTGGCTTAAAAGAGCTCAAAATAAACGTTTATTCAGCTTCGTTATCACTCATGAAGAGTCTGAGCGGTCCGTGCTGGTTTCCGACCGCTCAGGAACCAAGCAGAATGCTCCATTTTTCAGATGGACCGCCTGGCCATATAATAAAAATGGTTATCAAACTCTTTTGAGTGGAAAAGAGTGTGATAACCATTTATCAGAGTGTTTATCGCATACTAGTCAGTATTTTGATTTCTAACTCTTGAAGTTTCTTTCTCGGTAAATTAAGTTAAATAAAATGATTTCATTGCATTAAAGTATATATGAAACGAAAATTAAGTTTGTTTTATTTGAAAGAACTCTTAAAATAATGGGGAATATCAATTTACAGCTTTTTCATATTTTACTTAGTTCTTGAGATATTTAGACTTATGTGATATTCAAATGAGATAACTTATGGTTCGTTTTTTCACTAATTAACATATTCGAAAATCGCGAATATTTTTAAGATTATTGAACAAAATCACTTGAAACTTTGCATATTGCTACAGTTCATGCAACTAAACATGAAAGACAAGTTACAAGTGATTTTGATCAATAACCTTAAAAATATTCACGATTTTCGAGTACAGTATGTTAATTAGAAAAAAACGAACCATAAGTTATCTCATTTGAATATCACATAAGTCTAAATATCTCAAGAACTAAGTAAAATATGAAAAAGCTGTGAATTGATATTCCCCATTATTTTAAGAGTTCTTTCAAATAAGACAAACTTAATTTTCGTTTCATATACACTTTAAGAATCATGAGATAAGATGTTTAATCAATGTTCACTCGTGTGATAAAGAATTTAACATCGCTCGTGAAGGTTCAAGGTCAACTTGGAGCCTGTGGGCTCGTGGCCGTTAAGCTTAACGCGCGATGATAAATCCTTTATAATACTCGTGACCACTAATTAACCCTTATTTATCTGACCTGAAAATGGACACGTTTTTAAAACACTATTTCCTTTACAGGCCGGCTTTTTCTACAATAAGGCATCCTTTCACGTAAAAGGTCCCCTCCCCCCCATGGGCTCCAGTCCAGAGTGCAATATAATTCGAAAAACTTGGTCTGACATTATGCCAGACCAACCCAAGTTTTGGTCGGACATGATCGGACACTAACTATTTTTAAATTCAATGGAGAAAAAAAATTTTAATTTTAATTTAACAACTTAAAAGAAAAGTAAATAAAACATAAATAGAAGAAAAGTTGTACTCTGGCTTGTACAATACATTGTAACAACCTCACTGGCACAACCGTATGCACAATGGTCAATAGAACAACAACTTAGTCACAGTATAAATATCAAATACTTATCCTAATACATGACAAAAAATTTTAACAGGTATTACTAATTTACTATATAACATAATATAAGTTCAGTACTAAGTACTTAATTAAGCATTAAGCAGATTATACGGACAGTTTGAGAAATTAGCTTCGAAGTTTAAAAACAAGCGAATAAGCGATATTTCGCACTTAACGACTCAAAACAGAGTGCGCTAGAAATGGCTGGCCCAATACGGGAAAACATCTTCCCTTGCACGTGTAACCGATTACGTTTTGGTTTTGCGAGAATGAGGGAGAAATTACTACGGCCAAATGGTCGTGCAGAGCAATCAGTGGACGGCCATATCCGAGTTTCACGCGGAATATGGCCGGTGACCGACCGTTATACTGCACTCTGCTCCAGTCTCTACTTTAGGTTAATAAGCCATTTATTATATGGCTTTTGGTTCGTTTTCTTATTTGTTTTAACTCATCGTTCGCGTCTTCAGATGTTGCCGTTTACCTTACTTTTGAGCTTGCCCGTTTTGTGTTTACACCTGTGAAGCATTAATTTTCAGCGCTTTTTAATACGTAGCTTTTCATAAAAAGATACACTAATGTTTCAATAGGTATTATTGTTCAAAATGTTCCAACGAAAATGTCTAATTCTCTTTTATTTTCATTAAAATCAACTTTGAAATTTTCCCGCCAAAACTTGCAGGTCATTAATAAAGACTTCTTATATGGCACAAGTTACTTCCGTTGAAATCGTGTGTTCTCATTGGCCGAGACGTGTCACGTGCCGGTCGATTATTTTCCGTAATCGACCGGTCGATTACGGATATTGTCAGCCATGTTGTTTGCAACTAAACAACGAAAGAAAACCGCAAGAATTTTGTGAATTCAACAACCTGAGGACTAAATTATGTATGATTGGGACGAGAGCAATCTGGAAGCGAGTTTAGGAGTCCGAAAGCGATGACAACAAAAGCAACAACATTGAAAACGATGAGTTTATGTCACACGCTCGAGGTCACACTAAACTGACTAAAGTACGTATCATGACAAGGTATAAATGTAAGGTTTGTTGTTTCAAAATGCCATATAATAAACTTTTTATTAACCTCGCTTGCTCGGTCTTTACAGAGAAATATCAGACCTCGGTCTTTGTGTACAAACCTCGCCCTACGGGCTCGGTCTGTACCAAAAAGACCTCGGTCCGATATTTCTCTGTAAAGACCTCGCGTTCGGTTAATAAGAAGTTAGTAATGTCCTCCCACAGTGTCGAGAGAGCACTGCTTTTTTAGGACCTTTCAGCAACCAATCAACGCGCGTCATTTGGCGTAATGACCTGAAAACGCTAAATTTTAGGCACTAAAATTCTTTTAAACTTGGAGAGTTAAAGTGTCACTGTGGTGAAAAATCGTCAGTCTTTTTTTGATCTTATCATAAAGTACATTTACAATAAGGATGAACGGCGTTTGTGGTTTGTAAATATCTCATCTCGTTCAAGAGATACTCACGTTTCGGAAATATGCAAATTATATGGTTGATGACGTCATTTTCTCCAAACGAGAGAAACGAAAATCGTAAAATTAGGAATATCTCTAGAAATAAACAATAGAAAGTGCTCAAATTTTGCATGCCTATAGTATTAAATAAAATACGTTTTACTGTGGAACTTTAGTTGTTTTCGTGGAAACTGCTGGTTCCTGGCCCCCACCAATGATAAAATTAAATTTGCTTATTTATCAGCAATCAAGCAACGTTTACTCCAGCGAATAAAAGTGAAGATTAGGGCATATGTAGGCATTGTAATTCAAACGTTTAAATCTTTCTATTTTTAAACAATGAGGCAAAAATGATAATTCCCTTTTTAAGGTTTAGAGTGACCTGAGAGCATGCGCTTAACATGGCAATCACAAAAGTTCCACAGAGATGTGTATGTTATTGGATACTATAAGCATGCAAAGTTTAAGCGCGTTCTATTGTTTATTTCCAGAGATATTCCTTATTTTACGATTTTCATTTCGCTCGTTTGGAGTAAAGACGTCATCGGCCATAAATTTGCACATTTCCAAAACGTGAATATCTCTTGAACGAGATGAGATATTGACAAACCACAAACGCCATTCACCCTCATTTTAAGTGTACTTTATGATAAGATCAAAGAAAAGACTGACGATTTTTTCATCATAGTGACACTTTAAGTAGTAATATAGAAATAGAGAACAACATTAACCAACCTGTTTAGGATTAATTAATATGAGCTTGGCTCCTAAATTGACAATTTGTAATTTCACAATATCCTCCTTTAAAAATAATCGAAAAAATAATCATACAGTTGTGTGAATTAAAAATATGAAAACAAGGTTTTATGTGTAGTACTTTTTCTTCGGAACATGCATTTGTACTTCTAATATTAGAAGCCCAAAGAGTAATGGTAACACAAAAATAAAGAAAAATCCAATTTATGACATGCTGATCAATACGTAGTTTCCTACGGCACGAAGTATAGTAGGAAAGTATATTAATTACGTCAAGTAGCAGTATTCCCAGGAGGAGGGCGTGTCCGAAACAAGTTTATAAAATAAGTCGTTTTCCAGATGAAGCATCTCGGTCAGTCAGTAGACAGCTCAAACTTGAACAATGAAACTAGGAATCACAACGTTTTGATTTACTATTTGCTGAGCGGGCAGTGCAGCTCACTGCCCGCCCAGATTTCCTGGCCACCTCGGTGGAAGGTTTTTTCTGGCCTCCCTGATACCAGCTATGGCGCAGATTGGAGTGGCGCATTGACCAGGACTGAAGCGAATTAACACTATTGTGAACTTTCAGCAATCCTGATAGTCGAAAGAACATTTCTTACTACCCAATTTATAACAACGATTGTAAATACGCTACGGAATTATCGATATAGTTACAATATAAGAGCTGTCGTCTACTACACTGGACCACAGAAATGTTTCTCCAACAGTTGTTGTCGTGCCGTCTATTGCGTCCATTAGCAATAAATAAACACTGTCAACAGCAACATCGCTAATTTCGACAAAAAAAAATCTTTTCATCCGCCTTCTTGGATGCATCTGACGTCACGAGCTGGGTAAAGCAAAATCTTTAATTGGTTATACCGATACGTATGCATGTCTGAAGTTCACTTTTACAGATGTCACTTTCACATCATTGCACTACAACATTTTCTAAAGCATGAAACGCACTCGGCTATCAGAAAAATGTGATTTTATGATGGCGGATGATACGATTGTGTTTTGCCGGAATTAGTGATATTGTTATAAAAAAAAAGTTGTTCTAGTTACTTGGATTACATTAGTAAGTCAAGTCAATTTGATTTCGCCAGCAAAATATATACAAAACAAACAAGTAAGAGAATATGAATAATCGGCAAGGAAACCCAAAGAAGAAACCTCCCTTTTTACATAAATTAGGGATTATCATTATATATTTTAATATTATTATTATAATTATAATCACAATTATAGTTAAAACCGTAATTATAATTATAAATATATTTATAGATAAGGGGCATAAGCGGTGCGAAGGGAGTTACATTTTTTGTCAACATCGAAAACCGTTCGTTGGTAACGAAATGTACTTTAGAAAAGAACTATTCAAATTTACATAGAGAGAAGAAAATAATTTTTCAGTTTATATTGGAAGCAAGAAGCAGTTGAGGCATCACGAATATCTTGGTTAAGACTGTTAACTTTGGGCCTTAAGTATGTTTATTTAAGAACGTCATAAATTGAAAATTTTGATTTTTGTTGCCATTACCCTTTAAATAGTTAAATTTAAGTAAAAGTACATACAGTATATCACAAATTGACTGGCTATACCTCTTTAGTAAACGTTTTTGCAGCATTTCTTAAAACATCCGGTGCTATTTTTGGTACACGTTCAGCATATTCTCCTACCAGCCAGAAAATACTAGCTCTAGCCATTGGCACCTTGATTAAGAGAAAAAAAAAATACTTGTTAAACTTCAAGAATTTACCTCGGATTTCTTAAATGCATGATCAATGAGATTTGTTGCGGCAACAAAGCATACAAACGCAGAGTGTAAAAATTTAGAGTGCTCATGTGTAGGAAGTGTTTTTGGCAGTACTGGAAAATGTCCGGCAGCGCCGCTGCCAAGAAATTTTTTGTAAAAGTTGTTCGCAGGAAATTTTTTGTATCTTGCAGGAAATATTTGTCAGTTTTTTTAATCCAAGTCAAAGTTTAAAGATAAATTTCCTATTCTTCAAAAAATCGAAAAGCATCACGGTCACACAATCACACAATTTTGATGGGCATCACTTTTGATCGAATATCAAGTTTCACATTCGATGACTCATCTTTCTATATTCTTGCAAAACCCAGCGGCGATTTGTAAACAATTCAAAAGTGTTTTGAAGGTTTAGTACATGACCTTAACCTGTCTAAGTTTATTTATTTATTTATTTATTAAGTTTTGCCACAAGGTTCAACAGGAACAGTAATTAATTAAAATTTTAAAAAAAATAAATAAATAAAAATAAAAATAAAAAAACAAAAAACAAAACAAAACAAAAAAAACAAAAACAAAAAAAAACAAAAAAACAAAAAAAAAACAAACAAAAAAACAACAAACAAACTTCATTACTCACAGTGAAAGTTAAGTTATAACGTAAAATCTAAAATAATGTGGCAGGGTTGCCGCAACAGCAATCGCCAATTACTGCGGTCCCAAGCAAAAAGGAAAGGCCATATTAATTATTTGCGTTGTATTAATTATTTTATAAGTATTAATTATTAACCATTAATTATTGTCAAATATTAATTATTAGTTCTTATTTACCAATCATTAAGTATTAATCGTCAGTCGCCAACTACAAATTATCAACCACCAATTGCCAATAATTTATCCAACAATTATCTTAATTAGCAATTAACAGTCAATATCCAACAATCAGCAGCCAACGATCAATAATTAACAATTAATTAATCAATTAATCAACCAACCATTAATTAATTAATCAATCAATTAAATCAATTAATTAATTAATTGTATTGTTTCGTATATCCTTGCGCAAATGACGCAACGATTTGTTCTAGAAAACAAATATTTATCATTTCAGTATAGTGTTGATGTTGCAGGCTGCAGCTGTCATTGTGCATTTGCAAGAATGCAAGCTGCTTTTATCTTATTCAACTGTTTCAGCATTTCGATTTTTGACACTAGTACTTGTATTACGTGGTATTCAATTGAAAAAGTTCGCTATTTCAAAGTATGTATAGATAACACATTCAGATAAATTATGGTTTTGAGATACAAACTTGCAAGTCTGGTGGTATCACAACTTATAAAATTGAAAAATTCTATCAGCAGGAAATCGTTAATTTAGTTTAGCGGGAAATATTTATTTTTGGATTTTGCTGCCAGGAAGAAAAATGCTTTATCTAGAACTGGTTTTTGGATAAAGCAAAGTGAAAATGTGGTAAACTGTCGGTATTAGTTTTGATTAAAGAAATACCAAATGGTTTTCCGTGTTTGGATACTCTGATCCAAACACGCGGGAAATTGCGAGACTGGAGAAAAGCGTAACAAAACACGGGCCGTGGGCGAGTGTTTTTAGCTTTTCGAAAGTCAAGCAATTTCCCAAGTGTTTGGATAAGAGTCTCCAAACACGGAAAAAAACATTTGGTATTTCTTTTATAAAATAATCACAAGTGAATATGATATACTGTCCGACATTTTCAAAAAATCGTTTTGGCGGGAATTTTCCGTGTTTGGATATTCTGATCCAAACACGGCAATTGACCAATCAGGGCTCGCGCACTGATCTCTAAATAAACTGGATGGGCCCTTCCTTATGGCCAGCAGTCAAACATTTCGTGGCAGTCGCCGCCATCTTACGTAGTGGAACACATGACGCATTGCGGCCTTAGAACTTACTCCCAATCCCAAAGTTGACTGGCATAAGCAATCTTGATGTCAGCACGATCAGATTATCTGGGGGTAGGAATATTATGTGTGCTGTGCTGGGGGAGTCGGAAAAGCCGTAAAGCAAACAACAGATGCCGGTTCGTTTAGTTTTCACTGTTTAACAACAAATGCAGTCAAACGATGGCAAGTACTGTACACAAAATATTGTTAAGGCATTAAGATTACTATAAAAGATTTGAAATTGAATTCTTCGTAGATTTTATAGTCTGTTTTTCAGTTTATATTATCGTGAAGTTTCTTCGTTGTCGGCACTGAAGAAAAACAACGAAATTTAACGGTTTTATAGCTCAGTAACAGAAACAAATACAAGAAATTAACGTCTTAAACCTTATTAAGTACTTCTTGTGTCCTTACATTCGTTTAAATTTTCTTAAAATAACTCTTTTTGTCTGTTTTCAATCTACGAAAGCTATGCACTTCAGTGGCAGCCATCTTGTCATAGTGGTCACGTCATCATACAACTGGCACGCAAAATCCGGCCCAATGGCCCATCCAATTTATATAGGGATCAGTGGCCTCGCGTAGTATACATGTTATTTTATAATTAACAATAAGACAACGAGCCCGAGTTTTCTATGAGCGAATAGTCAACGAGGCGAAGCCGAGTTGACTATCGCTCATAGAAAACGAGGGCGAGTTGTCTAATTGTTTTAGTATAAATTTACCAACAAACGTTAAATAAATTCTCGACCATAACATATTCTTTGAGGCTCGTTTAATACATTTTTTGACTGCCAACAACAAACGTTCAACAGTCATTTCGGACATCTCCTTGGCCTGTACAGTAACTGATGGAAAAGTAAAGTTTTCTTGCATAATTTAGCATGGATTTTCATGTACAATATTGAAACAACATATACCCACTCATTTGATTTGTAAAAGTGACAAAAAGTTGAAAGAAAGATTCACTTTAGCATATAGTTTACATCACGAAATCTTGTCAACAGCAAGCGTAATTCTGAAGTGTGTTTTGTTTGCAGTTATTTCGTTTTAAGCGAACACAGATAAACAATTTAACGATCTTACCATTAATAATTTCCATTCTAACCATTTTGTAGCCGTTTTTGTTTTCTGTAGAACGTATTGCTTCGCCTAAATGTTCAATTTCTTCTTTCATTTGCCCACTCCGTTATAACTTCGGCGCCATTGTTGCTTAACAGAACAACCGCTGGCTCTAATGATCATTGTTCGTGCTATACTACGCATTTTGTCATTGGTCAATTTTTTTAAATGAATGACTTTCATTGGTTTATCCCAGAGGTTTATATCACAAATTATAAACTCCTGCAATAGCCAATGAAATTCGAGGATTTGCATCATAAACTTTTAAATTTATACTAAAACGAATTATTATATGGCTGGGTTTGATTTCCGGTCCGTACGCAAAACGACGCACGCTGATTGGTTCCCGAGAGGTCGGGATTTTACGATATTGACCTCGGGGTCAATACGCTTTTTTCTCGGCCCTGTAAGTTTTGGCGGGAAGATTTCTCAGTTGACTTGAATACAAATAAAAGAGAAATAGGTATCTTTATTCAAATATTCTGAACAATAAAATGTGTTGGAACATCACTGCTGGTTTTCTTTAAAGCTGTTTATCTAAAAACACGACAAATGAAAGCCGAACTGGTGTAAACAAGAAGGCCAAGAAGCGGCACGAAAAAGTTAACAGGTAAAGTAAACAGTATACTCCGAAGACGAAAACAACGCTTGAAACTTAAAAATAAAATGAACCAATAGCCATATAATAAATTCCTTATTAACCTCGTTTGCTCGGTCTGTACTGGAAAGTATTTGCCTTCGGTTTTATCGCACAAACCTCGCTCCTTCGTCGCTCGGTCTGTACGAAAACCTCAGGCACATACTTTCCCGTACAGACCTCGCACTCGGTTAATAAGTCCTTAATACTGACGTTTCGGGTGGAGTCCTTCGTCAGAGTAAAATGTGGTGAAGGGCTCCGCACGAAACGCCAGTTTTCGTTATCAAAACTACAGTAGTCTCTGCTCGCAAGGTAATTTCAAAGTTAACTGTTTAGAAATACTTACTGTAATTGAATCCAAAATTTTTGCCATCTGTGTAATAATTTGTGACTTATCTTTATGCTAAAAAATGTATTAAAATTTCAAATAAATTACCCACTAGTAATGGCTGCTAGCAGCTTAAGTTTTCTCTACTTCTATGTGTTAAGAAAAATAATGAAATTTTGCATGATGCAATGTATACTACTGCCCCTACATAATGGAACAGTGATGGATTTACAGGGGGGTGCAGAGGGGTGTGCACCCCCTGGCCTTGGCCAAGGGGGTGCAGGGGGGTGCCAATTGCCGTGTCAAATCCAAGTACATTAAAGGACGCATTCATTCAATGTCCGTGTAAACTTCATGCTATCATATGATTCATAGATATATATGATTCATATATTAGAAATCATATGATTCATAGGTATTAATAGGTAATCATAATCTGGTGGGCTTCACCCCACTACCCCCCTGCCCCACCACCAGTTCGGCCCTGGACTCTGCCGGGGGCTGTGTCCCAAGACCCCTACCGTAGCTCCCTCAGCGGCGCTCCACCCTGCCTCGGTCACGTCGCAGGCATGATCTCACTTCGCTCGCTCAGCACCCCTCAGCACCCCCCCCCCCCCCTACAAGATCAAGCTGGATCCATCACTGTAATGGAAACGTTGCACAATCGACGAATTTAATTCAGACGAATTTAAGTGTTTGAATTTTATTCGACGAAACTGCGACGTATAACTCGATTAAATTCGACACACGAATTAAATTCGTCTTGGCAACTGAAATTCGTCTGAGTCAGACGGATAGTGCGACGGTAATGCGTGTTCGAGTTACACGACGAATTATCGTCGCGTCGAATTAAATGTTTCTCTTCTATATCTGTGACAATTCGCCACTTAAGAAATGGCTCATGGTTTAGCGTGCTCCAACGAGTTATGGATGCACGCGGGAAATTGGGAGAGCACGAAAAAATCGTAAGAGTTGGTCGAGGCGTAGCCGAGATTTTTGAGTGCTCCCCAAATTTCCCAAGTGCATCCATAACTCGATGGAGCACACTAGACCATGAGCCATTTCTTTTATAACATAGCATTAAATCCTTTCACAAGCCGGCGAATCGTTTTGGTTGTTGTGTTTTTCTACTTTCGTAGCCAAGTCTTTTGTTCACTAAAATCCAACCAAAAGGACAGTTTAAACTCGGTTTCCCAGACCCAGTTTATGTCTTCTGGGTCGTTGTTCTTTATTACTCAATAAAATTAAATGACTCGGTATTTTGATGATATAAAAGGCCATAAAAAGTCAAAGTTAATACTCAGTTTTGTTTTGAAATTTTTCCCCGCTCTTTTTTGCCGTGCTCCATCGAGTTATGGAGCACGCACAACAGCCAATCAAAAACGTTGCTATATCAAAGCTATGTTATAACATGTTTTCAAGAAATTGTTTTCAAGCTCCACGGGTCCAAGTGAAAAGTAAACCATTAAATTCGACTGAAATTCGACGTTTAACTCAACGTCGCATTTACGTTGCATTACAGACGAAGTTAATTCGAATTAAATTCGTCTGAATTAAATTCGTCTATTGTGCGATGTTTAGCGCAGGCCTTATATATCACCTTTAACTGAAGTAATTTCTTTATCATGACAACACTTTCAGCGACAACAGTTTCTAATAAAAAATAATCCAAAAATGGTTATTACTTGGGATACTGTGGTAGGCAGAGGTTTCGGCTCGGGTTTCCCCCCTTTTTTGGGTATCACGATTTTGCATTTTTGCACATTTTACTTCCACTACTATTCATTCTTTCGGTGAGTTGTTAGCCGTGTGATGGAGTGAGGCCATGAAGCATGCTGTAAGTTCTTTGCTCCTTTCACTTTTGGAGTTGGACAAAAAGTTGAACAGGTTTGCCTTTTGATCAAGGTGTTCTCGCACATAGTTGGTAGATTTCGAAATAGACTGACTGACTGACTGACTGACTGACTGACTGACTGACTGACTGACTGACTGACTGACTGACTGACTGACTGACTGACTGACTGACTGACTGACTGACTGACTGACTGACTGACTGACTGACTGACTGACTGACTGACTGACTGACTGACTGACTGACTGACTGACTGACTGACTGACTGACTGACTGACTGACTGACTGACTGACTGACTGACTGACTGACTGACTGACTTTGTAGTTAAATGGCTATTTAGATGCGTCCATTTGATAAGTACTATTACTTAGACCTACCATCTCTATTTGAAAGCAGCTTCACCAGACCAGTAAGACACGTATCGGTCACTTCTGGGATATTAGAAGCACAACGACCAATGGCTTGTATGGCTGACGCCACAAATTGCTTGTCTGAGTTGCTGATATAAGTCTGGAATTTTTTTTTAAAAATGAAAAGTTTAAAGAAATTATGTTGGTGGACCAACTCTTCGAGAAATGCCTCCGAATATAGCAAGAAACAATAAATAACTATATTGATTTTGAACATTGTCGAAAATATTTAGTCGCATAAACAAAACCAAATCAACTTGATACAGCATTCAAACTAAAGATAGCACAAACAAACCTGAAACTCTCGTAGTAATAGTGATATATTTGATTCTGAAGCAATATTGGTCAATATTTCAAGCTGAAACAAAACAAACTTTATTTAATATACATACTAGTATATATACTAGTATGTATATTATATATATACTAGTAGATTTTATAGATGTTGTAATTTAGATTTTAATATTTTTAACTTTACATTTAGTAGTTTCTATAGTTATATGTGTTTGTAATATAGTTTTATTCTTATATATGTAATAGTAATTTAGTTTTGTAAAACATGACGGCCCCTATGAAGATCACTCTTGTAATTAAGATGAAGGGTTTTATACCGTCGTTAAAGAAGTTTAAATAATAATAATAAGTATCCCAAAGAGAAAAATATTAAAAAAAAATAGGTATAATTTTTACACTGAATCTAGTACAGTTCAGTGCTGTACAGTGGAGTAGAGTGTAGTGTAGTGTAGTTGTAGATGGTAGGATGGAGAATACCGCTGCCAAACGTTTTGCGCATGTGCGACGTCCGAGCTCGTCCTTGGAAAAAGAGCGGGAAAACACTGAAATGTTTGGACTGGAACAAGAGTCCGACACAAAAGTTAAAATTATAAGCATACTACAAAAAAGATAAGGTAGGTAATTTGTGCATGGCTTCCTTGTCAATATTGTAACATATTCTGAAGTTACCCCTTCGTAATTTTCTCTACCCTTTTTTTAAAACACAAATGAATAGTTGAGTCTTACTTAGTCTTCAGTGTCTGGTTGTTGTCGCCACGGCTAGTTCCCACTTCTCTTGCAATGTTTACTCAGCGAATTCACACATGCGCAAACGTTTGGCAGCGGTGTTAGGATGGAGTGGAGTAGAGTAGATTGGAGTGGAGTAGAGAGGAGTGCAGTGCAGTGCAGTGGAGCCCAGTGCAGGGTAATGGAGAAGAGCGCAGTACAGCAGAGCAGAGTACAGAGAAGTGTGATGTATTGTAGCAGAGTAGGGTGGAGTGCAGTGCAGTATCGTGTGGTGTGGTGTACAGTAGTGGTAGTGTAGTGTACATGGTGTAGTAGAAACAAGGGGAACTTTGAAACTTTTAATATGCAATACAGTGTATAGAATGCATGTCCCTTTGCGCCGACTAAAATAGAAAATATACCTTAAGCATCTTTATGTGAGTTGAATCATTTGAATGTACAAAGAAACTCTTTAGATGTGATTGAAACATTCCCTACAGAACAATATTTATAGTAAGTTACTAAAGATGGATATAGAATTGTGTCCACGTATGTTAGAGTAACTACTACATGTACATACTATGACAAAGGAGCAAGTAAAAATAAGCAAAAATATCCACCTTTCTCGTTGCAGATAGAGTAGCAATATTACTAAGGACAACATATTGAACTTCCCTAAAACAAGAGTAAAAACAATAGTCAATAAGCAGTATACAGTGCTCTAAAAGAAATCAAGTCCATTTTAGATATACAGTAAGTTGATTGGAGTATCTGTATAGCAAGCATTAGTTCTCATCTTTCGGTGAGTTGACGTCGTCCTGAATACGTGAAAATGTTCGAAGTGACGTTGCTCAAAAAACAAAGATGTTGTTCAGGTCGTCGTTGTAGATTTTATGGTCCCCAATGAACCGTGGATGCACTTGGCTTCTTTTGCCCAAAAGGAATACAAAGTAAAGTTGATTGAAGGATTTTAAAATTTAAATACAAAAAAATCCTATCCAATTCAAATGAACTCTAGCTAACCTATGTCCTTTCAATAGTCTGACCAGCGCTCTTGTAACAATGTTTACTTCAGAGGATGGTGCACAATGATGATAAAGTCTCGCTACAGACATTACAACCTACAATAATAATAACATCAAATCTTCATAAACATAAACATAAACATAAACATAAACATAAACATAAACATAAACATAAACATAAACATAAACATAAACATAAACATAAACATAAACATAAACATAAACATAAACATGGACATTAGCGAGCGTGAGCAGCAGCATAAGCATGAAGGAGCGTGAGCACGAGCAGCAGCATAAGCATGAGCATAAGCATGAGCGTGAGCAGCAGAGCATGAAGGAGCGTGAGCACGAGCAGCAGCATAAGCATGAGCGTCAGCAGCAGAGCATGAAGGAGCGTGAGCACGATCAGCAGCATAAGCGTCAGCATGAGCATTAGTATAAGCATAAGTATGCACGAGCATAAGCAGCATTAGTGTAAGCATAAGCATAAACGAGCACGAGCAGCAGCATAAGCGTGAGCATAAGCATGAGCATGAGCAGCAGAGCAGGAAGGAGCGTGAGCATGAGCAGCAGCATGAGCGTGAGCAGCAGCATGAGCGTAGCATAAGCATGAGCAGCAGGGCAGGAAGGGGCGTGAGCACGAGCAGCAGCATAAGCGTGAGCAAAAGCATGAGTAGCAGAGCAGGAAGGAGCGTGAGCACGAGCAGCAGCATTAGCGTGAGCATCAGCATAAGCTGCAGCATTAATATAAGCATAAGTATGAACGATTACGAGCTGCAGCATAAGCGTGAGTATCAGCATACGCAGCATTAGTATAAGCATAAGCATGAACGAGCATGAGCAGCAGTATGAGCGTAAGCATGAACGAGCATGAGCGTAAGCATAAGCATTAACGAGCAAGAGTAGCAGCATAAGCATGAACGAGCAAGAGCCAAGAGCAGCAGCATAAGCGTGAGCATGAGCAACAGCATAAGCGTGAGCATGAGCAGCAGCATAAGCGTGAGCATGAGCATGAACGAGCACGAGCAGCAGCACAAGCGTGAGCATGAGCATGGACGAGCACGAGCAGCAGCACAAGCGTGAGCAGTAGAGTAACTTCGTCCTCCAGCCATGTCCTTACCGCAGTATTTCGACTCTGAAGTAAAGGCTTAGTGACTCTTAATAGCAATCTGTGATCAGGATCCATAATATAAGGTTTCTGTTTAACTTTTGTATCCGTTCCTTCATCTTCTTCATTCTCCTCGTCACCTTCACTTCCATGCGAATCGGGATAAAAATTTTCATTTTCAAGATCCTACAAATAAACAAATAAATTCCCAAAGCAGCCAGGTGAAGAATCAGACATACTGTAGTTTAACGCTACTCTGGCTTAAAAGTTTTTTGAACGTTTTGAATCTCATATTTGAAAAAGTTACTGTTCATGACCCAACGTTTCGACACTTTGATCTAGTGTCTTCATCAGGGGTAATCGTTGTGAAGAGAGGTCCCATAGTTATACTCTCACAGAACGATTGATGACGTTACGTCATGACGTTACGAAAGACTGACAGAGCAGGTAAATTTAAATACTGCAGATACTTCAGCAGAGTTTTAGGTTTTATTGTCAATTTTACTAATCCTACACTTTGTATTACAAAGCTTAAGTACTGTAGCTGAGGGCAGGCCACTACTGGCCGTGGATTTCAGTATATTTCGAGGGTACAGCGGCCAACAAGCAGGGCATCGACGGCCAATGGCCGCTGGTGCCGCCGCTAAATTCGAGGCCTGCAATCCCTCCCACCACCACCATCGATCTTGTTTTCATTTATAGCTCCTTAAAATATGTGGCAACGCGTATGGCGAAAAATGGCAATAAAGTGGCAACATTGAATAGAGCTAGGGGAGGACTGAAAAGCGTGGCAATGTGGCAATTCTTGCGTGCTGTCACAATGAATTTGGCCGTGCCCTCCTGAGCAAAACGAAAAAGCGGTAACTACCGAGATTTTTAGAAACGAAATATTAACGTTTCAAGTGAAGCCCTTCGTAAAATTAACACATGTATGTGAATTTTTACACATTTAACTCTGATGAAGAGCTCCGATTGAAGCGTCAGTATTGTTATTAAAATTATTGGTAGTTCATCACTTTTCACCTTGCTCCAAGCGCATGGCGGAAACGAAAGACTAGGCTAGTTATGTAGCTATTTATTGTAGCTGAATGTCACAGCCAGAAACTGAACCCAAACTCTCCAAAGCAACGCATCAGCGCTCTGATCACTGAGCTATGCGGACACGATCAGGACAGTCAGAGAATCTCATATTTCTGATCGTGTCTCAATAGCTTAGTGGTCAAAGCGCCGTTGCGTTGATTCGGAGACCTTGGTTGGGACTACTGACCTCTATATAACTGGACTGCGGGTCCACGATACTTTTGTATTGCACAAAGTGTCCCCAATTGAACGGCGCCATCTTTGATTTTCTGGTTTGCTGATTGGTTAATTTTAGACCTAACAAGATGGCGTCCTGTCGGTCATCTGTGATTGGTCAATTTCGCGGCTCAGACCTAACAAGATGGCGCCTAATGGCGTGTAATCGGGCCATTTTTTTCGTGGGGCACCCGCAGTCCAGTTATATAGAGGTAAGTGGTCGGGACAGTCAGATTTTTCATATTATTTCTAAATATATATATATATATATATATATATATATATATATATATATATATATGTAGTATATACTGTCGTTTGCACCTAAGTGGAAACACCGCCCGTCAAAATATGTTCAAAAGTTAAAGTGCCGCTATGGCCTGTGGGATCTTTACATATTTACATAACTTAGGTTAAAAGAAAATGTTTCCCGAAATTTTCTCTCAAAAATATTAAATCCCCGCCCATTAACAGCGCTTCAAAGTTGGTACCTCTATAACTGTGACCGTGCATTAGGGACATGGTGCGAGTTTACTACGCGACGTCACGGTCGGAACCGAACTTCTGACTATTTAGTGTGTTTTTGGTATTGCGTCTCTTAAACCTTTATTTAAGCAATGAAAACTTTAAATATATTCATCAATATGTTCCAAGATGGTTCGTCTGACTCAGACTCGGCGGAAGAAATTTAGATGTTCCGACTGTGACGCAAGTGTGACGTATATCTTTCAATTAGAGCCCAGGCCCAAGAAAACGCTCTAACTTTCAAAATGGCGCGATTTGGGCTGATTTGGCCAACTTCGGAGCGCTGTTAATGGGCGAGCATCTAATATTTTTGAGAAAAAATTTCGGGAAACATTTACTTTTAACCTAAGTTATTTAAATATGTAAAGATCCCACAGGCCAGAGGCACTTTAGCCGTTTTGAAATTGACGCCGCGTGGCTAAGAGCACAAACAAGTACGTATCGAAGGCAAACATATTATATTTCCAATGAAAACTTTTATGTTTGACGTTGAAATAGAACATGTCTTGACGGGCGGTGTTTCCACTTAGGTGGAAGCGACTGTAATATTATAAAATAACTCCCATACCGCTTTGTTTGGATCCAGAAACTGTGACCGCACATATCTTGTCAACATATGAATAATGGCCGACTGTCCCCACTCGTCAATATCCACCAACAGATTACAAAGTTTACGATAGTTTTTATGAATGAGATCAATTCTCTCTGGACAAAGCTCTTCAAATGCCATAACAGCACTACCAGCGACAAGCTAGAATTGCACAATAATTTAGAGTGAGTTTAAGAATGGTGCATATACTGTACTAGTACATGTGGTACATTTGTCAGCTTAGTGTAATGTAACAGGCATTTGTTATATACCAAAGAGTTTCGTTTGCCAAAGATGAAATCCTATTGGTCAAATCATGGTCACGTGTTGTTTAACAAACTCAATGTTTCTTTCTGCCGAGGGAAACATTGCACTGTTTCCCTCTGAAGTCAACAATGAAGAGGGAAACAGTGCAATGTTTCCCTCTGACGTCGCTTTAATCATGCGTTGTTCAATACGCGATTATTGCATCAAATCAAGAACTTTGGACTTTTCGGAACATTTTAAAAACAAGAGCTTGTTTCGAGCTTGTCTGGTTCGAAATAGTCCACTTTCCAAAGGAAAGAATATCTATACATATCTTCAAAGGTCTGGAAAAAACCTGGATAAATTTAAAGCTGTTCTTTGTACTTGTTGAGTCTGGTGTATTTGTTTAGTTGAATTGAAACTGTGAAGACAAAGTCAAAGTGTTTTGGTAAGTCTTTTTGCCTTTTGCAAGTTTCGAGTCATTTGGTATTTTTTATTTTAAAAATCTTGGGTATATAACAAAACGCTTGTTGACTTTTGCATCGAGTTTTACGGTCCCTCAGGCTTCAATGTCACCCGAGGGCTTTCTTCAATGTTACCCTCGGGCTAAAGCCCTCGGGTGACATTGAAGCCTTCGGGTCCGTAAAACTCGATGTTTCCCTCCGCGCCAGTCAACAAGTGTATTGGTAGACGTTCGTCAAACTCAAATACTCAGAGAATAGTTAATATGCGAGATAGCTCAAAAGCGAGGGGACCACTATCTCCTCGCTATTGAGCTATCTCGCATATTAACTATTTTCGGAGTATTTGACTATAGACAGGTGAGATAGCCCACTTGTAGGGGTTTAACATATTCGTAATCTTTGGGTTCGCCTAAGCAAAATTGCAATACATCTTGTCGTTCCAAAATTTCATCTTTATGGACTTTTTCGCTGTCAAAGTTGGTGTCGTAAATTCTCGAATTAGCGCCCATTCTCGAATTGCGTCCCTCCTAGAGCCAGCTTTTTGTTAATAAGCGCCCCCACCCATCCTTCCTACGCAAAACCCAAAAATAACACACGCACATACTGCATCATCAACCCTAGCGAATACCATTACTGGTAACCCTAATATAGAAAATACTGCGATTTTCGGTTGAGCTTATAGAGACGGGAAGTGTTATTGAAAAGTTTTATCGTTTCTTAATTTGACACGTTCCCATGGGATATTTGAATGTTTGAGATTTCGACCAATAGAAATTAAGACGTTGCCCACACTTTTTAATTCGCCCTCAGACAACATCATAAAATTGCCCCTGGTAACGTATGCGTTTCAATGTTTAAACTTTTCAATAAAACTTTCCGAATCTAAGCTCAACCGAAAATCGCAGTACATTGTCTTTGCAAAGGAACAGGTTTTCTTATACACGCTTTTACAGGAATGTCCATGCGAGTACAAATATCCTTCAATCGCCAAATTAAACTTCCTCTTTAAATTCTGTGCCCGTTTCCCCCCTCATTCTAGTACAGTACCAGGGTTTTATCCAAGCACTTTTTAGGTCCGGTTACCGGACCTAGAAACTCAATCTGGAATTGAGTTTTAGTACTCTATCTGAATTACGAATAAATTATTTGTGTATGCACGATACACGACATTTCTTTGACTTTCAAATCTTGACTTTTTCCAAATATTCATCTGTTGTTATTAATACCCGCGTAGAATGAACAGTACCAAATTACTTATAAGTTAGGTGGTTTTTCCCCAGCAATCTTCCAGTGAGTTTTATTCAACAGAGATTTCAATCTCGAGCCCATAGTCACCCCCCTTTTGGTCAGCGGGAGAGCGCGGGGGAGACTCTGAGGAAACTGGATTGATTCTCCGTTGTGATTGGTTCAATTAAATTTATTGAATTCATCTATTCAAAACATAACCACAGATTGTGAAATAATGAAAGTCATATATTGTTTTATTCAGTAAACATATATATCTTCAAATTTAGACGCCTCATCTCTTCTCTTTGTTTAATTATATCTGGGTCTCAGTCACAAACAAACTTGAAGTCTTCAAACCTCATACCAAAGACGAATTCAGAATTCAGAATAACAAATAGTCGCAATGAACAAAACAAACCCTGGTGCGATTTGTCGTTATATTTAATGTATAAATGTAAAACAATTTAAACAACGAAAAAGCATATATATATATATATTTAAAACAATTAAAGAAGGAATCAGCCTTCGCAATCGCAACTTGAACTCGTATTAAAAGGTGTGATCGAGGGCGATATTGGCGTCGAGAATTGATATTTTACCTTGGACTTCAAGAACGTTTATGTCAAGTGCCACCCCAAGCAGTGTCAGTCCCTCTCCGACAATTTTAACGTGCATTTTATGCAGGATTCTCACAAATATAGATTTCAAACAAACATGTGAAATGAACACAACGAACATTCTGCACAGTAGCTGAGGCTACGATCATGCGTTTGACAACCGGAACCCCTCATTTCAGGGGTAATTAAATCCAATTTCCCCAGAGTCTCCCCCGCGCTCTCCCGCTGACCAAAAAGGGGGTGACTATGGGCTCGAGATTGCAGAGATTTCGGCAACTCGCGTACAGACAGAAGCCACAATCCTTTTGGTCAGTGCAAAGGATCGCAGCCTATATAGCTACTTCATGTTAGGTCCACATAATAGTTTGAGTTTCGCTACTTCACGTTAATTAGATGGTTTTGGTTAGGTTTAGGCATGTGTACTTTGTAATAGTAACTGTGGCATTAGGGTTAGGGTCAGCACTACCATAAACAACTACGAACCAAACACATATCTTAATTAATGCTGTAATTTTCTCAATAATAGAAAAACTCAATCTGTCCAAAAAAAACGGACCTAACCTCAAGTGCTTGGATAAAACCCTGAGTACGGAAAGATCTTGGAATAACAAGGCCATTTTCAAGTGTTCTAGTTCATGTTACTGTGACCAACACTTGATTTTCGTTGAGAAATTAATCCCCCCCTCCCTCCCAAGGGGCGGAAAATTTAATTTATACCTGAGACACTAATTCCGTGGCGCTAATTCGAGCATTGACGGTAACTACTTACCAGAAGTAAAAAAAAAAAAAGAAAAGAAAAAGTTTTTTTACAATAAAATTACACGGCGTCCTCATTATTTCTTGTCCTTACGCGACAGCGAAGATAATTTAATGTGATGCAAAATAAATCGGTCAGTTACTTCGACGTCGGTAAGTAACTAGCTCACCATAAGGGCTTGTTTACAACGCGGTTAAGGTTTACCCTAGCATCCGGGTTACCCTAGCTCTCGTATATTTCTTGGGGTTGTTTTTGTTTGTCGTGTTTACAAGGACGCTAGGGTAACCCGGGTGCTAGGGTAACCCTATATCACGCCGCTAGGGTTACCCTAGTAGCCGGGTCATGTTTTGTCCTTACAAGGGACAACTTTTTACTAGTTCCAGGCTTCTTGTTATTAGACTATTAGTGGTTGGTGACCTAGTCGAGTGGGCCACAACGTCTAATAAAGTTGACCCGGACAGCAGGGTGGGCTAACTTTGACCCGGATGCTAGGGTAACCCCCTTGTAAACAGGCCCTAACTCCGTGATTACACCCTGGGTGCTAGAAGTTCTCTGTTCCTCCTCGCGTAAACGGAAAACCTCTAGCACCTGGCGTAGCTGTTTGGAAATCCTGATTAAACACTCGTCCTCGTGTGTCATGCATATTACTTATCAAATTCATTAAAAATTCATGAGGAAAATTCAAAAGAAATGAATATTTAATCAATATCTGTAAATCGCATACTGATTTACATAAATTATTTCCTCAATTTACTTAGCTAAAATCACTCCAACTTGAAAAATAGTTTGAAAACATGGCTATTTAAGCCCTGTTTACACGGTCAAAATTTAAGCGGGATCTGAGCCACATCTGACTTTAAGCGGGCTTAAAATGTCCATGTAAACAGATCGGCGTAAATTAATCGCGATTAGTTTGCACCATCTCAAGGAGGTGGATTAAACTGAGCACGATCAGCTAATCTCGCTTAACTTGGCTGTGTAAACGCAACGGGATTGAAAAACGCTTGATATTAATACGGTGTTACTAATACGATAATGGGGGGGGGGGGGGAGGGGGTTGCCCTGCTGTAGAAGCTTACACCTCGCTATTCTTTGTTCCTTTGTTTCTTTGTTTCTTTCTTTCTTTTAGCTATAACTCTTTCTCGTGTACCGATGTCTTCCGTTGTTCTTTGACGCACGCTACCCATACGAAGCTTCCAAAACCAAAAATATAGATCGTCCGTCATGTTGAATAATGGTGTACGTGTTTTAGTAAGGGATTATCAAATGACCGTGTAAACGCACCAAGGTGGCGCATTTTAAGCACGCTTAACTTAAGCGATCTATATCTGATTTACTACGGCTCACTCACAGCTCGCCTTGTAAATCAGATACAGAACGCTGCTCATGCTTTATCTATTACTTAAAGATATCTTGGATATGGTAGCTTGGAAATAGCAGTATATTTGATAATAAATTATGTTGTTCACTTACTGTAGTTTTATCCTTTAAAAGTTTTTCTATAACTTCTATCAAAGGTTCCTTTAATTCAGCATCCAGACTTGTATAAAGAGAAAAAGCCCAATCAATTACTAAATTTCAGCTTTTGAGTTTATTGAATAAAATATTACAAGGAAAATAATCACACAATATGATCAGATCCCTCTTTAGCAATGTCCAAGTGTAGTCAACGCACTGTGCGCTTACTCTCTCCTCCGCAGAGGTTCTTTCGGAGATCGGAGATTTCGGGGATCGTCGGAGATGTGTCGGAATCGCCAGCTGGACATACCGAGTGTGGGCGAAATGCCGAAACGGGAAATTATGTCCAGCTTGCGATTCCGACACATCTCCGACGATCCCACACATCTCCGACGATACCCGAAACCTCCGATCTCCGAAAGAACCTCTGCGGAGGAGAGGTGCGCTTACCTGTAAAGTTTGGGAATAGCATGACAAGCAGTCTTCCTAACAAATGGAGACATGTCTGTTACAGCCTACAGAAAAAAAAACAATACAAAATTTCACATGCATACAATATATGCATGTCAACAGTTTGAGTAATGACAACAACTCTTCACATAGATTTGATATACAGCAACGAAAGTCATCGCAATTTAATGCATGACGACACACAAACTCGCGAAGTCGAGAATGTTCGAAATACTGTGAATGAATCTGACATTATACATTAGCGCGCCAACACAAATGCTAACGTCATTTCAGCTCTTTTGGTCTAGGGGTTGTTTTGACTATTCCAAGAAGTCATTTTGATCCCTCGTGTTGAATAGGATATCTCACTCGTGAGATATCCTGGTCAACACTCGAAATAAATTTCATATTTCCGCGCATCCATGTATTATTATTCTCTATATACCTCTTTTATAGCCACCATCATAATTGGTACAATTATTGGAACTCTTATACTAGATAACACTCTTAACGCACTGGCCCTAATTAACTGATTAGGATCCTACAAGAAAATAAAGAAAAAGTAGGCAATCAACAAAATACAGTAATACATTCATCCAGCTCATAGTCAGTAGGGGTGGGCAGCATGAAAAATACTGTATCCACACTGTAAATTCAAAAGAGTTGTTTTGACTCCAAGGGGTCATTTCAGCTCTTTTGGTCTAGGGGTCGTTTCGACTATTCCAAGAAGTCATTTTGATTCCAAGAGTTGTTTGGACTCCAATATGGAGTCAAAACAATTCTTTGCCAGAGTCTCTGCACTTCCTCTTAGAGTCATAGGACTCCTGGTGGGATCGTCGCACTCTTTCCCCAAGTCAACAAGGAGTCGCATTACTCTTTGATAGACTGGATTCACCAAGAGTCGTGTTACTCTTTGGAAAAATGGACAGCATTAGCTATGCTTTTTGTTTATGCATGGAACTCATAAATCAAATCACTTAGAGGGAAGACTTAGAGGGAAGGCACGCAACAAAATGTGATGTACATATAATGTATGGCTTTGCTTCCATTTTTTCCCTGGGCATTGATATTATTTTATCCTGATATGGAACAGTGTATACAACTTGCAGTCCAATAAGCTAGAAGGGTCAAAACTGCTCTTTTGAATTTACAGTGCATTGTCGAAAAACTCCAGGAGGCGAAAGATTTATATTATATTTTTTTGTATATAAAAAATGCATACTGTAAAGGCCACAGAGTAACTTAGTTAGCTGTGTTAATACAAAATACAAAGGGAGATTAGAGAAATGTTTAGTACCAACCTTTAGAGCCTTTTGAAATGTACTTATAGAAAGCAATGCTAAGTCTTGCTGCTCTTCAGCATAACGGACCAAATAAACATACACCAGCTTTTTGATCTAACATAAAGACATTGTAACTGTTAGTTGTTACAAGTTTTGATCTAACATAAACTAAAAAACATTGTACTGTAACTGTTAGTTGTTGTGCAATATGCTAATGATATATACTGCATTATTCAAAATGGCTGAATATAAATGAAGGAATGCCGAACAAAGAAGAAATACAAGTCAGTCTGGTTGCGGGTTATCTGATGGTACAGGTAATACGCTGATTTATTTTTCCAAAAGTGACATTTTTGTTGCTGTGCTGGTTATACACCGTGAGGGTTATTGCCCAGAAAATACGGTAGGTATTTCGTTTATTAAATTGTTACTGTACTAAATATCATTATTTATCTAGTTGTTGTAAATTACTTCATCTCTGACTTTATTCCAAGATTTTTCACAGGATTCTCATCCCACGAGATGGGACTTCTGTCCCATGGGACGGAAATCCCGTCCCACGGGATAGTCATCCTGTCCTATGGGATAGCAATCCTGTGCCAGGATCTATCTACCTGTCTGTCTGTCTGTCTGTCTGTCTGTCTGTCTGTCTGTCTGTCTGTCTGTCTGTCTGTCTGTCTGTCTGTCTGTCTGTCTGTCTGTCTGTCTGTCTGTCTGTCTGTCTGTCTGTCTGTCTGTCTGTCTGTCTGTCTGTCTGTCTTTTGTATTAGACTGATGCTTTTAGTTATTGAATGAGAAATATAACAAAATGAACAACTTACCTCTGTGTTTTTAGAAACAACATTCTTTACAACAGAAGCAAATAATTGTGACACATCCTTTCCACTTGACAAACACTGAAAAAAAGTTTAAAAAATAATAATATTTAACAATTATTCACCGAAGGTGAGGTGAATATCAGTGTTTAGTATAAATACACAGGTGATTATAGAAAATCACACGCGCTGATTGGTCGAGCTACTTCGGATTAATTCTCAATAATCACCTACAGCATTTATTCAAAATGGCCACCACCCAAAGTTGTCAATGCAACAGCCGAGGAAATTAACAATTTTAAAGAAAATGTTGTTCCTAAAAGTACGAAAATGTGTATTTATACTAAAACAATTATTCGCCTCAGGCTCAGTGAATATCGGTGAATAATAACCTTGACTTCGTCTCGGTTATTATACACCGATATTCACCTCGCCTTCAGCAAATAATTGTTAAATAATAAACGAGACAAAGTCGAGGTTATTATTCACCGATATTCACTGAGCCTGAGGCAAATAATTGTTTTAATGTAAATACACATTTTCATACTTTTAGGAACAACATTTTCTTTAAAATTGTTAATTTCCTCGTCTGTTGCATTGACAACCTGGCTGGTGGCCATTTCAGAGCCTGAAATAATTTTAAAATTTGTCCGGCAAAACTTCCGAGCAAAATGAAATTTGACCGGAAATTTTCAAATTTGGTCGGAATTTTTTTAGTTTAGTTTGACCCCCTCCGTTGAGTAAATTCTGTCAAGCATGCAGTAAATCACTCTACTTGTTATTTGTAATAATAAAACACAAATGTTTAATTCTGAATTGCGTATGAGTTATAGTGAATAATAATTTAATTAAAATGGTAACTATGAAACAACTTTAAACTGAAAAGCTGGATTACACGATAAGTTTCTGTGATTACAGTGGCGTCAATCGCAGTTTAACGCAATGGTTTTGAATTAAAAATCACGCACTGTTGTTATCTCGACTCGACAACCTGGAAGATAAAGAATACGTTTCCTCGACGTTTTGAGCTCAGGACCTAATTCGTCAGGAGAGTCAAATAAGCCTATTTGATCAGCCTATTTAACTGTCCTGATCATGAAGGGCCTTTGCTCGAAACGTCGAGGAAACGTATTCTTTATCTTCCATGTCGTCAAATTAACAACAATGAAAGCAGTCACTCTGACTCGTAACTCACTGTCACACACTTAAGTTAACTAAACTTTGTTTAAAGCATACTTTGATCAAAGAAATTTTGATAGTGCACTGTTAAGTGTAAAACCAACTTTAACTCAAAACTGATGGAAAACCCTATGGAAATTTAACAAGAAAAATGGAGTGTTGAGCACCGACCCGATCATTTAAAAAAACAGATTTTTTTTTTCAAAATTTGTCCGGACAAAATTTCCGATCATTTCAGCATTTGGTCGGAAAAACTGGAATTTGGTCGGAAAACCGCCGGCCGCCGGCCGTTATTTCAAGCTCTGCCATTTTGAATAAACGCTGTAAGTGATTATCAAGAATTAATCTGACGTAGCTCGACCAATCAGCACGTGTGATTTTCTATAATCACCAGTGTATTTATACTAAAAATCAATATTCTTCATTATTGGATTAACCAGCATTCGTGCCTGAGCTGACCAAAAACAGGTTTCCTTTATTCTTTCACTCTGTCTAACACCAGACAATTTTACTAAAGTAATGACAAACCAAGTAAAGGCAGTGCCCTCAGAGATCCTAGGCAGTAATGGGCTAAATCACAACCTTATTTTCTGCCAAATGCTTATTTGCTTATTTTCTACAACTTACAAACAATAGCTTGCAAATTATCACTAAACCTAATTCCTCTCTCATACTGAGAGATTCTACTCATTAAATGGAATAACACTCAACAACTTTAAAAATCAACTTATATCTTACTACACTCTCGCGCTGGACTGTACATACGATCCAGATAAACCTCGGGCATGGAGATCAGTTTGTCCCAAGTGCAACTCCACCCAGAGCTTGCTTGGTGACCTTCGCTGTTGTACTTAACAGTTTTTACTATGCAGATTTTCATCATTCTTTTATTTATTTTTCTTTTGATCTGAATTGAACTTTTTGCTTTTTTTTTGTTTTCCCTCTTAATCTATTTATACATGGGACCTGAGTAACTGGCACACACTGTCATGGCTACCCTTGCCACTTCTCTTAAATTTTGGTTTGTACTGTATATATGCATGTTCGTCTGTTTGTCTGTCATTTAATACTTTAATTACTATATGTATATATTTATTTGTGTGTAGGTATAAATATTCTTTATACACTGTTGGCAAAAACATAATAAATAAATAAATAAATAAATAAATATACAGCCTTAATAGGGTCTTTTATATGAGGCAAAATAAGCTGTGGCTTAAATAGGCCACAGCTTAAATAAGTCATGAACAGCTCGTATAAATGGTCATATAATCATTATGCTGCGACTAAAATAAGCCTGGTTGAAGCTAGTCCAAAATGAGCCACGGTTTAGTCAAGAATACTCTGTTTATACGAACTGTTCGCGACTTATTTAAGCTGCAGCTTATTTTGCCCCATTTAAAAGGCCATAATGTCTCTCTGTTGGTCCCAGTAATGGTCACAGATTATATGGTGTACATGCTGTAATTGAGGGAGTGGTAACCAATTATTTAAAGTCTTTCACTCTATTTATTATAAAGAATCAATTGATTCACACTGTACTGAAAATTAAAATAAGTTAATCACCCCCTACTGATAACAGATTTCAGACATGCCTGAAAGTTGAAACCACAACTTTTTTGATGAAATCACAAAAATTTCGAAATAGGTCAAAATTGAAAATTCCATTACACAGGCGTTTAATATTGCAAGAACTTTAACCACATCATCACAGGAACATTAGAACACTCAAGGAACATTAGAATTTGAGAATCACTTGTTTTCCAAAGGCAAAATGCCAAAATCAACGGAAATGTCTGAATTATTAAAGGCTTTACAAGTATGACTGTAGACATGCAGCAAAACAATAAGACAATTATCACGACAATTTCTTCAATTGTTGTTGCAATATTGAACAACTAGAAGACACAATATTTTCGTACATCGGTGGTAAAAAGAAAAACCAGAGATTTTCAGGAAAACCTCGAAGAGTGTAGGGTCAAATGAAAGTCACGTGCAGTTACAAATCATGTGAATATATAGGAACTTTTTGAAGTCCATAGTTCAAATAATCGTGTTTTTACTACGGTAAGACGAACCTCTATAATACGTCTCATAGCTTCGAGTTTATGACTGTCCTTGTTGCTGTCCAGTAGTTCGTTAAGGTCGGCATGGCTAGGAGAATACAAGAAGAGAAACCATTTAATACAAATACGTACCAAACCATGACCCATTGATGATCTTAATCATTGCCAGTGATGCCACATCATCCTTAATTTGGACGCTAAACCGAAGGTATTTTTAGCAGTGTTTCGTTCGCTTACCGTTTAAATTTCCCCGCAAAAATCCTCCCAGAAGATGTCTCTGCGATGTCCGATTCGCTTTCGTTGTTGTACGCCATGGTCAAAAAGAAAAATCCAAGCTTTGGACTTGCTTCTCGGAAGCCCGATCTCCGAGCGAACTTCAAAGATGGCGGCGATCCTCGATGTTGCGGCCTGGGGCGAGTCTAAACCGGAAATGGTAATACAAGATAATTTTCAACAAAGCTCATTCTTTTTTACCACAATTTTCCAGTTTTTAATGTAATGTTTAATAAACGAGCAGCAGTGTTTTATCAGGTTTAAAACCACGAGGGTGCAGCCCGAATTTATTGAACTGTTTAAAAAACGTTTCGTTATTGGTTATGCTCATTTAAATAGTATTCATTTCTTTATATAAAATTGCATCAGGAAAAAAAAACACCGACATGGTACTGATTTCCTTTGTGTTTTCCTGACGTCAATAAGTTTTATCAGGAAAGAAAACACCGACATGGTACTGATTTTCTTTGTGTTTTCCTCGTGAATTATTGAGTTTTTTAAAAGCTTTCATCTTCAGTTTTTTAAGATTGCATTTGGAAGAACACCTAAGATGGTGAAAGATTTCTTGAGTTATTGGCTATATGCATTTTGAGCAATGACGTCACACGTATGTGGGATAAAACGGAAAACCAGTCATATCTTTGGATCGACCATGGCCCAATCGAAACTTGCGTATGCTTACGTCTCTCACGTGTTACATTCCTTTGGTTGGTTTTGGTACTCTGTTTGACAGCGAAAATGTCCAGGAAGATGAAATTTTGGAACAAAATATAATGCAATTTTGCTGATGAAAACCTAAATATTATGATCAATATATAAAATTTTCAGATATAAGGCACTTTAAACTCATACATATATTTAATATTTCAAAAAATAATGCCATCCCGAAATTTGACTATCGGAAGTGCAATTTTAGTGCAAATTTTGTAATTTTTTAAATTTGCACAAAAATCATTTTTTGCTAGAAAAAAGCTCTTCCTGTTAGTTTTCAGGTATGTTATTTGAACAAAGCATTTTAGAAAGATTAGAAAGATTCTCTTTAGGAGAAATTTTTTCATGTATATTATTCATAAGTAATAGCATGATTTCTCGTGCAATTTGAAGGAAACACGCACTCGTGAATTTTTCAAAGACCTCAAATAGCACTCGTCCTTCGGACTCGTGCAATTTTGAGTCTTTGAAAAACTCACTCGTGCCTGTTTTTTCCAAATTGCACTCGAAACCATGCTATTACCTATACATATCGTACCTGTACTGCACTACACTGCACTGCACTGCACTGCACTGCACTGCACCACAGTTAGTGGAGGGGGTGGTTTGGAAGCTACATTGTCTTTCATCATTATGCAATGGTCATGTTGATGAACACAATAGTTCATGCTGGAGGAAGGCAATTGGTTGAAAGGAAATTCTATGGACACGTGACGACGAAGGACTACGCAACGAACAAAGAACTTAGAACACGTGATGACGAAGGACTACCACCAACGTTGGTAAACGCGAACGTTGGTATTGGATGACTGCTTCATTATACAGAAAATACAATACCACTGAAGAGAAATGTCCAAGAACCAGTATCCTACGTGTTGCAGCTGTGCATGTATATAAGGAACGAATAATTAATTTCTGAGTATGTTTACATGCATGGTAGGCGGGACAAGACAAGTAAGCGGGACGTTTTTTAGTTGCAGGTTCATATAATTATAAAAATAATTGTTTTCAGGCGGGGCAATAGACCTTTTCACCAATAGCGGCGACATATTGAATTCGCAGTGCATTATGGTCTATCCAGGGTAGCAAGCTCCTTTAAAAGGGCGATTGCGTAGTGTTGAAACACAATGCGGTAATTTTTTCTTTATCAAATACTTTCATGGCAACAATATCTAAATATAACAATTGTCATATTGGTAGAAGCAACAATTCTCGGACGTGTAAGGATAGATTCATGACTAAAGAAATACCAAATGGTTTTCCATGTTTGGATACTCTGATCCAAACACGCGGGAAATTGCGAGACTGAGAAAAGCGTAACAAAACACTAGCCGTACCGGCGAGTGTTTTTAGCTTTTCGAAAGTCGAGCAATTCCCAAGTGTTTGGATAAGAGTCTCCAAACACGGAAAAAAACATTTGGTATTTCTGGTAGTCAAGGGGTTAGAGTTAGAAAGTTGTAGAAACCACCACAAAATAACTAGGTATAATAATATATATAAAGAGTCTGGCATTAGCAAGTGTGTGACGTAAACGGAGGAACGATTTTACGATCCATTAAAGTAAGCACACTCGAAAATACACTACAATACAATACAATGCAATGCAATGCAATGCAATGCAATGCAATGCAATGCAATGCAATGCAATGCAATGCAATGCAATGCAATGCAATGCAATGCAATGCAATACGATACGATACGATACGATATACGATATACGATACCATACTTTATTTAACGTGGAGATAACGCTTAGCTAACAGCTAGTTTTCAGCTAGTTTATGAAAAGTGTCAAATACTTTAATACGTGTACAGTTGGAAACTTGCACAAGTTATGTTCATCATAAATCAGCTTTTCTTTTGATTTCAATCATCCCAAACTTGTTAGTGCCAGACTCTTTATACAACACGGCTTATTTTGTAATACTTTGTTAAAAAAATCTGAAATCAGCGAAAAGTATACGTTTTGCTTTAAATTTTTATCATCATATTCGGATTCTATACCTTGGTGCATATAACAAGCCTGAAAATTAACTTGCCTTGAGTTGACCTTTATTGTCGATTTCAATTCACTTTTCAACGCGCGGTTCGAAAGTTGGTTGCCAAGTATTTCTAAATTCAGAAGTTCATTAAGCCTGGTTTTCATATATCGTAATTCATCGCCGATCATCGGCGATACAGCTTTGCGATGAATTGCGATGAAATAGGATTATGAAAACCGACAATCGGGGACAATCCCCGATTATCGGCGATCATCGGCGATCATCGCAAGAACCAAAAAAATTTGTTTCCCCCGATGATCGCCGACTGTCGCCGATGAATTAAGACAAGCAAAACAAATGAAAACTGAAATCCGATGAAATAAGACAAATTAGGACCCAGTCTCTGGAAGAAAACCAAGCACTTCAAACATGCATGAAATTGCCATGATTCTTCGGTTCTTCCCTTGTCTCAAATATTTTTCGCACCCAGAAACTCTTCTTTCTATATTTCTTACACAGTACCAGCGCTATGACGAGTGAAAGCTTCGTATAGAGTAATAATCTGTTGTTTAGGGGGCGCCCATTTTGACAATAAAATATTATTTTCCCGCATTGATCGGTTATCGACGGCGACTGTGTGGGAGTGATCGGCGATCATCCCAGATAATCCCCGATCGTCGCAAATGTGAGCATCGGCGATGATCGGCGATGAAATGCGACAAATGAAAACCAGGCTTAAAGCCTGGTTCTCATATGTCGCCGATCGTCGGTGATTTGTGATTTAGATGCATGTTAAAACGGGAAGTGCAGCAGCATGTTAAGTAATAAAGAACAATGCAGAAAAGCAGTGCTTTTATTCTTTTACTTAACATGCATCTAAATCATGGGTCGGCGACGATCGGCGACATATGAGAACCAGGCTTAACGAAGTTCGATTTGATGTTGGAATGTTCGATTGGAAGCGAAGTTCACATTTACGGAAAACCTTCGGTAAACCGGACTTTCTTTTGAAATGGATTTCTTTTGGAAAATATGTTATTAATCACTCTGCAATTCCAAATTACCAGTAAAAGGGGGAAGTGCGTAGCGCAACTGAACCTGAACTTTCGAATCGAACATTGGCACTTCAAATCGAACTTCGTAATGAACTTCTAAATTTGGAAACGTAATTTGAAACTTGGCAACGAATTTCCGAACCACGCGTTGAAACTAACTGAAATCAACAATAATAAGAGTTTTCAAATGTTGGAAACTTAACAGATAATAATAATTGGAACCATATCTATCCAGTATAACCATTCACCATTTCATCAATTACTTATACAAATGCGATCGTCGGTGACAACCGCATGGGGGACAGCATCGATGAAGTACATTCAGATAGCGTGAAGTGCGCATGGGGCCCAGAGTGCTCAAACTTCCACAAGGGTAGTGAGCGTTGCATATATATATATGAGCGTTGCATTTATATATATATATATATATATATATATATATATATACTATAGACGATGTAGTAAAAACCGTTGGCAGAGTGCTCAATGGAAATCCAGTGCATGTTATAGAAAAAGTTGAAAGACTCAACAGTCAACAGTTGTGATTAGACATTTTATTACTAGTTAGTTTTGTGCCACACGCGTATGGTGTGGTACTCTTCAGATAAAATGGTCTGATGACTAGTCATTAGACCATTTTATCTGAAGAGTACCACACCATACGCGTGTGGCACGAAACTAACTACAATCATTGACAAAATTAGTTGAAACGACTTGAGTGAATCATGCCATGTTAATTGCTCGGTCTCTCTTTTGCATGAATTGCTATCCCCCCGTCCCCCCTTTTCAATGTTGATACTCTGAACATTTAAATGTAATGGCAGGTGACTGAGTGCAAATTGCAAACGTTTTGAGGTCCACAACATTGAAGTGGGGGGAAGGGGGAACATGAAACCATTTCATGTTAGCTTTGTTTCAAGAATTATGTCAATGATTGTCTGAGAACAAATTGGACGCAAACGCAACAGATTTAATTCATAAAAATCCATTTTCTCTGATGGATTGACCATTAATGTTTTAAAATATGCTAAAGAAGAATATGTGGTTAGTTTATATGCATATTATATTGTCGAACGGGATTACAATAATTTTTTTGTAAGCATTTGAAGTTAAAGTTTTATGCGATGAGCAAGCGATTAATTACAGTTGTAGCCATTTAAAAGAAGTTGCGTATGCCACGGCTCACAGGCATAATGACCTATGTGACAAAACAAGTCGAATAAGCCACTCTAGTTAAGAAATTACCAAGTCATTTAGAAAAAGATTAGTAGTTTGATAAAGGAACTCTCGTCCTATTGAATTTCTATAGAACCGTGGCGAAGTCGAGTGGCTCATGTGCCGCTGGTTGCTCAATTACTTTGAATGATCATTTTTCGCGAAAGAACATAGTGGAATTAGTGTGGCAGCATAACAGGAATTATTCGTAAATAAAATTTAAGCGTCAGGAATAACCAAACAGGCGAAACCATACTAATTCGAGACCGGTTCCGAATTTGTCTTCCGTGTAAACGGGCGGAACCGTGCGAATTCGAGATTATACATTGCGTTTTGAATGCCGCGTTTCAGTTACCTGATTCGTCGTATCTTCTTACACAGCACGACGAATCCTACAAATAAACGGTTATTGATCAGTTATTGCTGCATTATATTATTCCTATTTTCACATCACATTTATTTCGTCGCAATACTAGCTATTACTTACCACATATGTCGCTTGAATAAAACAAATAATAAAAATAGCAATAAATATTTGTTGCAAGTTCCTCGTCAAACAAGTAATTATCTTCAAAAATTAAGGTTCAAGCAGAAGCTGGTCTTGATTTCGTCCTATTTCGCCGTGTAAACAGGCGGAACCGTACTAATTCGAGACCGGTTTCGAAGTTTTCTCCAGTGCAAACGCCGGGTCTACTTTGAAAATACGTTTGGCTGGTTTTAGAATTATCGATTTTTCAGGCTGTGCGCGCACGCCCACATTGATGAACTATAGCCGCTAATGCAACTGTCAATTTACAAGCAAAGCAATGAATCGATTGGGTAATTTCCCGCAATATGGAACTAGCTGTTTACCGCGGAAAGCACAAAAGATGACACAAGCTTTTAAGTACATTCATTAGGTTTGCAATGTGTTTATAAGAATATGAATTTAAAGTTCATTTTCAAATTGTGTGATAAGCTGGCTATAAGCTCGTGTTGGTCTCGAATTCGTCCGGTATACCGTGTAAACGTATAGCATTAACTTTACATACATCATAACGTATCACATAACGTATCACATGAATATATAAAGGACCAATTATTTTGACAGTCAATGTGTCTTAACTTGCATGCTGTCTATAAAGTGAAAAACCTGTAGGCATTTTAGGTAGTAAGTTTCGAGAATCAGAATCCAACCGAACGTTGATTACACTTAATACTATTTGCAATGCATGCTTACTTCATTTCTGGAGAAATTTTGGCTTACACAACGAAGTCAAGTAGATGACAACTATATCCAGAAGAACAATATAGTTAGAATTTTTAATGACCATCTGCGTACGTTATATAGCATGTTACAGAAAGAGAATCCCAAATTTCACAACTCGAGAACTATGAGCCAGATTCTTTTGAAATCGTCAGTGAATGCTCCTTTTCCATGCTCTTGTTAAAACTAAAAAATGCGGCCAACGAGGAAACTGTGTTATAGATGTAATAGAACATGCGCATCAAAATACAGCTGTCTAAACGCTAGATTATATACTTATTAAACAATTTGGCAACTTAAGTATATTTTACTCCAGACAAAACTCCTTAATTCTATGGTCAGCCAATATTACAGTTGGCCAACTGAAGTGTGTGTAACTAGAACAAATTTTAATTTTACAAGGTTCTCGTTTCCTTTTTTAGTTATGCAGAACAAATTGAATACCCGTTCGAAGCTTCTTGAATTACAAAGTCGTTAGAGAGTGTATATTAAAAGAATTCATGTTTTTTATAGAGGTGAGCTGATCATCGGCAAAACATCGGCAGAGCCGATTAACGGCTAGTTTTTCTCACAATCGGCCATCGGCCGATTGTCTTTCACCATCGGATCCTCGTATTTCTGCTCTCTCGTACTCGTTTAAATTTATCATTGTTTGGCATTTTTGCGCTTGTTGAGTTGTTGGTACAAAAATATTTTAAATAAAGGAAACCCCTGCTGACTACTTGACTGTTTTCTGTTTGTTTTGTTGCGCTCAAAATACGATGACTTCCTCTCACTGCGAAACTTGAGATGAATAAAACGACAAAACGGGAGCACTGAGCATCAGGTTAGCAAACATCGGTTTTGCCGATTAATCGGCCGATGGTGGGGAAATCTCGGCTCTAAACAATCGGTATCGGCAATCGGCTTGTTAAAAGTTTTAACATCGGCTCGTCTCTAGTTTTTTATTTTGTTCTCGAGATATTTAGATTTCGGAGTGCGCCAGCTGTGTTAGTAGAAGTCTACAATCATTGACAAAATTAGTTGAAACGACTTGAGTGAATCATGCCATGTTAATTGCTAGGCCTCTTTTTTGCATGAATTGCTATCCCACCGTCCCCCCTTTTCAATGTTGATACTCTGAACATTTAAATGTAATGGCAGGTGACTGAGTGCAAATTGCAAACGTTTTGAGGTCCACAACATTGAAGTGGGGGGAAGGGGGAACATGAAACCATTTCATGTTAGCTTTGTTTCAAGAATTATGTCAATGATTGTCTGAGAACAAATTGGACGCAAACGCAACAGATTTAATTCATAAAAATCCATTTTCTCTGATGGATTGACCATTAATGTTTTAAAATATGCTAAAGAAGAATATGTGGTTAGTTTATATGCATATTATATTGTCGAACGGGATTACAATAATTTTTTTGTAAGCATTTGAAGTTAAAGTTTTATGCGATGAGCAAGCGATTAATTACAGTTGTAGCCATTTAAAAGAAGTTGCGTATGCCACGGCTCACAGGCATAATGACCTATGTGACAAAACAAGTCGAAGAAGCCACTCTAGTTAAGAAATTACCAAGTCATTTAGAAAAAGATTAGTAGTTTGATAAAGGAACTCTCGTCCTATTGAATTTCTATAGAACCGTGGCGAAGTCGAGTGGCTCATGTGCCGCTGGTTGCTCAATTACTTTGAATGATCATTTTTCGCGAAAGAACATAGTGGAATTAGTGTGGCAGCATAACAGGAATTATTCGTAAATAAAATTTAAGCGTCAGGAATAACATGGAATTTAGGCGGTTTCTGCAATCGATCGTATACGATTACGTTCAACCGGAGAAATGAGCCCGACATGTCTTGTTTTTTGAACAAATCTCCCAGGGGGTCTATCGCAACATGGCGCCTTGCTGCTTAGCATTCGCTATATTGCACAAATAAATAGTGTTATAGAATTATTTCGAGTGAAATGAACTGTTTATAGTAATTTCTTAGCTACATCGTTTTATATCAATTCAGTTTACCATATCAATTCTGTATTTTGCCACACTTTACCACACTTTACCATGCTTATGTTAATAAATTAGATTATGATTCTTTTATATATGCAGATTGTGGTAAAGTGTGGTAAAGTGTACTAAATTTTAGTGTAAGTATATGGTAAAGTGTGATCGAATGCAACAATTATGTTCACTTAATGCTTAAATAGAGCTAAAGTTTAAAAACATCTTTGTGTAACGAATATTTCAGTTGAAATTGCACTGAATATTATGCGAAGTTTGTGGTAAAGTGTGGTAAACTGAGCTTAATTTTAGCGGTCTCGTACACAGCAAAGTGCAATGATATCTTAGAAGTATATATGTGTTGTCAACTATTTGTCAACTATTTGTAATGATAAAAGTATAAGGAGAAATGTTTGGGTATCGATTATTTTTGTTGAAATCGAGCTGAACTCCTCGATTCATTGTTTATTTATGTTCCTTGACATATGAGCTCTTTTATAACAAGGGTGCCAGTTGTAACTTGAGATGAATTCGAAGCCTTGGGTAATTATTCTATTGACAAGTTTTTAATGAATGCAACTGGTGAAAGAATTTTTTCCCCCTTGCTGCAAACAATTTGTTCTGTTCTTTTGGGCATTAACTTAAGACAATTTCTTCCCGACTTTTCTCTTTACATCAGCATGAATGGTCAAATATTTTAATGATTTGCGTAAGTGCAGGGTATACATTATCCTTCATGATAGGTCTGCAATAAAGTTATCGGCAGATTTTAATTTTACGTGTAGGTTTTGTGTCAGAATTATAAATTCATCATGGAAATACAGAGAGCGTGCGCAGCTTTTAAAACGACAATAATTTTGAACCTGATTTCCGCGTAGTGACAGTTAACGTTAGGACGTCATGGTGACGTCATGTAATTTACCTTTAAAATTATCGTTTGTTGTTAGCGATCAATATATGTGTTAAATGTATGTGAGATCACTTTGCGCAGTCGTGGGTAAAATATGCCGTTTCTCTGCAACGAAAAATGTACGGAGAATTATTAACGTAAATTCAGGCAATCATTGACAAAATTAGTTGAAACGACTTGAGTGAATCATGCCATGTTAATTGCTAGGCCTCTTTTTTGCATGAATTGCTATCCCCCCGTCCCCCCTTTTCAATGTTGATACTCTGAACATTTAAATGTAATGGCAGGTGACAGAGTGCAAATTGCAAACGTTTTGAGGTCCACCACATTGAAGTGGGGGAAGGGGGAACATGAAACCATTTCATGTTACCTTTGTTTCAAGAATTACGTCAATGATTGTAGTAATAAAATGTCTAATCCCAACTGTTGAGTCTCTGAACTTTATATATATATATATATATATATATATATATATATATATATATATATATATATATATATATATATATATATATATATATATGTATATATATATATATATATATATATATATATATATATATATATATATATATATATATATATATATATATATATATATATATATATATATATATATATATATATATATATATATATATATATATATATATATATATATACAAGTTTGTCACAACGACAGAATCGCCGTTATTTTATTCACCTATCTATTTTTGTTACATCTAAATATAATCTTAAAAAGACATATGAATTATATTTTAATATTCGATTAACAATTCAAAGAAAAAAAGCCTTAATTTTAGTATATTTATATGTTTACCTTTTTAATCGATTTGTTGTGGCCAGTACGATAACATAACACTCGCTCAGGGCTTGACCGCTCATTACGATTCAATTAGTTATTGAACTTTACTGGTCTTATATAGTCTTGTGACAATCCTTTAGTACAACTGCATTTAAGAATAGTGTATATAACCTTTTGAACGCACATGGTACGAAACAATGAGAACTTAGCGGGGTGCTGACGAAGTTTGGAGTAAGGCGCGTGTCATGCACTTACTTGTCACACCACGTGCTGCCGCCGGAAAAAAGGATAAAGGAGCAGGATATATATAGGCCACGTCCACACGTATACCTTTTCCTAGCATTTTCATATTGTTTCAGGTAATGAAACCATTATTAGCGAGGTTCAGATCACACTTCCACTACCGCTACCGCTACTGTAAATGTGGTTAAGCTGATGTAATGTTCGTTTTTTCGTCCTGTAGTCGTAGTTGGTTTTAATCCTAGTACCGTAAAACGCTTTCTTTTTGTACTAGGTTCGGGACCTGCGACCATTACTGAACGTAAAAACAATATTTGACATGCTTAATTATATTTACGGTAGCGGTAGCGGTAGTGGAAGTGTGATCTGAACCTCGCTAATTTTTGCTCCCCTGAGGACCGAGAACAATATATATAAAAACGCTACGAAAACACATACGTGTGGACGTGGTCATAGTCTCGAGATTGAGTGAGCTGGAATAACTTAGATATATTCACGGTCAGCCAACTTGACATACTGATTGTTTTTTTGGTTCCACTAATGCATGCATGGGAAGTGCAAATAAAGCTTCTCTGAATTTTCAAAAGACAACCGTTTTCATTAAAACAAGAAACAACATACTGCAGAAAAATGCAAGATTCCTATATATATATATATATATATATATATATATATATATATATATATATATATATATATATATATATATATATAAAGCATGAAGTTTAGTTACCTTAAAGTCTTCGCTACCAGAGGTTTCACCCTAATGATCCTGTTTAGGGTGAAACCTCTGGTAGCGAAGACTTTAAGGTAACTATACTTCATGCTTTATTTTGCTCTATCTATATGGTATTGAGCACTCTCTAACATTTCGTGAACCAAAACTCACTATATATATATATATATATATATATATATATATATATATATATATATATAGTGAGATAGTGAGATAGTGAGAAAGATATTTTTATTTGGTATTCGAAGGCCACTGTAGTATTTCACAAAAGCTTAATAAGCTTTTTAAATGTAATTAATAAGGCAGACAAGGATTATGGATCAACGAGAACTGCTTTCCTAACAACAACTTCTTGTACTGTGCAAATCGAAATATAATGGTATAATGCATGGTATTTAATTAGAATGCATCAAACGTGTATCTTTACAATGAAATTACTCCTAAGGATTTTTCAATGTGGCCGTGTCGAGGCATATCAATGGCGCTTTAAGCAGCCACCATACGACACAGTTCAGACCACGGATCCCTGCTAAGCCCTACAATCACGTGCAAAAATTATTGAGACAAGCAGTTTTTAGGGCCCCTCCCTCCTATAACAAGTAGTTCTTGCCCCCCCCCCCCCCCCCACTCCCCCTCGTGCAATGTTGTTAAAACGATTTTGAGGCAAGGGGTTATCAAATAATATGTTTTCAACATTGTTAGTGAAGGAGGGGGCATACACGTGAAAAAAAATCACCAAAATGTGAACAGTCTCATTATTTTTGCACGCGATTCAATCACGTGCAAAAATTATTGAGACAAGCAGTTTTTAAGGCCCCTCCCTCCTATAACAAGTGGTTCTTGCCCCCCCCCCCCCCCTCCCCCTCGTGCAATGTTGTTAAAACGATTTTGAGGCAAGGGGTTATCAAATAATATGTTTTCAACATTGTTAGTGGGGGAGAGGGGCATACACGTGAAAAAAAATCACCAAAATGTGAACAGTCTCATTATTTTTGCACGCGATTGTAGGTGTTGATTTTATGGATGGTTGATTTTATCGAGTTTGTTGACAGAGCCCACTTTCCCCCGAAGCTTGCGTAGGTCGGAAAGGGGCTCTGCCTCGCAGGGTAGCGTAGGCCAACAACACTTTACGTAATTTGAGTCATTTCTCTCTGACGAAGGGCCTTCGCTCGATCGAAACATTAGAAAGTACCAAAAGTTTCTCTTCTTTATCTGAAAAAAGGCACCAATTTTACTGTCCCAATGGAAAAGAAATGGAATGCACGCTGTATGCCAAAGTCAGGGTATGTTGTAGTTCAGTAATATTTATTTAGTGAATGTGATAAAGAGCTATTCATCCAATCACACACGATTTTTACGTTCAATATTTTCGGCAGTATAACTTTTCCTATATTTCAATTTCAGTATTCCAGCACTGCCTACGCAGCACAATACTTTTATTTCACTCTTGTACTGCAGTAAGTTTAACAAAACAAGAAGCTTTTCTTTATATAAAGAAATTCTGATGTAAACCAGAGTAAGACAGAACCAAATGTTTAACTATAATATTGTGTTTTAGTTATAGCTAGTTTAGTTTACTTGTTTATCAATCAACGCCAAAATATACTTAAAGTTTAAACACAACGTGTAGCAGTGTTTTCATACAGGCACATTCCAGTTTTCCTATATATCATTTAGCATATACCTCGCAGGTGAATAGTGCTTTTCAAGCAATCTGATTGGTTCCTCTAGCTCGAGATATCCTGCACTATTCACCTGCGGGCAAAACAAAATGGCGGCCAGTTTTGCTTTGTTTACCAACGCAGGAGATTTTGTTGATAAACAAGGCTGATGTTGTAGAATAACGAGAAAAGTCAACAAAATTAAGTAGAAGAGTGTCCACAGGTATGTTTCTTTACAATTTTCTAGCCATTAATATATTCAAAAAGTTGTATTAAAAAACTGTTTTGTCGACAAATATCGAGTACGCCAAGTGTCCAAGTTGCTAGCGGTCGTGTCTTGTATAAAATACCGAAAAATATAAGTTAAGAATGTAAAACTTGTTATTTCATTTATGAGGTATATGTTAAAACAATTATTCACCTCAGTGTCAATTATTCATCTCAAACCGGAGTTTCACCCCAGTCAGACGATCTTCATGCAGGAAGTCAGGAGGTGCTTGAGGATATTTGACCAGCGTGGTCGAAATTTGTGGATCGTTGCCAAGAAGTGTGAAACACTGGGTTTTACATACTTTATAATCCACATTTTATACTCAATAGACCTTTTTCCAAATGAATCAGAATTCTTTTATGTGCATATAAATTAGCCCTATGACCTCGTTTTAAAGTAAAAATTCGTTTGAATTTACCACATGAAAACGAGTCCATAAGGGCTAATTTATACTGTATATAAAAAAAGTTAATTTGGCGGCCATTTTGGAATATTACCGAATAAGGTCTATTATGGACAATTTACCCGCAGTATATATTTCGTCGTGCTTGTCGGCGAAGCATAGAGAACAGACGTTTGGTGGACGTTCGTCAAGCTCAATTACTCAGAAAAGATTTCTGAGCCCCCAGACAGGGTTCGAACCCGCAACCTTCTAATGCCCGAGTCACTCGAGCTCAGATGGAGACCTATAAGTGATATCGTTTGCATATGAGATGTAGTTAAAGTATTATGATAAGTTGTACGTATACATGACGTTGGGGCAAGAACCTCGAGCGCCAAAAGCGCGAGAAACTCCTATAAGGGTGTCCGGGCGCATGGCGCTCTCCCAGAAAATTTTGAATTTCTAGCTAGGATCTCAGAAATACTATTTTCTGCATTTTGAGAGCATGTATTAAGAGTAATCTCAAAGCCATAAATTACGTAATTTTGTTGTTACCAAATGATACACATCAGAATATATTTAGATTTATTTATTTATAAACAAATCGTAAATGTAAGAACAAGTTGAAGGCATTTATATATAGATCCTTAGTGTAGCGCTCCCCCCCCCTGTTGTGCACGTCTGTTGTGCACGTGGGTACGTTTGCGAGCTTAGTGTAATGTAACATACGTTTGGTGGACATCCGTCAAGCTTATATATATATACTTAGCATATACTGACTTATCGGATGTTTTGAGAGAGCATATATATATATACTTATGACGTTTTGAGAGAAAACCGTGATTATCACAGGCTAGCGTCAAAATCTCGGCAAATTATGATCAACTTTACAAAGTTAGATTAGAAAGTTTGTTATAATTTATTGGAACAAGTAATCAGTAATATAGGACATCACATGCTATATCTCGTTACGTGCAGTACCGCATGGATGTAACCGCGACTTTACACAGCAGTTCTTCTACCCAGACTCAAAGATAACGATCTAGTCATGCAATGTTGAATACACAAATAACCGATGATATATTAGTATCTTATGCATCTTATTATTACTTGATACTAGCTATATAGATTAAAATATCAAACGAATATATAGAAGTATAACTCATATTGCATTCCCTAGTATCCGTTTTGACGTAAAACTTGAAACTCTAGAAACCATATATTTTCACAAACAAAACACTGAATATCAATATCATAAGGAAAACATGCCAGGTTATAAACATATATAGTACATACCTTGTCAGGGAATGATATCGATATGTATAACGTGCACGTGATTTCAATTCTTTTTTCAATACGGGCACGAGGAATTTTTCAATGTTGTAATTCACAGTAAGTTCACCATTCCAAACAAAGGGAAGTCGTCTTTGACGGAAAGTTAAGCTTTTATATGAAGCGTGTTTTTGTTAATCAGATTAACGGAAATAGGAAGTTTTTTCCCCGTTATTTATATCAAAGGATGTTACTGGTGAAGGGGGAAACGCGGCCATTAAGTTAATATAAGGATATTAAAGGCTATTTCCTGATTTTTGTTTCAATATATACTTCAAAGATATGCACACAAAACCGCTGCTAAGTTATATCGGGTACATTTAATCACTAATCAACCTCAATGCCATGCCATCACTTATAATAATAATTGAGATGGCTGAGATGGGCTATGATGCTTTCACTGCTAGCTAAATTTCTCCCTTTGACGAGTAAAATCATCTGGCTTGGATATATTGCCGAAACAAGGAACGTAGCCAAAGGGCCTTCTTCGAAACGTTAGACTTCTGCTAGACGTCGGTATAGTTTATCAACCGACCTTACTATATTTCGATTTGAATTGAATTGAATTGAATGATTTTATTAAGATATCTGACCAGCAGCTAAAAAGCTGAATTGCACAGAATTTAAATGGCTATTACAATAGTTATATTATATACATATATATTTATACTTAACTAAAACTAAAACAGGAATTCATATTATATCTATTACACCTGTATAAAAAAACTAATGTAAATGTTTAAGGTAAAATACCACAGGCAAAAGATAAAAAAATTAGATAATTACACAAACAAATGGTCACAAAGAATCGTTAAAATCCACAATACATGAAGGGATGAAGCTCTTATGAAAGCTGGAAGTTTACAATGGGGCGTATCAATGTGTTGGTTATTACGTAAGCTATAGGAACAGAGATCTTTGCGTCTTTGGGGAATAAGTTCATTCAACTTGTGCTTCGGGTTAAGAAGTTTGGTAATCAAGGCTTTGTTATATGACAGGTGAGGACATATTATCCGTAATGCGCGTCTTTGGATTCTTTCAATTTCTTCTTTCAGATACTCTGCCTACGCAGCACACTCTTTGATTCCACTGTTTGAAATAATAACAGTCGACTATCTATAGCACATTATAGCCAACATATGTAATACAACAGCATTTCTGATTGGCTAAATGTCAAACGTAATCAGAAACTCATTTTTAATCAGCGAAATAAATATTGTTTTCCGTTGTTTTCTGTCTGATTCACTGTTATAAAAGAAATGGTTCATGGTTTGGCGTACTTCATGGAGTTATGGATGCACTTGGGAAGTTGGAGAGCACTAAAAAATATAGAGTTGTTCCGGCTACGCCTCGACCAAGCCCTACGCTTTTTTTCGTGCTCTCCGAACTTCCCGCGTGCATCCATAACTCGATGGAACACGCCAAACCATGAACCATTTCGTAAGTAACAGTAAATAAGTTAAGGCAGCTTTTGCCAATTTTTATATACAATATTTTGTTCACGACGATTGCCCCAAAAGCTATATATAGCTTATCGAGGGAGCTTTCGCCATTTTACAATTTTTTAACAATTTTTTAACAAGAACAAACGGACAAGATGACAACAAGGCGCAAAGATGGACCAATGCAATTAATTAGTAAAACGATGCGAATCAATTATAAAATTTTGGACACTTAATACAAACTGCGTATTAACGTGAAAAGAAACTGCATCAAGTGGCAAACCATTTAGGAGCCAAAAAAGACGAGTCCGTTTCGAAGCATTAGACCATCTTGCACCAATTAAATGAGCAGCAGAGGCAAGCAAGTCTACACGAGGATTTTGCCAATTTTGGTACATCGATTAAACTTTACTGAGCCTGGAGTGTACCAAAACAATGAAATGGCGGCCATATTATTATATATTGGTGTCCCATCTTTATCCAATAGGAATTTAGCTCTATGCTTAAGTTGGCAAAAATTTTGTATTGTTTCACCACCCCAACAAAAATTTCGTATTGTATCAACCACCCCAATGGTTCACGCGGTTGGTTAGGATCTCACAGTCACTTATTAAAGGTGCTGTCCAGGCCGTTCTGCGCATGATCGATCCGCCATCTTTGTTTTATGGATCTCGCAAACAAAGTCGACATTTGCGAGGATATCTCTTCGGATTTCTTCTATTCCTTCTGAAAATGTTTTGTTTTGGGTACAAGTAATGAAGAGGAAGCAAGAAAAGCTTACAATCTTGAATAAGGTATGAGTATATATGTAAATAAAGATGTAAACATTAGTTTCGTAGATGCGCAGAATGGACTGGAGATCGATCGAAAATCGGAGTAAGATCGGAGTAAAATCGGAGCACCTTACGGCGTATCTTTTTTAATCACTTTCCGCGGGAAAAATGCTTGAAAGTTGAAATTAATCAACATGGCGGAGTAGATTGATGAGTTGTGGTTTGTGGATGGGATAATTGGAGTGATTTACACACGTTTCCCGTGTTTACTTGCAAGGTTTTGATGTTCTGT
>OZ036000.1:9332877-9340377 GCA_964035015.1 Corallium rubrum | reverse complement strand
CATATCGACCCATTGTATCAAGTAAGTTTCAGATACTGTAGTTGAAAAACTAAAAACTAATTAAACTAAACTAAACTACTGCATGTACATTGTATATAAACGAAAGGAGAGACATCCAACTTCTTCAAATTTTATTCAAATGACGTCAAGCGTGCCTTTATTAGGGGGCGATTACATGGACCGAGTTGGCCATGGTAACCGGGCTAGCCAGCTTTATTTAACAAATAAAACATGCATAAAGCTCCGTGCATATGTACTCTTATAAAGGTTCTTTTGACGTCATTTGAACACGAAAGAAGTTGAGTATAGAGGCACGAGGCGATAGCCGAGTCAAACGAACCTTTATAAGAGTACATATGCACAGGAGCGGTATGTTTTATTTGTTTTATAAAATAAGAAGAAGAAAAAACAAGCTAAAAGTGGATAGTTTTGAAAGTTCGCTAGATTTTCCCGCCAGGTGACGCCATCCTACGCCATTTTACGTCATTCATGATCTTCATACTCTTATAAATGCACGGGGCCCAGCCAATCAGAGCGTGCGTAGAGGACACCTTATTTTTTTTATAAAAGAATATAAAACGCATGGGTTTTTTAACATTTCGATTACATGACAAGCGGGCTTGCGACAACCGGGGTGAAAGTGTCCATGTAATCGTTTTCATCCCAACAAACCTGGCTGAAAAGCTGTTGAACTCGCTTCGATTACGCGTTCGTTTACTTGACTGTGTGAATAAATAGTGCTGAAAGGAACTGAAATAGAACATCAAAGCATTGTTCGTGTCGTTTCGTGGTCATAGCGAAGGCTTAATAAATTAATTAGTCTTCGTGAAGATGCTTTCGTGAGTTAGCCTATAACAATCTGTTTATTAACGATGGGCTTACAAAATAAATAATAGACTAATTAGTGTAAAACTGAAGTAAAACTAACGTAACTTTGCCCTTATTTACTTGATAATTGCGAATTTCGGCCTGAAATCATCCACGTCAATTCAAAACTCATCCCGGCTTACCGGGCTAGCCCACTCCATGTAATCGTTTCGTAAACTCATCCTGCGATTAACCGGGACAGTCCGGTCCGTGTAATCGCCCCCTAAGTATACGTTCAATGTACATGTACGTAACTTTGTGTTTTGTTAAAGTGCAAATGAAACGAAAATTAAGTTTGTCTTATTTGAAAGAACACTTAAAATGATAGAGTAACATATTTTGAAGTTTTTCGTTTCCTTAATTGCTTCGTTCTCGAGATATTTTAGTTTGTTTGAAATGTAAATTAAACAACTTGACGTCACATGTACATAATGAGTTATCAGAGAAGGTTATATATCTTTGCTATTATCAAACCCAACTTAATTCGAAGGAAGTATGTGCGTGTGTTTCTCTCACAACGCCAAACATGTAGAATTTTCAAGTGATTATGTTTGATAATAGCAAAGATATCTAACCTTCTCTGATAACTCATTATGCACATGTGACGTCAAGTTGTTTAATTTACATATCAAACAAACTGAAATATCTCAAGAACGAAGCAAGGAAACGAAAAACTGGAAAAGATGTTACCCTATCATTTTAAGTGTTCTTTCAAATAAGGCAAACTTAATTTTCATTTCATTTGCACTTTAAACTTATAATTGTGCAATATTTTGTTTAGGTGAAAAGACGCCTTCGTCCACGAGAGGTTCAGTTGGTACAATAAGTAGTATTAGAAGTCTTGGTCTTGGCGGAGTCGTTATTAAGAACCCTGGTCCTCCAATAAGAGTTGGTCTGTCAAGAAATAGGAAAGTAAAACCTTTGCATTCGAGAGTGTCTGTTGCACACTGACCATCTTTCCAACACATTTTTAATAAGAGATTTTTAGTGAAAAAACACATTCACACACTGCATTCACACATTGCGCTTTATCGCACCCATATATATTTTAAATGCACCAAAAGCGATTCTTTACATGACAAAGAGTGCGAACACAGCGACCTAACAGATCTCTGTACTGATTGATATTTTTAATACTGAATTCAAACCTTAAATTGGCCGATTGATCACAGTTTATAAAAATGTTATCTATAACTCGAATTATTTTAGTGGAAATCTATATTAAGTAGGCACGTTTATATTAAATTTACTCGTCAAGGAAAGACCTGGGAAAATCGTGCATGAAAGAGTTAAATTAATGTCGTTAATTGTTAAAAAAAATAATTGTTTAAAAAATAAACTTGCAGAGCTTTTAACAGAAAAAAATATTCTTGCACAAGAAAGTCTCCCCCGTTTGTATAAGTAAGTAAGTAAGTAAGTAAGTAAGTAAGTAAGTAAGTAAGTAAGTAAGTAAGTAAGTAAGTAAGTAAGTAAGTAAGTAAGTAAGTAAGTAAGTAAGTTAGTTAGTAAGTAAGTTAGTTAGTTAGTTAGTTAGTTAGTTAGTTAGTTAGTTAGTTAGTTAGTTAGTTAGTTAGTTAGTTAGTTAGTTAGTTAGTTAGTTAGTTAGTTAGTTAGTTAGTTAGTTAGTTAATTTAAAAATGAATATCAGAGCCCAGCAAATGACTTTGAAACAAGACATAATAAAAAGAAAAGAAAATTTATTTACTGACGTTTCGTTGTTACATCACAACATCTTCAGAGCATTTAAACTATATTACAGTTGGTTCACTATATATACTAAACCAGTTAAAAAAAAATAAATAAATAAACCAGTATATCTTTGTAGTATATATAGTGAACCAACTGTAATATAGTTTAAATGCTCTGAAGATGTTGTGATGTAACAACGAAACGTCAGTAAATAAATTTTCTTTTCTTTTTATTATGTCTTGTTTCAAAGTCATTTGCTGGGCTCTGATATTCATTTTTAAATTGCGTTTTCCGCCTGGTGTGTCTATCGCTACAATATTAGTTAGTTAGTTAGTTAGTTAGTTAGTTAGTTAGTTATAGTTAGTTAGTTAGTTAGTTAGTTAGTTAGTTAGTTAGTTAGTTAGTTAGTTAGTTAGTTAGTTAGTTCGTTAGTTCGTTAGTTCGTTAGTTCGTTAGTTCGTTAGTTCGTTAGTTCGTTAGTTCGTTAGTTCGTTAGTTCGTTAGTTCGTTAGTTCGTTAGTTCGTTAGTTCGTTAGTTCGTTAGTTCGTTAGTTCGTTAGTTCGTTAGTTCGTTAGTTCGTTAGTTCGTTAGTTCGTTAGTTCGTTAGTTCGTTAGTTCGTTAGTTCGTTAGTTCGTTAGTTCGTTAGTTCGTTAGTTCGTTAGTTCGTTAGTTCGTTAGTTCGTTAGTTCGTTAGTTCGTTAGTTCGTTAGTTCGTTAGTTCGTTAGTTCGTTAGTTCGTTAGTTCGTTAGTTCGTTAGTTCGTTAGTTCGTTAGTTCGTTAGTTCGTTAGTTCGTTAGTTCGTTAGTTCGTTAGTTCGTTAGTTCGTTAGTTCGTTAGTTCGTTAGTTCGTTAGTTCGTTAGTTCGTTAGTTCGTTAGTTAGTTAGTTAGTTAGTTAGTTAGTTAGTTAGTTAGTTAGCTAGCTAGCTAGCAAGTAAGTAAGTAAATAAATAAGTAAGTAAGTAAGCAAGCAAGCAAGTAAGTAAGCAAGCAAGCAGGTATGCAAGTAAGTAAGTAAGTAAGTAAGTAAGTAAGTAAGTAAGTAAGTAAGTAAGTAAGTAAGTAAGTAAGTAAGTAAGTAAGTAAGTAAGTAAGTAAGTTATAAGTAAGTAAGTAGGTAGGTAGGTAGGTAGGTAGGTATAGGTAGGTAGGTAGGTAGGTAGGTAGGTAGGTAGGTAGGTAGGTAGGTAGGTAGGTAGGTAGGTAGGTAGGTAGGTAGGTAGGTAGGTAGGTAGGTAGGTAGGTAGGTAGGTAGGTAGGTAGGTAGGTGGGTGGGTGGGTGGGTGGGTGGGTGGGTAGGTAGGTAGGTAGGTAGGTAAGTACGTACGTACGTAAGTAAGCAAGTAAGTAAGTAAGTAAGCAAGTAAGCAAGCAAGCAAGCATTATTTTTAAGTAAGTAAGTAAGTAAGAAGTAATTAAGTAAAGCCTTTATTTCTAGAAGGTTAAAACTAAATGGTTTAAAATACTAATAAACTTGTGGCCTTCAATTAAGAATAATTACAGAAGTAAATATGTAACCTACATACAATAAATTAAATCACTGCTTATTTTTGTTTATAATTACATCAATTTAAAAGCAATTTCAGTTTTGATACATTTTATCAGCTTCAAAAATGTTTATAATACTTCAGTCTGAAATTCTTATTCATGAAAAGTTTTCACCAAAACCAACAATTTTACTGTTTAAGTCGTTTTCAGTTGGGAATACCGGATGCGTTTCAAAAGAGCCGAACCCTTCAGAAACATTTAATTTTTGTGCAAAGTCATAATTACTCAACGTTTGTTCTCTATACGTGAAACAATGAGATAGACAGAGCATTATATTTTAACCAACGTAATTCCGGTGTGTCCTAAAAAGGAATATACTCTCTACACCCAAGGTTTGACCTGTTACATGCTGGATTTATTTCAAAAGAACGCTTTTAGGTCATCGCAATTTATAGTTGTCGGTTTCCTGTCCATCTCTGATGATGAGGGCGTGCAGTCCATTAATGTTATACCCAATAGTCTGTTCCCTAATATTCTTTCTAAAATTTTATGTTGTTTTCGGCGTCTTTATCGGTGTAATTTTTTGAATGTGTGTTGTCCTGGTGATTGGCCAAAAGCTGTTGTGCCTGAAGATTCTTTTTTAGATGAAACAGCCTGTTGCAGACTTTTGAGGTAAGCGAAAATCTATATTTGCTCTAACTATATGTTATCGAGCACTCTTTACGTTTCGTAGACCAAAACCCACACGTATATATATATATATATATATATATATATATATATATATATATATATATATATATATATATATATATATATATATATATATATATATATATATATATATATATATATATATATATATATAAACAAATAAAACATAAAGCTCCGTGCATATGTACTCTTATAAAGGCACGTTTGACGTCATTTGAACACGAAAGAAGTTGAGTAGAGTCACGAGGCGATATCCTTTACACTTCTTTCGTGTTCAAATCACGTCAAATGCAAAAAAAAAAACCAACTAAAAGTGAGATAGTTTTGAAAATTCGCTAGCTTTTCCCGCCATAGTTCTGTTCAGGAGATAAAAATTTAAGTATTTAAGTTTGGTTTTTCCAAGCACTGATAGCTCTGTTCACTCGCGAGAACTTATCAACCGGATAGGCTATCCGAGCTTCGTATCACTAGCCCCAGCATTTAATCTTAAGGGATCGTTGTAATTGGCCAAAAATTGTCACGGTTACCCTGTCAGTTGTAGTAGATCAATTAGTTTTTAATTGTAATGGTTTTCATTCATGTTTGTAACAGTTCAAGATGGAGCGAAACTTAAATAACAAACAATTTATCGAAACTGCTCGAATGTTCTGGCATTCGTTCATCTGGTAGCAAATTCTTTAAACTTTTATAATATAATTGTTTTAGGTAGACCCAAATTGGGAAAGTGCTATTTCAAAGTGATTGGCAAAGCTGCGTTTAACGCTGAATTTTGGCTGTAGCTAACATCCTAGCAATGTTTTGCCAAGTCAGAAAAATTAACATTCCCATGCATTACCCACATGCGCTGGAAATGGCTCTTGTCTCGGGAAAAGGATTTCTTCACAACAAAGACATGCACAGAATTGTCTGCGGGGCGAGGTTACGGCTATTACTAGACTAGAAAGCGTGCACAAGAAACCAAAAACTTAGTGTGGGTAGAAATTCGATCTTTGGCGCAAAATAACATCATTAGCACATTCCACCGAGGTTTTGGTTGCACGGTACACAGCGTAATACAATAGAGTGGGGTAGAGCTAAAGTCATTAACACTACACCTTGTGCGTCAATTGTATATTGATCTGTTTTTTATGATGCTTTCTGTTATGTTGGTAGTGCAATGGCACACAACACGAAACGAAATAGAAACGAACGGTTTAAACCCCATAACCCAAGATACTTTTTCTGATCAATTCAACTCATGGTAGAGAATACGAAAGACAGAACAAGATTGACGTCTTCCAATTGTAATACAAGGAACTACAAAACGGAAATAGTGTCCCGTGAATGTTCGCGGTACTCGAGTGAAAAGAAATGCAAATTGGTCAATTTTATTGCTTATAAAGTGCTCCTTGGCTCTTGTTTGTCATATTCCATTTTGGGAGAAGTCATGAAATTCGAAGGAGTTTTCACCGCTGTGGTAAAATGTTGGATCACCTTCGAGGTGACGCTGATTTTCGGCATCTGCAGCTTTTTCTATCACGTCCCAGGACTGAATTTCGTGATTGAAACTGGTATGAAGAAAATGACGGGGTTACACATCCCCAAGAAGAATTACTGGCATACATTTCTTGGCTGGGAAATGTTCAAGTCAGTTTGGAAATCAAGACTGGTTGATATCACGAAAAAAGCAAAGAGTGGCAACGAAGCACAAAATGTCCCATTGGTGTCAACCGATGGGAAGCGATGCGTCCGTCTCCTGGATCTACTGAAAGCCGATAGGCCTCTTGTGGTGTACTTTGGCAGCTGTAGTTGTCCTGTGTTTATGTCGAAGCTGCGAGAATTTGGCGACTTAGCACAAGATTATTCCGATATCGTAGATTTTGTTGTCGTGTACATCGAAGAAGCTCATCCTGAGGATGGATGGTCATTTAAGGTTAGCGTTTGCTCCCCTTTGCGTTAATTTTTTCAAAATATCATATTATTTTATTGAATCAACCCTTTAAAATTGTTAGTGGAAACTTGACTGCAAAGTTTTTAAGTTTAGAGGCCATGGAAAACTGTATAGGATTTCACATTTTACTTGGATGCGGTCACAAAACGTCAGTTTTCCATTACTAAAAAGTAAAAATCTCGACAATATACCCCTTTTCACTTCGCTTCTTGGATATTGGATTTGTTCTTTTGATTTTGATTTTGATTTTGGACTCTCTTGAAAAAGATATGACCTTAAATCTTCGCATGTATGGTGGAACTATATTATTTTTATTTAATCAATCCCCAAACTTACCTTTTTTTCTTTGTGGAGACCGACTTGGCTTTATCCCCGAGCCGGGCGACGGGCCGAAGGCCCGGAGCCCGGTGAGGGTGCTAATCTCGACACGCGTGGAGTCCATTTTACACGCGTGTAGAAAAAGCGAGGGAGACGAAATCTGTGAAATAGTTTATTTGTATATATATATGTTTGGTACGGTGTCACGCGGTAAGAATAGTTGGACACTGGTGACTAGCGACGAAGAAAACTAATAAATCTGTCAGTATTTCGGCTTTATGGAGCCTGTTCTACTTAAATAATAAAAGAGAACAACGAAGAAAAGGATACAAACAGCCGGTTTAATATATCTTGAAGTGAAACCAGAGAACCTGAAGAAACCAGACGCTGTATGGTAAGCAAAACTCGATCTGAATTGCATTGGTTGTGGTCACTCAGTGGTCAAATAATTTTAAAGTTATAAACGGTAGGATTGTTGTTGTCTTATAACCTA
>OZ036000.1:9248758-9332677 GCA_964035015.1 Corallium rubrum | reverse complement strand
TTTTCATACAGCCACTTTTAAGTTCTCCCATAGCGACAGATACATGTCACAAATATTTAGCTGGTTTTCGTTAAAAATCCGATCATTTAAAGCGAAAACCAGAGGCGAAAACTACGATTCGGCAATATTGCGGGTCCCACCGGATATGGCCGCCGCGAGATTTTTAGGCTCACTTCCGACTTCAATTTTTGCCACGCGCGAAACAATAGATGCTCTATCCAGTATAATGAGTCTATTATTTGAGATCAGTGGAATTTATTAGTTAGGTTTAGGGTGTGTGTTGGGGTCAGGCTGTCATGAAGTACCCATGTTATTTTGGACATGAACTTACAACCCAATTTGTCATCTCCGCTGGCTTCATTTTTGGAGCCAGCGGAGCAATCCAGTTTATATATAGAGATCAGTGGTGGCGTACCGTTCTGTTCTTATTATAGTCGTGACTTACTTTACGCGTCCACTGACCTCTATATAACTGGACTGCGGGTCCTCGATACTTTTGTATTACATGAAGTGTCCCCAATTGTTAGGTCTTCCGACGGCGTAAAATAGCTCGAAGTGTTGGCGACTCACGCCGATAACTCTTTTGAAGCAAAAAATGCTTTGAGAAAGACGTTTACACAGAAATTTAATTCTTTTTTAAAGTAAAAAGTTCAAAGACATTCAAATACATGTAAATTATGGCGTGAAACAAAGGTTCCGTGGAAAATTCCAAACTTTTTTCTTTGCCGTGTTTGTTGTCGAATGAAGCAAGCTCAAAATGGACAGTTAAAACATCTTTCTGAACACAAAGAAACTCAAGAAACATACAAATACAACATAAAACCATTCAGAAATATCCTTTAAAAAGAAACCTGTAAATATGTTTGGTTTAGTTGCACTTTTTGCTTACCGACAAGGGTTTTTGGCTTTCAAAATGTTTGTCAACTACACGCGTAAAAATCTCGCAAGTTGTTACAACATTGTTGCCTGAACAATGCTGTAACAAGTTGCAACAATTCTGTAACAACTTGTTGACATATGTGAACAACATTGATAAATGAACAACATTGTTCATCATTGTTTCAACAAGTTGTTACTGCTTGATGAAACAACAACCGTTGTTCACGCATGTTGTAACAACCGCGAAGAACGTGTTGATACATCAACCATGTTCACCATTGTTGTAACATTGTTGTTCTTCGTTGTTATTTCGTCATGCTGTTACAACATGTAGTATGATGTGCGAACAACGTTGTTGGCTATAAAAAATGTGCTGCATGTTGGAACAACTTGTTCATGACTGTTGATTTATCCGTGAACAAGTTGTTCGAACCATAAGTGAATAACTTGTTGATAACTTGTTCACGGTGAGCAGCACAACATTGTTCACGCCTGTTGACAACCGTGAACAAGTTGTGCGTGTTTACGCGTGTAGCTCTCAGCTCTTTTTTTTGTAAATTTGGTCCCATGCCCTTTTTAATCTCATAAGACACAATTAGCCAAAAGCTGTCCTTGTGATTGGTCAATTTCGCGTCTAAGACCTAACAAGATGGCGCCTGATGGCATGTATTTGGGCCATTTTCTCGTAGGGCACCCGCAGTCCAGATATATAGAGGTCAGTGGACGTGTCCCGTTTAAATGGCCCTATTATGTGGAATCCGTACGCTATCCCGCGGAATATCGTACCCTCAGCCAGCGGAGTTCGTAAACACAGCTTAGCAACCGGTTGAAAGCTAGTCCAAAATAAGTCGCGACTAACTAGAAACTGACCGTTTACACGAATGTGTTCGTGACTTATTTTCTCCTTTAAGTGGCCCTATTGTGACACTCAGAATATAAAGCTACACAAAGGAATGCACTGCAATTGCAGGGTTGCGGGTTCGATTCCTAGCCGGAAAGTACGCCGCTGTCAAATGTTTGCGCATGAGTGAGTTGGGAAAAGTAAACACTGCAAGAAATGTGGATAAAATGCCGTGCCAACAACAACCAGACAGTGAAGACTAAGTAAGACTCGACTATTCATTTGTGTTTTTAAAACAAGGGCCATGAAAATTACAAAGGACGGGCCGGCTCAAAATATTTAAAGATATTAATAATGCAACTATGCAGCAATTTAGCACCCATGCTTTGCTATTTACGCTCTAATGAAATTAAAGCACGACTAATAAAGCATGGCTGAGCGTTGCCGTAAAATATCATGGTGTTACGTGGTACAAATTACCCAATCAGAAATTACAACGGTAAAATATATTAAATAGTAACAAATGTTATTTCATGTTAAACTAGAACTGCTTTGTTTTTGAATTATTTTTAGAAAATGGAAATCAGCGAATCTAAGTTTGGCGAAAACATTTTCGCCGCTGAAAATCCGAAAGACATTGATCTTATTTGTGAGTATGCATGTCTTGCGTGGCATGATGAGCATCGTAACTATGATCCAAATAATCCAGTGTACTCGTCAAAAACGGGTAAGTTTCTTTGCTTTCTTTCTCTTTTCAACGCTATGGCCGACTATAAACATACTGTAAGTACGCACAGCGTACATGCGTCTATATAGCATATAAGTAATATTGGGCATTTCACTCGATTACATAGCGTGTACTAAGGATTTGGGGTTAAGGAAAATTCGAGTGTTGAATATATACATTTTAAGACCAAACCGGGACCAGTTGCGAAAAATGCAACTACACAGGCCTTCCGGCAGGAATTAAACCCACGACCTTGCGATTCTAGTGCAATGCTCTGACCACTGAGCCACGGAGGGCGTTGCCGAGAGCTTGATCGCGAGTTCTGTATATATAATAAGATGGTAATGCCAGGAGAGAATTGGGTATATTGTAAGTAATATTGGGCATTTCACTCGATTACATAGCGTGTACCAATTCTCTCCTGGCATTACCACCTTATTATATATACAGAACTCGCGATCAAGCTCTCGGCAACGCCCTCCGTGGCTCAGTGGTCAGAGCATTGCATTGGCCTGCGTAGTTGCATTTTTCGCAACTGGTCCTGGTTTGGTCTTAAAATGTATATATTCTACACTCGAATTTTCCTTAACCCAAAATCCTTAGTATGTAGCATATAGATTGCGGACAACAAGATCACTGTTTCGATCATAGAGATCATAATATAAGTACTAGAGCCTGAGAGAGCATTGGGGCCAAAACTGCGAGGAATATTGGGCGCCACCATTAGAGGAGAAAAGCAAGTATCCAGGCCCTTTGGAGACTCGCTGAACCAAAAATGCGAGGAATATTGACGGCCGCCATTAGATGGGGAAACACTCTAGTCTAAAACAAACCTTTTACTAAATTTCATCACGATTTTTAAGAGCTGCTCATAACATTTCTGATTAAATAATTTTCTTGATATATAATGTAGGTCAGTATATAATGTGGAATTGTAAATAATATTTGAACTTTATTTTCTGTGGACTTCATTGACATTTATTTATTTTTTTATTGTAAATATGTGGAACTAATGTATGTGGACTTTATTGACATCTATTTTTATTAATGCCTTATATTTAACCTGATTAATTTTACTTGTAATATATTAACTACACGCCCCTTGTGGAAACCAACTTATGTTGATGAGGTATAGTGTGTTTAAATAAAGTTCTTCATCATCATCATATAAGCACCCACTAAGACTAAGATATCCAACGATATCTAGGTTAATACACGGGGCACGCGTATCCCGAAGGTTTACAGTAACCTTAATTGTGACAGTTTGTTCTTTGGTATTTAAGGTCATTTTACGCAAATGGTTTGGAAAGGTTCTCGACGTATCGGAATTGGTGAAGCGGGTCAGGCCGATGGGAGATTTTTTATCGTGGTTAGATATTATCCTCCCGGGAATATTGATGGACAATTCAAAGAAAACGTATTGCCTCAAAGTTGGTATTCATTTATTCGTTCGTTCGTTCGTTCGTTCGTTCGTTCGTTCGTTCGTTCGTTCGTTCGTTCGTTCGTTCGTTCGTTCGTTCGTTCGTTCGTTCGTTCGTTCGTTCGTTCGTTCGTTCGTTCGTTCGTTCGTTCGTTCGTTCGTTCGTTCGTTCGTTCGTTCGTTCGTTCGTTCGTTCGTTCGTTCGTTCGTCCGTTCGTCCGTTCGTCCGTTTGTTCGTTCGTTCGTTTGTTTGTAAAAAAACGGTGAATTGTTTTGTTGTTATGTGCAGTTTAAAATATTGATTTATATCTATTGTTTGTTCTATTTTATTTAGAAAGGCTTCCTAAATCTTGTGAGTCAAAATTACCCCGTCAAGAAGATTTGCGAAAATTAGCGCAAGCTATGAGTCTTCACCCAGATGACTACTTCTCCAACAGTTCAGAGCCTTGTGTTGGGTTTGGATTGGATGGGGAGATACCACACGAGGGGAAACCGGCGACACAAGGAACGCAAGGAACGCAAGGAACACAAGGAACACAAGGAACACAAGGAACACAAGGAACACAAGGAACACAAGGAACACAAGGAACACAAGGAACACAAGGAACACAAGGAACACAAGGAACACAAGGAGCACAAGGAACACAAGGAACACAGGGTGCAGCTAGGGTGTCAGGACAAGTGTCAAAACCAGTGACTCAAAGTGATCCTACTCTTGTTGGCGTGCCAATTGCTGAACCAACAGATGGAAAACAACCTCAGGTTATTGGTGAACCATTTGTTATTGGTGCGCCTTGTTCTACTACGGGACAACCATGTTTAATTGCTGTACCATCTCTAGCTGCACAAAGAGTGATAGCTACGCCACCACCGCCAGTGCCGTTACCCACGCCCACTGCTGTTCATCGACCCTCATCTTCAGTTAATCCTTCTTTATCTTTGGTTAAGCCATTGTCTTCTTTGTCACATTCTTTGCCTGTTGTTACTAAGCAGCAATATGGTAAATATGATTGACATTGAAGTTCAAAAGACAGGAAAAAGGAAAGGAAAGAACGAACGAACGAACGAACGAACGAACGAACGAACGAACGAACGAACGAACGAACGAACGAACGAACGAACGAACGAACGAACGAACGAACGAACGAACGAAGGCAGATAGAAAGGTGAGGAGTAATAGAGTGAGGAAGGAAGGAAGGAAGGAAGGAAGGAAGGAAGGAAGGAAGGAAGGAAGGAAGGAAGGAAGGAAGGAAGGAAGGAAGGAAGGAAGAAAGGAAGGAAGGAAGGAAGGAAGGAAGGAAGGAAGGAAGGAAGGAAGGAAGGAGGGAGGGACGTAGGAGGGCGGGAGGGAGGTAGGGGAAGAAGGAAGGGAGGCAGGGATGGACGCAGGGAAGAAGGAAGGATGGTCAGTACAATCCAAGTGTGGAATTCTTATATTTTTTGCTAAAAATTTTCTGCAATTGCTAATTACTTACCTTCCTTCAAGAATGTTTCGAGGATTTAATTCAATTTAGGAGAAACTGAATGTCAAAATTTGCCACCAGTGGTTTATTATATGGCTGAACTTGTTTTCAGGTTATTACGGCAAATGGTTCACGTTGATCGCTTGTTGAGAGGTCCGAAAAAAGCGGTAATGCTTTCTCGGCACTGTGGGAGGGCGCCGGCGTTACATCTTTTTTCAAAGACCAACAAACGACACAAGGAACACAAAGGACACAAGGAAGACAAGGAACACAACGAACGAACCAACCAATCAATCAACCAACCAATTGCAACTAACCAACCAACCACATGCAACGAACGAACGAACGAACGAACGAACGAACGAACGAACGAACGAACGAACGAACGAACGAACGAACGAACGAACGAACGAACGAACGAACGAACGAACGAACGAACGAACGAACGAACGAACGAACGAACGAACGAACGAACGAACGAGCGAGCGAGCGAGCGAGCGAGCGAGCGAACGAATGAACGAACGAACGAACGAACGAACGAATGAATGAATGGAATGGAATGAAATAAAGGAAAACTGAAGGATCTGAACTTGCTAATGTGTTTTTTGAACGTTATCTATTTCTTTTCGTTTTTAGTCACGAATCCCGTACGAGTAAAAAAAGGTCAGTACAGCATTCCAAGTTTGGAATTCTTATGGGGTTTTTTCTATTTTTTTGCATCGCTAACTACTTCAATATTGTAATATTGTGAGGGCCGTGTGTTAGATAACCTTTACGGTTAATACGTCTTTTCCCTCGTAAATAAAGTTTTATTCTATTCTATGCTATTCTTATCTCCCTCCAAGAAGATTTAATTCAACTTAGGAGAAACTGGAAGTCAAAAATCGCCAACACCTTTTAATTATAGATAATTTATCTTTGATTATAATGGTTTATTATTGGACTGAACTTTATTTTTAGGTTACTGCGGCAAATGGCGCACGTTGATTGGTTGCGGGGAGGTCCGAAAAAAGCGGTAATGCTCTCCCAGTGCTGTGGGAGGACATTACGCTTTTTTTAATGACCTGCAAGTTTTGGCGGGAAAATTTCAAAGTTGATTTTAAGGTGGCTCCCTACGGTAATTTCAATAGGGGACTGGTGACTAGAAATAGTATCGCTACGCATGCGTAAATAGCGATCTTGTCGATTCGAAATTCTATGACCGCGTCGACATAGTTGTTGACTTGTAGACGTTTTCTTCGGTGAATTTTGCTAAAATTTTGTAAATTAGTAGTTTATAAAAAGTTCTAAAGTATATATAATTTTAAAAAAATTTCGTAAGACAGAACTTTTTTAAATCGATAATTTTTATAGCGAAAAATCTGTCCATACAACCCTCTCTGATTTTGTGCACGGATATTCTCCACAGCAGTATCTATCATCTCAGCAATTTTTAAAAAATTTCACCGAAGCAAACTGAAAATTTATATCTGCAATAGTTCTGCTTAGCAAGGTCTAGTATTTATCTAACAAATTTTTAAACTTGTGAATATTAAACATTAGATAGTGAGCGTATGAAATAGCGCGTATTTATTGAAACTATAGGGAGCCACCATAAATATGAAAATAAAGGAGAATTAGACATTTTCGTTGGAAAATTTTGAATAATACAATACGTCTTGGAACATTAGTACTTATTTCCCAAAAGTAAGGAAAACGGCAACATTTGAAGACGCGAACGATGCCGGAGTTAAGAATAATAGAATAAGAAAACAAAGCCATATAATAAATGGTTTATTAACAACTCGTTTGCTTGATCGGTAATGGAAAGTATTGCTTTCGGTATTTTAGCACGAACCTTGCTTCTTCGTCGCTCGGTCTGTACGAAACCTCAGGCAAATACTTTCCCGTACAGATCCCACCCCAGGTCGCATTGGTGAAAGGCACGTGAGCTAACCACTGTGCCACCAACACCTCATTCGAAGTTATGTGTTGTACGTTTCGTTAATATATTTTTAGCTATAATTGTAAAGCTAATAAGAATTTGTTCTTTACTTCATACAGCATTTGACTGTACTCCAGCAAAACGATGCGAATGGTTAATGTTAACGAAGCTTGGCACTATCCAAAAACCATAACACATTTGCCACTCACAATAGCCAAAATAGGTAATAGGTTGCTAGTTGTAACTTTGAAGTTTTGAAATGTTGTTATTGTTGCTGTTGTTCTTTATTGCTATGTTGTTGTTATTACTGTTATTGTCAGTATCACACTCATTGTCATGATTATGATTATGATTATAATTATGATATTGCTTATAGTTATCGTTATGATTATGATATGGTTAAGGTTATAGTTCTGATTATGCATGGTTATAATTATGATTATGATTATGATTATGATTATAATTATGATTATGATTATGATTATGACTATGATTATGATTATGATTATGATTATGATTATGGTTATGGTTATGGTGATGGTTATGATCATCGTTACGGTTATGATTATGATTATGATTATAATTATGATATTGGTTATAGTTATCGTTATGATTATGATATGGCTAAGGTTATAGTTCTGATTATGCATGGTTATGATTATGATTATGATTATGATTATGATTATGATTATGATTATGATCATGGTTATGATTATGATTATGCATGGTTATGATTATGATTATAATTATGATTATGATCATGGTTATGATTATGCATGGTTATGATTATGATTATGATTATGATTATGATTATGATTATGATTATGATTATGCTTATGATTATGATCATGGTTATGATTATGATTATGATTATGATCATGGTTATGATTATGATTATGCATGGTTATGATTATGATTATGATTATGATTATGATTATGATTATGATTATGATCATGGTTATGATTATGATTATGCATGGTTATGATTATGATTATGATTATGGTGTGGTGATGGTGATGGTGATGGATATGATTATGATTATGATCATCGTTACGGTTATGATTATAATTATGATTATGATTATCATCGTTATGATCATGGTTATGGTGATGGTTATGATTATGATCATGATCATGATCATCGTTACGCTTATGATTATGATTATGATTTATGATTATGATATGGTTATGATTACGATATGGTTATGATTATGATATGGTTATGATTATGATATGATTATGATTATGATATGGTTATGATTACGATATGGTTATGATTACGATATGGTTATGATTATGATATGGTTATGATTATGATATGATTATGATTAAGATATGGTTATGATTATGATATGATTATGATTAAGATATGGTTATGATTACGATATGGTTATGATTATGATATGGTTATGATTATGATATGATTATGATTAAGATATGGTTATGATTACGATATGGTTATGATTACGATATGGTTATGATTACGATATGGTTATGATTATGATATGGTTATGATTATGATATGATATGATTATGATTAAGATATGGTTATGATTACGATATGGTTATGATTATGATATGGTTATGATTATGATTATGATTAAGATATGGTTATGATTACGATATGGTTATGATTATGATATGGTTATGATTATGATATGATTATGATTACGATATGGTTCTGATTACGATATGGTTATGATTACGATATGGTTATGATTATTACGATATGGTTATGATTACGATGTGGTTATGATTATGATATGGATAAGATTACGATATGGTTATGATTATGATATGGTTATGATTATGGTTATGATTATGATATGGTCAAGGTTGTGGTTATATTTATGATTATGGTTATGATTATGATTATGATAATGATTAGGATTATCATTACGATTATTTTTAATTACTGTAGTAACCTTTATAATTTCACATTGGTGTATAAAAATATAGAAAATGATTGAAAAAATAAATGAATAAAATGACGTCTAAATATTAGAATAATTAAATAATTAATTTCAAGTCTATATTCTTGTATATAACATAGTCAAATAAAGTTAATTTTTAAATATTAAATTTTCTTAGGATATTCACCAAGCCACTTTCAAACGTCTGAAGTGCATCTGATTTGGGCATCTGTTTAGTATTCTATACACTATATACACTTTTGTTGGACACATTCGATAGTAGATTTCTTTAAAGTGCTTATGAAGCGAAAATTATTATTGTCTTAAATGAAAGAACTCTCAAAACGACAAAGTAACATCTTTTGCAGATCTTCGTTTCCGTGCCTCGTTGTTGATATATTTCAATTTTTTTGATATGCAAATTAAACACTTTGACGTCACACGTGTACAATGAGTTATCAGAGAAGGTTCGGTATCTTTGCTATTATCAAACGAAATCAATTAAAAATCTGTATGTCTAATGCTGTATGCGAAATAGACGAACAGGATCGGCTTCGAAGTGATTTCGTTTGATAATAACAAAGATATAGAACTTTCTCCGATAACTCATTATACACGTGTGGTGTCAAAGTGTTTAATTTGCATATCAAAGAAACTGAAATATCACAACAATGAAGCACGGAAACGAAGATCTGCAAAAGATGTTACGTTGTATTTTAAGAGTTCTTTCATTTAAGACAATAATAATTTTCGCTTCGTAGGCACTTTAACAGCTACCACAATATAGGAGGGACACATCCTCCGTCTGTACATCCGATTACGTCGACTTGGGTCAATCTGTGCAAGTTCTTCTCCAACCTTCCACAAGTGGCAGTGCGTGCTGGCCTCGGAGGAAGCCAACAGTAAATTTGGCGCCCCAATGTTCTGAAAATTTTGTGCATCTAGGCACTATAGAGATTGCAGGGAGCTGCTCAAGATTTTGTAAATGCCGGCTACTGTGACGATATATTTCTAGAGGCTTTTTGGGGCATGCTCCCCGAAAATGTTTTGAATTTTGCGTCTCTAAATAGCATTTTCCTCACTTTGAGGGCACTTTGTGCAAAATATACAGGTCTGAGATCCCTTTTCTTAACAGATTATTTCGTCATTTTCAAGAAATATTTCTAAAAAGTATAGTGATTAATTACATCAATGAACAACAGTGAATTATATTTAGAAAATTAATTACAAAAATATATAACTTAATTGCTGTCAAGAATTTCATCATTAAACCCGATTTCTACGAGAGAGTCTGAGATCTAACAGCAAGTAACTTAAAAATGAACCATTTAAATTCTGAGTCTAAGTAGATTTTTTTCAGTGTAAAGGCCAAAGACCTAGCTTGTTTGACCAGTTTTGCTCTTCAACTCACCAAATCCGATTTCTGACAAACGTTTTTTACATTATTTGTGCAGTTTTTTGCGCCATCTTCAGGTTTTTTTGCGCCCCTTAAAATATTTACAGTTAGGCGTGGCCCCCTGCCCCCTACTAGCATGCCACTGATCTAGGTATTGCTTAAGGTATAGTTTTACAACTCCAGATATTGGTTACAGTATTTTTGCGCATTTTCAGATATTGCTTACAAAATTTTTGCGCACTCTCAGATATTGCTTACAGTGTTTTTGCGCACTACCAGATATTACTTACAGTGTTTTTGCACACTACCAGATATTGCTTACAGTATTTTCGCACACTTCCTGGTATTGCTTACAATATATTTTTGCGCACTCCCAGGTATTGCTTACATTCGCTTTGCGCGCTTCCAGATACTGCTTCCAGTATTTTTGCACACTTCCAGATATTGCTTACAGTGTCTTTGCGCACTTTCAGATATTGCTTACAAAACTTTTGCACACTCTCAGATATTGCTTCCAGTGTTTTTTGCACACTCCCAGATATTGCTTACAATGTTTTTGCGCACTTCCAGATATTGCCTACAGTGTTTTTGCACACTTCCAGATATTGCTTACAATATATTTTTGCGCACTCCCAGGTATTGCTTACATTCGCTTTGCGCGCTTCCAGATATTGCTTCCAGTAGTTTTTGCGCGCTTTCAGATACTGCTTCCAGTATTTTTGCACACTTCCAGGTATTGCGGTTAAACCCCCCCCGACACTTTTCAAGTTAGGGTTAGGGTTCCCCCCGGGAAATTCACATTTTTTAGGGTTAGGGTTAGGGGGGGGGGGGAAGGGTTTCATTAATAACCTCTTTATTAAACAATTTCCAGTAACTTACTGGATACAATGTGTATATAAACAAACACTATTACAAACACTATTAGGGGGGTTGGACGGGGGGAGGCGGTTAAACCCCCCCCCCCGACACTTTTCAAGTTAGGGTTAGGGTTCCCCCCGGGAAATTCACATTTTTTAGGGTTAGGAGGTTCGGGGGGGGAAGGGTTTCATTAATAACCTCTTTATTAAACAATTTCCAGTAACTTACTGGATACAATGTGTATATAATGTCTAGTAGTTTATTAGATACAACGTGCGGATCGGCTGCACAATTGCGGTGCCCTGAAAGTTGGCTTGCGGGCGCAGCTAACTTTCAAACGCTTTTGGGAATCAATAGTATATTTTGACGCGACATTTTTAACGCGATGTTTTGAACGCCACAGGGCACCGCTTTTTAGCACTGTGTCTGGTTCTGATTGAAGTCCTGAATTCTGGATGAGAGGATATGCGGACACGGCTGCAAAGGAAACTAGTGTGGACGCGGATTTTTTTAAAAACGAATAAAGAAAGTTGCGTTTTCAAACGAAAACGGATACGTGCTCAGTTCGTGTGGAATCGATAACAAAGGACGTTTTTGACGCGACATTTTTAGCACCCTTTAGCACCGTCTCGTTTGTCTGGCATTCGCATTCTTATTTTAGCTCTTGGTGCCCCTGTGGCGGCGGCTGCGTCAAAATATTTCGTAATTCGCTTGTGGATCTTTCATAGCATGGATTGGAAATGGCGACGAGTGGCCGAGACGAATGGGAAAATTTTCAATCTCGTGACAGTATTCACGTGTACGTGGAGTGCGAGGAAAACGACGGTTACGAAGACGACTTAGAGTACGAAGAAGAAATTCCATTGCAGCTTTCGTCCTTGGCTCCGATAGACGAATGGTAAGTGAACGAATGAACGATGGTGACTGCTATTCATTTCAGACATTGTCGACAACCCTGCTTCGAGATGCTTGGGGAATAGATCGAATAACCCGCGTTCAAGGAGCTTTTCCTTCCAGAAAGCCAAACCGTTGAACTAGGGTTCTATTAGTTTAATACCTCCCTCGTATTTTCGTGAGGTATGATGTCGATTGTTTAGTATTTAAAGCGGACTATTGGATGGGTGTTCCTTTGTTTACCCTTTCGACGCAAACAGCAGTTAATTGCGACATTATTTGACAGCGAAATACGGGTTGTTCGTTTGAGCTTTGTTTCCCTGTGTTGATTTGTCCCAGGTCGAGCGTTTTGAGCGTAGTTAATGGCCAAGAACGAGTTTTCAAGTTCATGTTCGATTGTCGTGTTCGTGCCATACCCATTTCCGTTTGTTGATGTTAGCAGTCTGAAACAGGAAGTTTCGCGTTTTATAAGACAACTTCGTCCGATCTGGGCTTGTATTAATATTGTGTCTAGGAGTGCCATCACGATACAACAGGTTCAAGCGTTCGTTGTTTGACGCTTTTTTGCTGGCCGTTTCTGCTATTTTTCTTTTCTACAATCAGCATTGGGTTGCTTTTGAAACATGTTCCAGCTTGGCTGGGTTTAAGGTCATTCTGATTCCGCCATGTTTATCCGGAATTAAGAATATTAGTTGTTCTCTCCACAAGCATACAGTACAATCCATAAACTGGTACATATTGGCAAGTTCATCCAACATGGGATATTTACAGTAATATCTTTGTGACAGTTTGGGAAATCTTGGGAATGCTAGTGCAACATCTAGATGTTTGTGTGGCATTGTTGAAACAGAATTATTGTAAATTGTTGAATTATGAATTTGGTCTGACTACAGTAACTACAGTACTGTATATCAAATGTTGCTTCTCTTTAACTCATTTCCGCCTTAGCCAGCCAAGAACAGCTTTATTATTATTTTGGCTGTAGCTATATTTACAACACTATTTTTGCCCTGAGCCCACTCCCCCGATTAACCCTATAAAAGTGCTGTAAATATAGCCTAACCTTATAGCACTTATGAACAGGGTCATCAGGCCCTATTAGTCAAGTAAAATGGCACCACTGCTGATCGTACAAAATTTCCAGAGGTTTTGTACACTGGGCACCACTGCTGAGTATACAAAGTTTCCAGATTTTTTATACACTTGGCACCACTGCCAAGCATACCAAATTTCCAGGTTTTTTGTATGCTTGGCATATTTTTTGTATTCTCAGCACCACTGCTGAGCATACAAGACTTCTAGATTTTTTTGTACGCTCAGTGACCCTAACGAGTGTACAAAATTTCCAGATTTTCTGCGTGCTTGGCACGACTGCTAAGCATATAAAATTTCCAGATTTCTTGTATGCTTGGCAGCACTGCCCCATGCACCAAATTTCCAGATTATTTGTGCGCTTGGTAGATTTTCTGTACGCTCAGCCTCAGCAATTTCTAGATTTTTTGTATTCAGCACCATGCATACAAGATTTCTAGATTTTTTGTATGCCTGGTACCACTGCTGAATGTACAAAATTTCCAGATTTTTTGTATGTTTGACACCTGACTGCTGATTGTAAAAAATTTCCAGTTTTTTGTTGCTCAGCACCATTATAAGTGTACAATTTTGAATAATTTTAAATTTGCATAATAGCATTACCATGCAGTTACTATGCTAGCTTGGCCACTGTGACTGTATGTTCCTTTTTTCAGGTGGTATCATGGTAAACTTGATCGTAAAACCTCTGAAGAACGACTTTTGAAGCATGGTCTTCCTGGAAGCTACTTGGTGCGTAAAAGTGAGCGCAAACACGGCCAGTACTCACTGTCGTACTTAGGTATAAGTGGAATAAGCCATTTTAGTGTGACATCAGTATGTGGGGATTATTACATTGGTGGACATCAGTTTGATTCCTTGAGAGATTTGATTGCATATTACACAAAGTATTCGTGTTTGCTGAAAGATGAGAGACTTGAGCATCCTGTATGTCCCCCAGAACCAGTCTCCTTGAGAAACAGAGTTGTTGCTAAGTTTTCCTATAAGAAACGCGTTGATACTGAGGAGCTAAGGTGAGTCTGAAGTGAGTCTCTTGTTACTCGGGCGACTGTGGTAGGTTTAATGTGTTAGTTTGTTGTTTAATGTGTTTCTTCATTAATTTTAATTCATGATTAATTAAAAAAACGGCAATGAATATTAAATATTCTAGCGAAATCCAAACGAAGAGCTTCCCACTTGAATTAATTATAATAAAAGTAGCGTGCTGCATAGGCAGTGTAGAAACAACAATTGAAATATAGTAAGGTTAGATATACTGCCGAAACAGAGAACTTAGGAGCGAAGGCCCTTTCTCTCTGACGAAGGGACTCTGTTTCGGCAGACCTTACTATATTTCGATTGAATTAATTATAGATGTCAAATACGTTCAATAATCTCATCACCAGACTCCGCATGATTGGGCATTTTACATCTCATACCCAGCCTCATGCGCAAATGTATTTTCGTGAAATATTGCATGCCAGCTACGTAAACTTACTGATATCAATGTGTCTTATGTCAGTGAAAATAATATTAGAAAAACACACTGAAATGGGAGCCAAATTCTTTCTCACTTAAAAGAATTTCTATGATATAGTTTTCTTGGTTAATATTGATATTTTAGCAAGATTTTCTTGGTATCCCAATGGGATACCAAGGTTTCAAAATCCTGGTATCCAAAATTGAAAACTGGTATTGTCAGGATACTGGGATACTGCAAATCTCGAACCCTGCCATGAGGCATAGAAGTTCTTTGGTCCTTTTGCTTTTGGTGTTGGACAAAAAGTTGAACAGCTTTGCCTTTTGATCAAGGTGTTCTTGCACATTGCTGGTAGATTTCGAAAGAGACTGACTGACTTTGTAGTTTAACAGTGATCAGATGTGGCTGGCAACTGTCTCGAGCGTAAATATGTACACCTCTGTAAAGTATGGTATGCACCACATTCAGCATTCGTTCTGATCTTCCTCGGCCCACTCCCTCCTTTGCTAGCACGGTATAGACTTTGCCCTTTTTTTGCGTTCAACACCTGCCCTTGAAATTTTGTAGTTGTACCCCTGAAACCAATAAAACTGGAAACTAATTAGCTATCACGAAAAATCTTTGTCATTTTTTTAAGTGACAAAATGAAATGACATTTTTATCTTTTAGTTTCGTAACAGGAGATGTGTTTGTGATTGAAGATACGGTCAATCCGAGTTGGCTCTGGGTAACTTGTCAAAGAAACAACGAGAGGGGCTTGGTACCAAGAAGTTATGTCGAAGATGCAGTGAGTACATTGTATAATCATAAAACATTTAAAAAGTGTTTGTAAGATTGTCACATTTTAAAATTTATTTTATTTTATTTTTTCTTATTTTTTTCCTTTTTCTTTCCTTTTCCTTCTTTTTTCTTACTTTTCTCTTTTCTTTTCTTTTCTTTTCTTTTCTTCCTTTTTACTTTTTTTTTTTTTTGCTTTTACCTTTCTCTGATTTTCTTTCTTTTCTCTTTCTTTCTCTTTTTTCCTTTCATTTCCTTTCCTTTTTTCATTTCATTTTTGTTTTCTATTCCATTTCTAACTGTTTTCTTTTTATTTCGTTCTTCTTTTTCTGTATTTTTAGTGTTATATTGTTTGGTTGTTTGGTTGGTTGGTTGGTTGTTGTTTGTTGTTGTTGTTGTTGTTGATGATAATGTCATATTTCTTATTACTGCTCCCTCTGTCATTGTTGATAACTGCTGTATCAAAATAGTTTTGGCTATCAAGAGGGTGTGGCTTAGTAGAGGGAGGGGGCTCATTAGAGAGGGACCTATTAGAGAGAGGACTTATTAGAGAGGAGGGGGCTTATTAGAAGGTGGGGGGTTATTAGAACGAGAGGGCTTGTTAGAGAGAGGTGGCCTATTAGAGATAGATGACTTATTAGAGGGAAGGGGGCTTATTAGAAGGAGGGGTTTATTTAAATGAGAGAGCTTATTAAAAGGAGAGGGCTTATTAGGAAGAGGGCCTATTAGAGAGAGAGAACTTCTTAGAGGGAGAGGACTTCTTAGAGAGAAGGGGCTTATTAGGAGGGGTTTATTAAAAGGAGAGGGCTTATTAGAGAGAGGGCTTGTTAGAGAGAGGGGGCCTATTAGAGATAGATGACTTATTAGAGGGAAGGGGACTTACTAGAAGGAGGGGGTTTATTAAAAGGAGAGGGCTTATTAGAGAGAGGAGGCCTATTAGAGATAGATGACTTATTAGAGGGAAGGGGACTTACTAGAAGGAGGGGGTTTATTAAAAGGAGAGGGCTTATTAGAGAGAGGGGGCCTATTAGAGATAGATGACTTATTAGAGGGAAGGGGACTTACTAGAAGGAGGGGGTTTATTAAAAGGAGAGGGCTTATTGGAGAGAGGGAGGGTTATTAGAGATAGATGACTTATTAGAGAAAAGGGGACGTATTAGAAGGAGGGGGTTTATTAAAAGGAGAGGGCTTATTAGAGAGAGGGCTTGTTAGAGAGAGGGAGCCTATTAGAGATAGATGACTTATTAGAGGGAGGGGGACTTACTAGAAGGGAGAGGGGTTTATTAAAAGGAGAGGGCTTATTAGAGAGAGGGAGGGCTATTAGAGATAGATGACTTATTAGAGAAAAGGGGACTTATTAGAAGGAGGGGGTTTATTAAAAGGAGAGGGCTTATTAGAGAGAGAGGATTTCTTAGAGAGAAAGGGCTTATTAGGATGGGGTTTATTAAAAGGAGAGGGCTTATTAGAGAGGGGCCTATTAGAGAGAAGACTCATTAGGGAGAAGGGGTCTTACAAGAAGGGAGAGGGGTTTATTAAAAGGAGAGGGCTTATTAGGGAGAGGGAGGGCTATTAGAGATAGATGACTTATTAGAGAAAAGGGGATTTATTAGAAGGAGGGGGTTTATTAAAAGGAGAGGGCCTATTAGAGAGAGAGGACTTCTTAGAGAGAAGGGCTTATTAGGAGGGGGTTTATTAAAAGGAGAGGGCTTATTAGAGAGATGGCCTATTAGAGAGAAGACTCATTAGGGAGAAGGGTACTTACGAGAAGGGAGAGGGGTTTATTAAAAGGAGAGGCCTTATTAGAGAGAGGGATGGTTATTAGAGATAAATGACTTATTAGAGGGAAGGGGACTTATTAGAAGGACGGGGTTATTAAAAGGAGAGGGCTTATTAGAGAGCAAGGGCCTGTTAGAGAGAGAGGACTTCTTAGAGAGAAGGGGCTTATTAGGAAGGGGTTTATTAAAAGCAGAGGCCTTATTAGAGAGATGGCCTATTAGAGAGAAGACTTATTAGAGAGGAGGCTTTTTAGAGGGCTTGTAGAGAGAAGGAGGGCTATTAGAGAGAGGACCTCTTAAAGAGAAGGGGCTTATTAGAAGGAGGGGCTTTTTTAGTTTTTGAAGTCAGAGTAAAATACTGAAAACTAAATCCAACTACAGTATAACCGATTTCCTATTAACGGCAAAAAAGTATTGACAAAAAATACAAGAAATAACTTCGGAACATGTCAGAAATAGCTCTAAATCAGACAAGAAACCAGAGAAATGAATCAGATGATATTTACCTTCTACGGTATTCCAATGAAAGCAGATGGGCTGCGAAGTCGTTATCGCTATATTCAGGGCTACGATTTTAGCATCTTTCCATCACTTTTGCAGTTTTGTTGTAGTTACAAGTTAGTAGTATGCTAGCGTAGTAGCCGTCCAGGCCTTGTGACATACTCATCTCCATAATATTAATTGTTCAAAGAAAGTCCCAAAGAACCTGAAAAGGAGTGCTACCAGCGTAGGCAGTGATTTGGATAGAGCAAACTGTACAATGAAAGGGTGGTAAACTGCCAAGATTAGTCTTAATAACGAAATTGTCACGTTTAGACCGTAACCGTTCTAGCATATAATTTATTCGCATATTTTAGTTCACTTGGTTATTATTTAAAGTGCAAATGAAACGAAAATTAAGTTTGTCTTATTTGAAAGAACACTTAAAATGATAGAGTAACATCTTTTGCAGTTTTTCGTTTCCTTGCTTCGTTCTTGAGATATTTCAGTTTGTTTGATATGTAAATTAAATATTTTGAAGTCATGACGTGCATACTGAGTTATCGAAAAAAGTTATATATCTTTGCTATTATCAAACCAAATTAATTCAAAGGAAGCATGTGGGTGTGTTTCGTCCAGAACACTAAACATGTAGATTTTCAGGTAATTATATTTGATAATATCAAATATATATAACTTTTTTCGATAACTCATTATGCACGTCATGACGTCTTAAATTTAATTTGCATGTCAAACAAACTGAAATATATCAAGAACGAAGCAAGGAAACGAAAAACTAGAAAATATGTTACTCTATCATTTTAAGTGTTCTTTCAAATAAGACTGATTTAATTTTCGTTTCATTTGCACTTTAAGGGCGTGCACACGCCGACTGGGGGGTTGTCAACAAGTACTTTGGAGTTCGGAGGGAGATAACTTTAGTACTTCGGAAGGAGATATCTACAGCACTTTGGAGAGAGATAATAGTAATTTCATGGAGAGAACTTTCATTACTCGTGCTTCATTATAGACTTTTTACCTCTACGAACACTGATCGGCGTGTGTACCATTTATTCTAGATAGTTTAATACATTATTAAAGCGCCTATGAAGCGAAAATTTAGTTTATCTTATTTGAAAGAACACTTAAAATTATAGAGTAACATATTTTGCAGTTTTTCGTTTCCTTGCTTCGTTCTTGAGATATTTCAGTTTATTTGATATGCATATTAAACCTTTTGACGCCATGGCGTGCATAATGAGTTATCGAAAAAAGTTATATATCTAGTATGTTATTGTCAATATAATTATTTGAATATGTACATGTTTAATGTTCAGGACGAAACACACCCACATGCTTCCTTCGAAATAATTTGGTTTGATAATAGCAAAGATATATTTTTTTTTTCGATAACTCATGACGTCAAAAGGTTTAATTTGCATATCAAACAAACTGAAATATCTCAAGAACGAGGCAACGTAACGAAAAATTGCAAAATATATTACTTTATAATTTCAAGTGTTCTCTCAAATAAGACAAACTAAATTTTCGCTCATAGGCACTTTAAATGTTTATCACTTCAATTATCTGTGTCGCTTTGGTTAAAACTTCGCTCCCATTCAGGGAACACGACAGAAATATTAACGTGTCTTACTGAAAGTTGTCTTTCTTTGCATTAGGGTGAGAACCTCAGTCCTCATGCTGGTAAACCGTAAGTATACTCCGTTGCTTTCATTTATTAAAGTGTCACTATGATGAAAAAATCGTCAGTCTTTTTTATTGATCTTATCATAAAGTACATTTAAAATGAGGGTGAATGGCGTTTGTGGTTTGTCAATATCTCATCTCGTTCAAGAGATATTCACGTTTTGGAAATATGCAAATTTATGGCTGATGACGTCATTTACTTCCAAACGAGCGAAATGAAAATCGTAAAATAAGGAATATCTCTGGAAATAAACAATAGAACGCGCTTAAACTTTGCATGCTTATAGTATCCAATGACATACACATCTCTGTGGAACGTTTGAATTATCATTTTTGCCTCATTGTTTAAAAATAGAAAGATTTAAACGTTTGAATTACAATGCCTACATATGCCGTAATCTGCACTTTTATTCGCTGGAGTAAACGTTATTTGATTGCTGATAAATAAGCAAATTTAATTTTATCATTGGAGGGGGCCAGGAACCAGCAGTTTCCACGAAAACAACTGCAGTTCCACAGTAAAACGTATTTTATTTAATACTATAGGCATGCAAAATTTGAGCACTTTCTGTTGTTTATTTCTAGAGATATTCCTAACTTTACGATTTTCATTTCTCTCGTTTGGAGAAAATGACGTCATCAACCATATAATTTGCATATTTCCAAAACGTGAATATCTCTTGAACGAGATGAGATATTTACAAACCACAAACGCCGTTCATCCTTATTGTAAATGTACCATAAGAACAAAAAAAGACTGACGATTTTTAGTGCAAAGTTTCACAGAAACTTTGCAGTATTGTGATGAGTGGGGAAAATTCACACGATAGATACATAGATACATAGATAGATAGTGTAAACTTTCCGGGGGGTAAACTTACCATGTTTAACGACATACATACTTGTCGTAGTTGAAAGGCTAAAACCAGTGAAAATGTGAAACACTAGTATTAGTCTTTCATAGACGACAAATATTTATGTCGCTTAAAGTTCGTAAGCCCTATAAACAGCGATAACAGACAGGTTTGTACCTTATCTATGGATATTTCTTGAGAGACGTGTTTATCTTAATATACCAAGAATGAAAGAAGTTTCCCCCCGGAATATATAAGAATACCACTGCGCACGCGTGGTTTTGTTTGCGACTGGCGAATACGGCGAAAATGGCGGAGAAAACGTAAAGGAGTGATCGATTTTTCTTCTCGAAACAACGAATTTCTAGGCTTTAGTGCATGGCTAATGAAATATGGTCTGGGCGAAAGGATTTACTGTCTGCCTAGCGAAAGGTCAAAGGTGCGAATAAATATTAAAAGCTTTATATTTAACTTTAATATGGTGTGGCATGTTGACGATGTCGTGAAGTCGGTTTGTAGAGTGTTGTTGGTTCGTATCTGTTATATTTTCAGCCCAGTAACAAATTCTGTATACTGGAGATCGTAGACTGTCTTCGCATTTTGATTTGGCATTCAATAAGCAACTGTACGAAGAACCCTGGCCATATAGTAAACATGAATGTTTAGTTGTACATGTATCTGTACCTGCGTGAACTTAGCGCGTGATTGGGCAGACGATTCGCAATGCTAACATAACGTGAAGCTAGCAACATAATCATCAGGCGTATTAATTTGTGAAGGCAACAAAAACTTACTTATCTTGACATCCACTTGACAAATTTTAGTCAATTTTGATCTGGATTGACTGGACGTCACACGATACGTATTAGTATCGGAATTCTTGTGATGCGCCAAGCTTTTTATGCAAAAATTTCGAGGAGTTTAAAAATATCTTGTTATTAAACAGACCAGAAAACAATAGTGAAGGGCACAAAAGACGTCAGTATTCATGTTTGTCGGAGTTTATAATTTTTTTTGCGTTCTTGAAGAGAAAATGACTCTTCAAGAATCCCTCGAGATTCTATTTTGGGTTGTTTGTCTGAGTTTTCACTTGTATTAAATTAACTTGGGCTTTGCTCAAGAAAATGGGCTGGCAGCTCTGTCCGTACACGTGGCAAAAATTGTTATTACTAGAAACTTTGCACTATCCTTGGGATCTAGTTTATCACAGTGACATTTTAACATTTGGGACAGTATACACGGCTTTGCATGTCCATGTATTGGTTCATCGGTTACTGTATGTAAAGTATACAACAGGTTAGCTGCTAGATTCAATCAAAAGAAGGCTAAACACAGCTTAAAGTGCAAATGAAACGAAAATTAAGTTTGTCTTATTTGAAAGAACACTTAAAATGATAGAGTAACATCTTTTGAAGTTTTTCGTTTCCTTGCTTTGTTCTTGAGATATTTCAGTTTGTTTGATATGCAAATTAAACATTTTGACGTCACACGTGCATAATGAGTTATCGGAGAAGGTTAGATATCTTTTCTATTATCAAACCAAATTAGTTTGAATGAAGCATGTGGCTGTGTTTCGCCCACAACACTAAGCATGTAGATATTCAAGTGATTACTTTATTTGATAATAACAAAGATATATAACTTTTTCGATAACTCATTATTGCACGTGTGATGTCAAAATATTTAATTTGCATATCAAACAAACTAAATTATTATACAATACTAATACAATCTCGACTGTGATTGGCTAACAGCCTACAGATAATTCTTGATGTCTTGCCACCTACAAAATATCAAAAATTATCTGTAGCTATGACGCGCTGGCCAGCGGTTTGAACAAAACAAACATGGCGGCCGTCCTTAGGCGTGAAGATCAGAAGCGGATTAATCCGGCGGATTTGGCACGTTTTGTTGACGTTAAAACCACCAAGAAAAAAACAAGCGAGCTACACATACCGCTGTTGGAGTTTAAAGCGGTGTTTGAAAGAGAAAATTGTATTTGAAAGCGTAAAAAGTTAGCAAACCTCGAACTGAAGACGGTATGAATATTTACTATTTTTACCTAACTTTGTAAAAAACTTTCTAAAGGCTTCTACATTTATAATTGTATAATAAAACAATTATTGAATTCGGTTATCGCATGATATCAAGAATTATCAAGGCCTCTGTTTGTGTTATCCGCCTCAGCCTTCGGCTTCGGCAGATAGGACAAACCTCGGCCTTGATAATTCTTGATATCATGCTCAACCTCATCCAATAATTGTATATTATCATTCATTTCGTTTCTATCCCGCATTCTGATTGGTTAATTTACCTGCGAATAACTGAGTGCAAATAATTTTCTGCTGCAAATAATTTTATGAGCATGCGCACTAGCGATAACGCTGCTGACGGCAAATAATTTTCGTAGACATGGCGGCTAGTTCTTCAGCTATCCGAGGAAATAATCGAGAGTGTTTGGAAGCATCCTTAACGACAATGTACTTCAGAAAAGAAATAGTGAAAAGGAAGTTTTAGTGAGATAAAAAGTAAGACTCGTGCCAACAAAAAAGTGAGATAAAAAGTAAGACTCGTGCCAACAAAAAGTAAGTTTTACGAAGATTTTAGTATGCCGAAGACAGAGAGAAGAGTGGCGATCTCTTACTTCAGGCATTTCAAATTTTTAACTATTTTATGAATGATAAATCAATTATTGAACTCGTCTATCGCAAAATATCATGATTTGTCAGTGGCGAGCTACTAGTTATTTGCCTCTGCCTTCGGCATCGGCAAATAACTAGCAGCTCGCCACTGACAAATCATGATATTTTGCTCCGACTCGTCCAATAATTGATAAATATCTCAAGAACGAAGCAAGGAAACGAAAAACTTCAAAAGATGTCACTCTATCATTTTAAGTGTTCTTTCAAATGCAACAAACTTAATTTTCGTTTCATGTGCACTTAACTAACTGAGGTCATGCAGTTAGTTACACTCTTTATCTCACCATTAAAGTTTTTCTCAACGATCAACCGATATAGTATTAGGGGCTGTTTACATGAGCCGGGCCAGCCCGGTTAACTTGACTCACGCGATTGATTAGGATCTCACTGTGGTTTTGAAACTCGCATAAACTAAATGTACAAAGAAGAATTGGTTTAGTTTAGATGTAAACTAATCCTAAGGTTGATTAAAATCTCCTTTTGTGGCCAAGGAAAAAATTTCGTGACACGAGTCAGCCCGGTTTGCCGGGCTAGCCCAGCTCATGTAATCGGCCCCTTAGAGAGCTTAAGCATACAGGCGTTTTAGAGAGCTTAAGCATACAGGCGTTTTAGAGCCACGGACGTCGATTGAATTCAATAGCATTTTTCATTCAAAACAATGATAATGAGCAATTTAAGATCCCAAGAGCAAAGTGAACGCCGTCGTCGTTCTACACAAGACGTCATTGAGAGCATTTTCACGTTCTTGAGACGACGGGAACTTCTAGAACGTTGAGGCCTGTCATCGTTATTTAACTACAATAGACATGCTTTTAAAGTAGACTGAAACTTGTATTTTAAGGGGGATAATTTTTTTATGTAATGACAATATAAAATAAAGGATCTATATTTTTATATAAAGATGAAATTTAAGCTTATAAGCTAATAGTTTAGATATGTGATTATTCATAGCCTTTGTTTTGGGTAAAAATAGTCTTTTCAAAGAATACGCGGTTCAGTAGTTCTGTATTGTATTAATTCCTGTTCTTCCGGTCACCGTCCGTGTCTCAAAAACGCCTAATATGCTTAAGCTCTCTATTATCCCCGTCCGGGGAGAGGGTGCTAATCCCGACCGGCGTAAAATCCCTCATAGGCTGGCCAAATCTCGCATCGAGTTTATTTATATAGGAGTATGGTAGGTCATTTGCTCGGCGAGGATTTTTGTGCACTGGTAACTTATTGAGCAAAATCTTTTCACTAACAATGTGTTTTGGGTGAAGAAAACTACATAAATATACAATGGAAAGAGAAAATGCAGTTCAGTAAAGCAAGAAAACTTTAAGGGGAGGCGACAAGAACTATTAACTCGAAGGAAAAGATTGAGAAAACGTACAGAACTTTCACAACGACCACGAAACAGCGGAAGAGAGGAAAGTTATTTGCTTAGCAAAGAAAAGGGAAGCTAACAAACTGAGACAGTGGGAAAAACTTTAAACATGTATACTACAGAGAGAAGGCAACGGGAAAGTGTAGTGCATGATTATAGCGCGAGAAACGGCAAGGTTTAAAACAGCTGTTTTCTTAAAATTAAACGTGAGTTTATAATACGTGGCATTGTGACAAGCGTTTTTCCTGTTTTCTCATCAATATTTTCAAATAAGTTTTTTAATTCCACCTTGACAGTGCTGTCCGATTAACACTGTTTATTTTTGCTTTGTTTCAATTGCTGGTTTTAAAGTTATTGCAGACTACAGTTTATTTTGCCGACATGTCTTGCTGAAGACGCCAGTCTAGATCGAGTTTTTCTATAGTTTTTCAAATCAAGATCTACATTTTGCTTCATCTCGCTGGTCTAATAGGCGACTTTCAGGGTGTTGCGCGCGCATCGTTTTGGAAAGGAATTGGCGGGCTCTTGGCGGGCTCTCTACAAAGTAAGCAATGGCAAACAGACTTGCTAGCGAGCCAACAACAGCAGAATAACAGTGTTAAACATCCAGAAACTGTATATATACTTTGTTGATTTTAAATAGTACGTTTACTTTGAGGGGAGCTTGCCAGTTTTTTTGAAAAATGATGCGCGCGCAAACCCTGAAACTCGTCTATTAGACTGTGGTTTGTTTTCATCTATATTATATTTTGTTGTTGGGATACTAATTTTCAGATTACGTTGCTTCAGTTCTGTCGTTTTAATAAACAACGTGCATGGAAACCTTTTAAAAACTTGCAAGATCGTCGACATTATCATTGCTTTTTTTCCATCAAAACATGTACATGGAAGCCATTTAAAGGCTTACTAAAAAAAAACTTTCAAAACTTCGAGTAAACAAAATATGTTTTATAACCAGACTATATCCTCTGCTACCACTGTTACATGATTATTTTCGACTGAAAATTTTCCTTTGGCTTTGAATATCGGGGGGGGGGGGTTACACACGGGTGGCGTGTGCTGTTAGCGCGCTGCCTTTCACCAATAGTTAAGCCCGGTTAGACGGGGTTAGTACTTGGATGGGTGACCGCTTGGGAATGACCCCGTTGTCCGGCTTGGACTCATGTGAGTAGAGTTGTAGTTGATCTCTCCTGTGCTTCGAGGGTTTTTCGCCGGGTTCTCCGGTTTTCCTCCCTCCATAAAATCAACACCTAACATCTTAGCTGTGATCCGTCGTCTGAACTGTGTCGTTGGCGGCTGCTTCGAGCACCTTGATATGCCTCGACACGGCCACGTTGATCTGCGTCCTTTGCAATTCAGCAGCTGGCTGCAAGTAAGGATGATTAGCCCCCAGTCCTTACTTACTTACTTACTTACTTACTTACTTACTTACTTACTTACTTACTTACTTACTTACTTACTTACTTACTTACTTACTTACTTACTTACTTACTTACTTACTTACTTACTTACTTACTTACTTACTTACTTACTTACAAAAAAAGCACGTTAAAGCGGGCGAGGGGTGGTTGCGTTTATGTATTTCTAGTATCAATTAAACTCGGGTGTCAATAACGTGCTGTTCTCTTGCATTTTTTATAGGTGGTTTTTTGGTCATTTAACAAAAGAAGAGGCAAATGACCTTTTAACGAGAGGTTGGTCTTTGGGCTGTCGATCTCTGCATTGTCTGGGCTATAAGCCTAGGGTTTATTTAATAAATAAATTCAGGGGTGGAAAAAGTTAATTTCTTTCTGGGACCGCAGACAGAAAACAGAAAACATTTTTACTCAATGGAAAATTGTGTTGATCTCCTCGCCTCCAAAGGCAAGAGTAAAAAATCCAGAAATCCTACTCAAGTCAACATATTTTGCTGTCATCTTAAGTCTTCAGAAGTATTAAGTATAAGCCATACATGTAATGTACTTTATAAAATAAGGTGCCCTCTACGCACGCTCTGATTGGCTGGGCTCCATGCATTTATAAGAGAACATAGATCATGAATGACGTAGAATGGCGTAGAATGGCGTAGAATGGCGTCAGCTGGTCGTAAAAGCCCGCCAAATTCCAAAACTACCTCACTTTTAGCTTGGTTTTGCTTCTTCTTATTTTATAAAACAAATAAAACATACCGCTCCTGTGCATATGTACTCTTCTAAAGGTACGTTTGACGTGATTTGAACACGAAAGAAGTGTAAAGGCACTCGGCTATCGCCTCGTGCCTCTACTCAACTTCTTTCGTGTTCAAATGACGTCAAACGTGCCTTTATAAGAGAACATATGCACGGAACTTTATGTTTTATTTGTTAATTATATAATTTAAAATTTTAACAACATAAAAACAATTAAAACATCAGTTGATTTATCTCTCAAAGTAAGTATTAGATAAACATGTTGCATTCTGTATTTCACTATTTCCAACTGTACCATGCAGGCCTTCATGCTAGTATTCTACTACCATGATTGATAATCCTATCTTTTTTCTTTCTATTTTTGAATTCTTTTTTTATATTCTCTGTTTTTTCTCCTTTCTTAATGTTCAGTTGCTTCCCATTTTTCTTTCTTGGAACTTCAAATATTTCCTGGTCCCGTGGTCCGATACTTTTTCCACCCATGATTTAATTATCGAATGTTTTACAGTTTGAGTAATTCTGTAACTGTATATGCAATAGTAGTTAAACACAACGCTCGGACTTAAGGAATGCCTGTATTTCAAATAAATTTGCAGACGGAGTTGTTGGAAGTTTTCTTGTCAGACCAAGCTCCGGACGTATTGGTGATTACTCGTTGTCGGTTAGGTAAGTGGAGGAAGGCACCTAAGTTGGCTAGATAGGAAAACGAAAAGTGAAAAGTAGTAATGAGCCGATCAATGAAAATCAAATTTACCGATCCGATAAATTCCGATACGATTTACGATCTGATCGGCCAAAGGGTAACTGCCTTCCCCCCCCCCAGAGAAATCCAAAATATGATTTTTATAATGTCACACATACTAACTAGTCGTTTAATTAATATCATAACTCTGACAATGAATTTTCGTGTTGTGTTCACGCTTTATTCCGTTAGAGTAACTATTATTTTACAGTCACTTGCCACTCACTTTCACCAAAATGTTCGGAAGTTCGTTCCAAAGTTCGCGAGTTCGTTGGGAAGTTCAAAGCTCGTTTTAATCTTTTAAACTACGCATTTGATTGACTTCTTGCCTTCTTGGTTCCTAGTAGCTGGCAATCAATTGCCTAGTTCAAAACGAACTTTGAACTTCCAAACGAACTTCGTAACGAACTTCTGAACATTTTGGTGAAAAGTGCCAAGTGAGTTGCAAATGACTGTCGTTGTCTTTGTAAATATGTAATTCTGTAGTTTTAGGCAAAATCTTTTGTAAAAATGAGAGAATGTGTCTTAAAAATATGTTTTAAGATGTTCAAAATTTTGCTCAAATATGATGTCAGATCGCGGGAAATGCCATTTCAGAGACTCAGTTTTCAAAAATTTTCCAGGGGAGCATATCCCCGGACCCCCATAGAAATTTGGCAGTCTTACTGCCCCCCCCCCTGACTAAAAAATCCTGCCTACGGCCCTGAGCGGAGCCCTTCATATTTTATTCTGCATGATGGAGGACTCGCTTGAAACGTTAGTATTTGGTATCCGCGTTGTAAGTAAATAAATAAATAGAAAAACATACAAACAAACAAACAAACAAACAAACAAACAAACAAACAAACAAACAAACAAACAAACAAACAAACAAACAAACAAACAAACAAACAAACAAGCACTCAATTGAACATAAATTTACTAGCTATATGCATAATGATATTAGGTGTTGCTCCGAGTGACGAACCATACCGGACAAGTAGAGAAATATCCACTTGGTCCGGCTGGGATTCGAACCCGCGACCTTCGGTTTACTAGTCCGATGCTCTCCCGACTCGGCTACAGCTATAGGTCCAGTTGAAATAACCCAAGTACCATCATTCGACCACCAACTCCCAACTTGACCTGTAGCTCAGTCGGTAGAGGCAGCTTCTACTTTTCGCAACGCTACGAGACAAGTTGCAGCGTGTGACCCCCACTGCAACTTGCAATATTTCTTCAACAAAAATTGCATTGCAAGTTGCAAGGAAAATTGCCTCGTGTCACATGGCCTTTACTGATTAATGTTAGGTTTTTGTTTGGGTTTAGGTGATCTAAACCTATTAGTAACCTTAGTAATAGGTGCCGACCTCTTTATTTTTTAAATTGGTCTCTTGCAGAGATGACAATGGTATTTCAAGATTTCTTATTAAGAAGCAAGGCCTACAGTACTTGCTTGGTGGACGGCTATTTGATAAGTAAGCATAGTTATGCAGTACTATATTGGAATCTAATTTAGGCTACATCGGGCCGTAATACTGATTACGCGAATTTAGTTGGTGTTTCTGAGGAATCTTCTTGGTGTTGTGTTGGTGTTGGTGTTGGCTTTGGATTTGTGTTGATATTGGTATCGGTGTGGTGTGGTGTGGTGTGGTGTGATGTTGGGATTGGTCTTGGTGTGGGTGTGGGTGTTGGTCTTGGTCTTTGTGTGCTGTTGGCGTGGAGTGGTGTTGGCGTTGGGATTGCTTTTGGTGTGGTGTGATGTGCTGTGATGTGCTGTGATGTGATGTGATTGCGGTGTGATGTGCGGTGTGATGTGCGGTGTGATGTGCGGTGTGATGTGCGGTGTGATGTGCGGTGTGATGTGCGGTGCGGTGTGGTGTTGGGATCCATAGTGGTGTTTGCTTTGGATTGGTATTTGTGTTGGTGTTGATATTGGCGCTGGTATTGTGTTGGTGTGATTTTTGATGTGGATGATGATGTTTATGTTCTTGTTTAGCTTGGAGAGCATAATCGAAAGATACAAAAAGGAATTTATTGAGCAGGGTTTATCATTGGGCAATCCTGCGGTTCCTAGGGTAAGTATCGTGTCCGTTGTGACGACGTTCGATTTGCTTCGGCAACTGCTGCGTTAATACACAACAGCCTACAAAAGCGAGGCTGCGAAGGTATTTGTATTTTGTCTATAACAGATTTTGAATTTTACGCTTTTAAGTTGGTAAATGGTACTTACATGTATAGATTGACAACGTTTTAGACGCTGTACACACCCTTTGCAGTTGTTGTTGTTGTTGGTTGTTGTTGTTGTTGTTGTTGTTGTTGTTGTTGTTGCTGTTGTTGTTGATGATGATGATGGCATCGGCGTTGGTGTTGTTAGTGTTAGTGTTAGTGTTAGTGTTAGTGTTAGTGTTCGTGTTCGTGTTCGTGTTCGTGTTAGTGTTAGTGTTAGTGTTAGTGTTAGTGTTAGTGTTAGTGTTAGTGTTAGTGTTAGTGTTAGTGTTAGTGTTGTTGCTGTTGCTACTGTGGCCAGAGAATATATATTTTGTTCTTGTTGGTATTGGTGTTGGTGTTGGTGGTGGTGGTGATGTTGGTGGTGATGTTGGTGGTGGTGATGATGGTGTCGGTGGTGATGATGGTGGTTGTGGTGGTGTCGGTGGTCATGTTGTTATTGTTATTAGTGGTGGTGTTGTTGGTGTTGTTGGTGTTGGTGCTGGTTCTGTTGCAGTTGCTGCTATTGGTGTTGCTGCATGGCGTTGATGTTTCCGTCGATGAATTTTATTATCGGCGCATATGTTTATGGCCCATTTCGTGAAATGGATGTTTATTGACTTATTTCTTAGGTACAGGAAGAAGAAGCGCCTCCCGTCACTCCAACCTCTCTCGTTTCATTTGGAGACATGTCTATGAACTTAGACACGCCTATCTACGATTCGGCCGTCGAAGGGAAACTAACCAATATCGTAAAGTCTGGATTCCTTGTGAAAAAAGGTGGGATTATACATATACTGTTTGAATTAATGACTTGGCGGCGAAACGAACGCCTGTGTACAAACCTCCTTGTGATTGACGTCATGACAAAAACACCACATGACATAACCCCCACTGACGAAAACAGCGCTGAGGAGAATGTATCGAGAGTCCCTGGGATAATTTTTATAGAGACCCCGAGGAGAATTTCTCGGCAGTCCCCGGGGAGAATTCTGTGGGAGTCCCCGGGGAGAATTCCTTGAGAATCCCCAGGGAGAATTCCTCGTGAATCTCCGGGGAGAATTCCTTGGGAGTCCTCGGGGAGAATTCCTCGGGAGTCCCGGGGAGAATTCCTCGGGAGTCCTCAGGGAGAATTCCTTGAGAGTCCCTGGGGAAAATTCCTCAGGAGTCCCTAGGGAGAATTCCTCAGGAGCCCCTGGGGAGAATTCTTCGGGAGTCCTTGGGGAGAATTCCTTCAGAGTTCCCGGGGAGAATTCCTTGAGAGTCGCTGGGAGAATTCCTCGAGAGTCCCCAGGGAGAATTCCTTGAGAGTCGCTGGGAGAATTTCTCGAGAGTCCCCGGGGAGAATTTCTTGAAAGTCCCCAGGGAGAATTCCTTGAGAGTCGCTGGGAGAATTCCTCGAGAGTCCCTGGGGAGAATTCCTTGAGAGTCACTGGGAGAATTCCTCGAGAGTCCTCGGGGAGAATTCCTCGAGAGTCCCTGGGGAGAATTCCTTGAGAGTCACTGGGAGAATTCCTCGAGAGTCCTCGGGGAGAATTCCTCGGGAGTCCTCAGGGAGAATTCCTCGGGAGTCCCTGGGGAGAATTCCTTGAGAGTCCTCAGGGAGAATTCCTTGAGAGTCCTCAGGGAGAATTCCTCGGGAGTCCTCAGGGAGAATTCCTCGGGAGTCCTCAGGGAGAATTCCTCGGGAGTCCTCAGGGAGAATTCCTCGGGAGTCCTCAGGGAGAATTCCTCGGGAGTCCTCAGGGAGAATTCCTCGGGAGTCCCTGGGGAGAATTCCTCGGGAGTCCTCAGGGAGAATTCCTCGGGAGTCCCTGGGGAGAATTCCTCGAGAGTCCTCAGGGAGAATTCCTCGGGAGTCCTCACGGAGAATTCCTCGGGAGTCCTCAGGGAGAATTCCTCGGGAGTCCCTGGGGAGAATTCCTTGAGAGTCCTCAGGGAGAATTCCTCGGGAGTCCTCAGGGGTAATTCCTCGGGAGTCCTCAGGGGGAATTCCTCGGGAGTCCTCAGGGGGAATTCCTCGGGAGTCCTCGGGGGGAATTCCTCGGGAGTCCTCAGGGGGAATTCCTCGGGAGTCCTCAGGGGGAATTCCTCGGGAGTCCTCGGGGAGAATTCCTTGAAAGTCCCTGGGGAGAATTCCTTGAGAGTCCCCAGCGAGAATTCTTTGAAAGTCCCCAGGGAGAATTCCTTGAAAGTCCCTGGGGAGAATTCCTTGAGAGTCCCCAGGGAGAATTCCTTGAGGGTCGCTGGGAGAATTCCTCGGGAGTCCTCGGGGAGAATTCCTTGAAAGTCCTCGGGGAGAAATCCTTGAGAGTCCTCAGGGAGAATTCCTCGGGAGTCCCGGGAGAATTCCACAGGAGTCCTCGGGGAGAATTCCTCGGGAGTCCCGGGGTGAATTCCTCAGGAGACCCCGAGGAGAATTCTTCGAGAGTCCCGGGGAGAATTCCTCAGGAGTCCTCGGGGAGAATTCCTCGGGAGGCTTCGAGAAGAATACCTAAGGAGTCCTGAGGGGGAATTCCTCAGGAGGCTTCGAGGAGAATGCCTCGGAGTCTTCGGGGAGAATCCTGGGGAGAATTCCTGGGGAGTCCTCGGGTAGAATTCCTCAGGAGTCCTCGGGGAAGAATTCCTTTGGAGTCCCCGGCGAGAATTGTAAAAAAAAATCGTATTTTGCAACCAAAACTTAAGGTGTAGCTACTGAATGTTGCAATTGTATCAAGAATTATAGCCAATGTACCCAGCCGGTCGAATATACCAGAAAACGGTATATTGAACCTGGCTATATAAAATAATGTTTTACCACGAAAATGAGGGAGTTGCAACTGTATATTGTGAAAATGGCGTGTTTTGGTAAGACAATTTATGCGGTCTTTGTTATTCTCCGACTCAGCATTATTCATCGATTATCCAGTATACATGTTCATGTCATGAACAAGCATATATCTAATGTTGTTCTTGACTTTAAAGTGTATATGAAATGAAAATTAAGTTTGTCTAATTTGAAAGAACTCTTGATATTGTAAAGTAACATCTTCTACAGTTTTTCCATATCTTACTTCGTTCTTGAGATATTACTATTTGTTTGATATGTAAATGAGCACACTGCATACGTCCCATTCTATAATGAGTTGTTGGAAAATTAGGAATATTGTTGAAGTTATCGAACAAAGTCACACGAAACTGGGCATGTAGGTGTATTTGTCTCATGACTTTAAACAAACACAGGTTCAAGCGATTTAACAGATTAATATCAATGATATGCACGATTTCTCAGTAACTCATTATACAATGTGATGTATGCAGTGTGATCATTTACATATCAAACAAATAGTAAGATCTCAGGAATGAAGTAAGATATGGAAAAACTGTAGAAGATGTTACTTTACAATATCAAGAGTTCTTCCAAATTGGACAAACTTAATTTTCATTTCATATACACTTTAACCAAAGCTATAATTTTCATTTTTTGAGTAATCCAGATTTTCATGTCCAGATTCCGATAAATTGTACTCTATCTGAATAGCGCTCCGTCGTGATGACGTCACTATTTAAGTTTGTTCGCTTTTACCCATAATTCTTGCAGTCCAAACAATAGATAATTGCTCATTTGCAATCACTTGAAAGTCAATTGTGATTTGTTTGTCCACATTTTGTGCTATAAATAGCAGCTCGATGGTACGCTATTAATCATATTTTTAAGCCGGACATGCAATCATCATAGAATCGACCAGTTGATGCCAGGACCATTTTCGCCGGCTCCCAACGTGGAGACAAAATGCCTTTGGGGACGAGGTTGCTACATCATATAATCTACAGGGGTTTGACAAAAAAAGTGGCCACCATTGAAGTAATATTTAAAACACCAGCAGGAGGGTTTTAAATATTACTTCACTTAAATAAAACACGTTCTGCGAGTGTTTTGAGGCTTTAAAAATGGTCACCATTTGGTAAGTTCGTTGGCGTAGTAATTTTGAAAAATAACGTTGTCTAAGGGTCTGTTTATATGATCCCGGTGTACCGGGACAGGATGGCAGCCGAGATGATTTTGATGTATTGAAATAAGTCAACACGTAAAACAAAAAAACAACGCGATGCCTGAAGAAACTCAGATTTTGTTGATCTGATCCTAAAGTTAAAAGTGAATGATTGTGGCAATTGAAAATGGTTTTTGTTGAAGTTATTTAGTAATCTAGGCCTTGAAAAATGTAGGCGAAAGCTTTCCGATGCACATAATCAAAGACCGTGACTTATTTCAATACATCAAAATCATCCCGGGTGCCATCCCGTCCCGGTACACCGGGATCATATAAACAGGCCCTAAGGCGAGAAAATCAAAGCTAAAGTTTATGTAAATCAGGAGAATGTTTTATCACATATAAAACCACGATACGGTTATGATTTTCTTTGTGTTTTGCTCATGAATTATTAATGTTTTTTAAAGTATGATTAATGTGCATTGTATAATTTTTATTAGAGCACAGAAAAATATGTGAAGTTATATATTTTTAGAAGGCATGCGTCAAGATCTGCTCAAATATGATATCAACTTCTAGTTTTATCCTTTAATTTTAAAAATATATTAATTTTTCACGATTTTCAATCTTGTAACAAATTAAGTGAATCTTCTTAGTTCGACTTATTGCAATTGGTCTTCAAAATGATTAATGGAGTTTGTATACTATGAAAGTGTTATAACAGCAAAATAGTTAGATATTTTGTTGCCATTTCACTTGATTTCACTACGGCTTCACAGCGTGGCATGCTTTCAAAGTTAATGTATTTTTTAAACCAATAACAAAATTAGAATTGGATATCATATTTGAGCAGATATTGACGCATGCATTCTAAAATATATCACTTTACATATTTTTCTTTTCTCAAATAATAGTTATTCCATATTAACCATATTTTTAATGATGGCCACTTTTTTTTTGTCCACCCCGTGTATATCAGTAGCGAAGCTATATCCCATAGATTTTATATATACAAACTTTTTTTTATTATATGCGTGTTTTAAGGTACTACCAAGAAGTGGAAAAGCATGTATTTCGTTTTAAATGGCGAGGATCAACAATTACTATTCTTTGAACAAGTGAAGGTGCGTCTTAGGTTATGTTTGCATATTTTCGAATGAAGACTATGGGCAATTCCATGCTAATGGTGACATTCATAAAAAAATAAAGTTGTCAGGAACTTTAAAATAACAAATAGGAAAGTCAATTTGGATCGAATACGTGTTTCGGGTTGTCGTACATGCAATGGAAAGTGGTTCTACCCCTACTAAAACGTTTTCAAGAGTCTGTATAACTCCAACTTCCAAAGATAGCACTTGCATAGCAATTTAGCCTGAATATAATTACTTCCCGAATTACGTCACCGGTCGAAAAATTCACCGGTGAATTTTGGCGCGCTGCAGGTGGGAAAAGTCCTTTTCAACGAGGAACCGAAAGGTCAAAAATGTTTGAAAAAGACTTTGAGAAAGTCTAAAGTACACCCACCTCCCCAACAACACCTACCACAGATTCCACACATACGCAACCGTGACATAATGAACCAAGCTCGCGAACGTACCACATGCACTACATGTATACATACAACTTATCATATAATGAATCAGATACATAAATGTAGGCGAACCTGACAGAAACCTTTCACTCGACTCAGTCTGAGGATGACCGCCGCTGAGGCCGTCGAAACGTCAGTCACTAACATCAACAACAGTCTTTCTCAAGACTACACTAACATAGACGATCAATCTTATTATAAAAAATTATTGCCCAGCAAATAATTCGTAACAAAGCCATGATAAAATCAAAAGTGGTAAGTAAGCATGATAAAAAAAATTGTAATAAAGAACTAACGTGCTTCTCATTTATTATTCTCCTATCACATCTATTTTTGTAATTGCGTAGGTATAAAGCTGAGACAATTTTGTAAATATTTATCACTCTGATGATGTCGCTGGTTAGTGACGAAACGTTAGTTCTTTATTAAATTTTTTTTTATCATGCTTACTTACGACTTTTGATTTTATCATGGCTTTGTTACGAATTATTTGCTGGGCAATAATTTTTATAACAAGATTACGATTCCCGCCTGGTACCTCGACTGCTACAATCTAAACGATCAATTTTCACAAACATTTACTAATCCAAGGTTCAAACCATTTACTTTAGTACACAAGTTAGTCGAGCTCCGCTCTCGTTAACTATTCATTCATAGAAATTTCGAGCTCATAATCTAATTGTTAATTAGCACCAGGCGACAACCATAACTTCATATAATGTCACTGATGTTATTTTAATTTTAGAGAACTCGACCGAAGGGACTGATAGATCTTGCTTACTCGACTGTCTACGAAGTTCACGAAAGTCTTTTTGGAAGGTACTCTGTCTGTATGTTGTCGCTTAAACGGATGCTTCAAAAGGACCTTCCCAGTCTATCCACGTTTTTCGTAGGTTTATTTTGTCACTAAAAAGATGCCGCATGACCTTACTTTACATGATCTGACCTGACCTCATCTTACCTCACCTCACCTCACCTCACTTTACCTCACCTCACCTCACCTCACCTCACCTCACCTCACCTCACCTCACCTCACCTCACCTCACCTCACCTCACCTCACCTCACCTCACCTCACCTCACCTCACCTCACCTCACCTCACCTCACCTCACCTCACCTCACCTCACCTCACCTCACCTTACCTAACAATCTTCTTGTCAACATCTGAATGTTCGGGCGAAACATTTTCTTGTCTCGCCAAACTCCGCCATTGTTGACAGCTTCGTGAATCGTGCGTAACATTCACGCGTGGTATATGAACTCGAATACCCCGGCCACAGCGGAGTATAACCTCGAATACCCCGCGGGTATTTCTACGATGAATTAACTGGTCACGTGGCACAAATCAAGCTCTCTGATTGGACAATTTACGGTTGAGATATAATATTTATATTTACATTACATCACATTTACATTACGCTACATTTATATTTACATTACATTAGATTTACGTTTACATTTACATTACATCACATTATAAAATAACATGTATACTACGCGAGCCCTGATTGGTCAATTGCCGTGTTTGGATCAGAGTATCCAAACACGGAAAATTCCCGCCCAAACGATTTTTTGAAAATGTCGGACAGTATATCATATTCACTTGTGATTATTTCTTAAAAGAAATACCAAATGTTTTTTTCCGTGTTTGGAGACTCTTATCCAAACACTTGGGAAATTGCTCGACTTTCGAAAAGCTAAAAACACTCGCCTATACGGCTCGTGTTTTGTTACGCTTTTCTCCAGTCTCGCAATTTCCCACGTGTTTGGATCAGCCGTTTTCCCACGTGTTTGGATTTGCCGTTTTCAAAGTCCATTCGGTGATCGTTCGCCCAAGCATGGTTTGCGATGTTTGATCCACTTTTGCATTGTTCCACGTTTCTTTTATGTTCTTTTCTCCTGGTGTTGACGGTTCTTCCTGTCTCACCATTGTAGCTCCAATCTGAATCGCAAACCATGCTTGGGCGAACGATCACCGAATAGACTTTGAAAACGGCAAGATAATTGACAAAGGCAACTATCGTCACAGAACAACTTTAGAATCCTGGCATACCGCAATCACGAAAAACTCAGACAACAACTCAAAGCATATGCCGGAACAATACCAATTTTTAGTCAAGAAACTTTAAATAATTAATGATGCAACTTAGCGATCTATTCGTATAGGTGGAACTGTCACTATATCACCTCCTTTGTCCATGTATGTAATTGTAAACCGTCATGTATGTCGATATATCTATTCATCGTAATTCACCCGTCGAAGGCTGCAGACTGGCAGCCGAAAGCTCGTAACTCGAATAAATATTATAAACCAGAGAACGTTGTCAACATTAATTACTTGTAGTTGTTAGTTATGCCATGGATTGTAAAAGGACATGACAATGTCTTTTTACTATCCATGCTTATGCCTTTAGCTAACGGACTGATATTTTCTTTATAGGCCTAACTGTTTCCAGGTTGCAGTTCGATTTGGTGACACGCGATTCTTCTATTTATGTGCAGATACGTGCGATGAAGCGAATGTAAGTGGTGTAGGGTTTTTGCATTGTGTGCGATTTTTCTCCTCCTGACTGATGTGATAGAATGGATTGACTTACGAATGCATTGGACATTTGTGCAAAGCTTTAGTGGTTCAATACATTTGTAAGACATCCGTTCAATCGCATGCGTCAGAATGAGAAAAGTCGCACCAAAAATCGCCTGTGTAAACGGGCGTTAATTAATGTTATTTATATATGAAGGCGTATAAACTCAAATGATAAGCGGTTAGACGCTCTAACTATTGAGCTACTCAAGTATTGAGCGAAATTTTACCGGATCTGTCACATCCCTATTAACAGACGTTCGGTAGACGTTCTTCCCAACTTCAATAATCCATAAGATAAAAACAACCGAAATCAGTACTCAGACGGAGTTTGCATTTGGATATGTGAATCTTAACTCATTAATAATAATTCATGAGGAAAAACACAAAGAAAATCAGATAGTTAAGTAATGTTTGTGTCTTTGTGAGCATCTTTCAGTCGCATTAAAGTGTTTATCACTTGTGGGGTTTTAATGTATTTGAATAGAGCAAGAAAAGTTAGTTAATAAGTCATTTTGACGTTTTTGATTTAGTCAAATAGTTCCTGACACATGCCAATTTTCAAAAATTTCCGTGATGAGTGTCCAGCTAATGCATTGCGCGCTCACAACCTTGCTCGCGGCCATTTTTCGGGCCACGAAATTCAACAAGTGAAGCAATCCCTCGATATCTGAGCAATCCTTGGAGTAAATTACTCAATTTATGTTTTTCGTGAGAACAAAGATGATTTAGTAAGTAGCTGGTTGTCGTATTTTTGATAATATTTGATTACACTCAGAGCGCCGTGCAGTTGTATTTCGAGACAAGTATATTCGTTGATCGGCGTTACTTACAAAACCAAACGAAGGACGGACAAGAGATCGTAACTAAACGTAGACTCTAAATTAGATGCCATTTAATAAGAGCTAGGTAGAATCAAAGTTTTGTCATTTCAATAAGACGCATTCATACTGCTGTTAGTTGTTTAGAAGTGGTTTACCTGTTGGACTGCATCTTCGATTAGGATTTGTTTTGATTAATAGGCGCTCTTGTTCTCTGGCATTTGATTTTCAAATGCAATACTGCAATTTATCGCAGTGTTTTGTTTGTAGTTGTACGCTCCTTTCTTCAGTCCCTTCGAATAGGCTACAGTAACACAAGAGACTGAGTGAAGACCATCCAAATATTTTTGAGTTCTCAGACAAAGACAAATGTCAATTTCACGCGGAGCGTCAAAAGTAATATATTTCTCTTCGACACGTGCAGTTTCCTAGCAAAGCCTATAAGATCCTTTTATTCCATATATTCTATGAGCAGACGAATAGAAATACGTCCGAAACGTGGAGCGTGTATACAGCATACCGAAGTGTTATGCACAGTCTGTAAAGTGCGAAATATGTACTTGAAAGGCCGTTGTAATCAAAGCCGTTGCGAATAGAACACGCTGACAGATTCGTGGGGTGTCGTTTATAATTATTTTCGACAAATTCTGAGTCAGACATTGCTACAAATCGATTCAAACGACTTTTGGAAGCTTATAAGATCATCGGCAGAGAACCAAACAATGAGAAACTTAATATATTGCGGCAGTTAGATGCCAGTTTCCCGTATGAAAACAAAAACACAAGCGCGCAATGCATTAGCTGGACACTCATCCTTTAAGTTAATGTAAGTTAACAAAAGGATGCCTTCGGAGCCAATCAAAACGCAGAATAAAACGATCGACTCACGACAAACCACCGAAGCCAAAATAATTACTGTACACCAAGTATTTCATAAGTCATTGTTAACGTCATGGTGCGAGATAGTCAAGGAGTGGATATTCAGCAAGAGGAAGTTTTTACAAATTTAGTAAGTATTTCAAGTATGAATCGTAGGCAATTCTTAATGTGATGTACTAGACGTTGTTGGAATGATGCTAAAAGTTTTTGGAAGCAAATTAATCGCGTTGCTGGACGATTTCATATTCAGATGAAGCAATTTATAATATGGCCAACATGTCTGATCGAGCTTCGTAAACTGACAAGAATGTGCTTGCCGAACAGAAATGGATGGCCTTCTTCTAAGAAAACAAAGTTAACTTCATTGGTCAAGCAACAATGCCCAAGACCTATGGTAGTCCACGAGCAAAATATGCTATTAAATAGCATATTGTCGATGTAGGTGTCAAATGTCAGTGACAGGCTATGTTTAGAGCGTGAACTGACAAGTCTCTATACGGTATTAATGGAGTAAAATTGTATGCTGCAGTTGTCAATGTCATGCAAAATGTGTTATGAATGTGCAAACATTTATTGTACCGTTTTACCGCATATATGCTTATGTCTTGAATTTTGATGACATAATTTTGCTGGACATCTTTTTCATTCACTAGTAAATTTTACAGCAGTAATACTCGAGATGCTTGTTATCTCAAGCGATTTTCTTTACCTTCTAACTAGATTGCATTATTGTTTGAGAAATTGTTGTAACGAAAATATTTAAATACTATATTCATTACCAGAAATTGATGACAAAATGGCCGCCGCTTAAGGGCTAATTTACATTTAGCCATTATAGCCTCTATAAAATGGTATCCAAATTTGAATAGTCGTAACTTACCGTACTTACCCGTAACTTACCCGTAACTTACCCGTAACTTATACTTACCGTAACTTAAACTTACCGTAACTTACCATAACTTAAACTTACCATAACTTAAACTTACCGTAACTTAAACTTACCGTAACTTAAACTTACCATAACTTAAACTTACCGTAACTTAAACTTACACTGAAGTGATTTTAAACTATAGCATAGTTGATGAATTAAATGAACTTGCTTTGCTAGTGTTTGTGCTGAATGATGTAAAATCCGATCAGAGCGACATGCTGTGCTTTAATATAGTGTGTTGTGAATGTGTTCGCGCTGAGTTGAGCAGTGAATGGCGATCAGAAATACAATCAGACGACGTCCGTGTTTAGTAGCTAGTGTTTAGTCACTTTAGTGTATTGTGAATAGTTTGTTGTTTGCCTTATCCCTAATCGTAATTTCTAAATTGATAATAACGACATAATTATAATTACTACAGTTGGTTTATACTAAAATAATTAGGCAACTCAGGCTCGTTGTCTATTTGTTAAATATCCATAATTGAGTTGATAATTGTATTCTGACAAATGTAGGAGTGGATTCAGGAGATTCGTAAATTTAGCAACAAGACGAGAAGAACTGCGACGAAAATGATGGCAAGTTCTGATGTGAAACAACTGCGTGGTCTGGAACTGAATATCATAGAAGCACACAACCTTCCTGGTCACAAGTCCTATCACCCGTACTGTATTGTGTTATTAAATGAAGTGCGCATGTGTCGGTCGCAAGTCCGAGAAGGAGAGAATCCAGTGTGGGGAGAGGAATTCAAATTCAAGTAAGATGCCACATAATATACTCTGGCTATGAGTCTCAGCATATGGCCAAAAGGTTAACTTTAAATTTTAATGACGATAGTGGTGACATTGACAGGGACAGTGACAGACAGTAGAGAGCTTAAGCATATTAGGCGTTTTTGAGACACGGACGGTGACTGGAAGAACAGGAATACAATACAGAACTATTGAACCGCGTATTCTTTGAAAAGACTTTTTTTCCCAAAACAAAGGCTATGAATAATCACACATCTAAACTGTAAGCTCATAAGCTTAAATTTCATCTTTATATAAAAATACAGATTCCTTTATTTTATATTGTAATGTAATGAAATTATCTCCCTTAAAATACAAGTTTTCTACTTTAAAAGTATGTCTCATTGTAGTAAAGCAACGATGACAGGCCTCAACGTTCTAGACGTTCCCGTCGTCTCAAGAACGTGAAAATGCTCTCAATGACGTCTTGTGTAGAACGACGACGGCGTTCTCTTTGCTCTTGGGATTTTAAATTGCTCATTATCATTGTTTTGAATGAAAAATGCTATTGAATTCAATCGCCGTCCGTGGCTCTAAAACGTCTGTTGTTTAAGCTCTCTAGTACGCAGGCTTCGGGGGAAAGTGGGCTCTGCCAACAAACTCGATATTTCTTTTTGAGCATGCGTGAATGGTTGCCAAGATACTATTTTGGGCCCAGGCTTTAACGCGTCACTTCCTATTTTCCTGCTTACGCGTGTTCGTAAACTAGAACTTGTTTGACCAGTTTAAAACCTGACTGACTCGCCCCAAACTTGGGGCGAAGATCGAGTTTGTTGGCAGAGCCCACTTTCCCCCGAAGCTTGCGTAGGTCGGAAAGGGGCTCTGACTCGCAGGGTAGCTCTCTAGTGACAACGAGGACAACGAGAGTGAGAGGGGCATGGACAGTGACAATAGGGAGCTTAAGCAAATACAACGCGAACGTCAAGGAGAACGTCTTTAATACAATCGAATTTTCATCTTACAACAAAGAAAATGAATAATTTTTAGTCCCAAGAGTAATCCCAACGCCGTCCCCGTTCTACATACAACGTTATTACGTTATTCAGATCATTTTCACGTCTTCAGGACGACGTCAAGTCGTGAAACGGTAAAACCTGTTAGTTGAGTTTGACTTTAAACTATGCGACAAAATCCTTTTAGAACTCTAACGCTTTTGGATGTCAAAAAACATACTTTAACTATTCAGTACTACGTAAATGATTTGTTGTTTCTGCTAGATGCTGAACTTTAGATTGCCGTCGTCGTCCTAGCTTGCTTAAGCTCCCTAGTGACAGTGACAGTGACAACGACAGTGACAGTGACAGTGACAGTGACAGTGACAGTGACAGTGACAGTGACAACGAGAGTGACAGTGACAGTGACAACGAGAGTGACAGTGACAGTGACAACGAGAATGAGAGGGGCATGGACAGGGACAGGGACAGCGAGAGTGAGAGTGGCATGGACAGGGACAGCTAGAGTGAGAGGGGCATGGACAGGGACAGCGAGAGTGAGAGGGGCATGGACAGGGACGGTGGCAAGGACAGCGAGAGTGAGAGAGGCATGGACAGGGACAGCTAGAGTGAGAGGGGCATGGACAGGGACAGCGAGAGTGAGAGGGGCATGGACAGGGACAGTGGCAAGGACTGCGAGAGTGAGAGAGGCATGGACAGGGACAGTGACAGGGACAGCGAGAGTGAGAGTGAGAGGGGCATGGACAGGGACAGCGAGAGTGAGAGGGGCATGGACAGGGGCAGTGACAGTGACAGGGACAGTGACAGTGACAGTGACAGTGAGAGGGGCATGGACAGGGACAGCGAGAGTGAGAGGGGCATGGACAGGGACAGCGAGAGTGAGAGGGGCATGGACAGGGACAGCGAGAGTGAGAGGGGCATGGACAGGGACAGTGACAGGGACAACGAGAGTGAGAGGGGCATGGACAGGGACAGGGACAGCGAGAGTGAGAGGGGCATGGACAGGGACAGTGACAGGGACAACGAGAGTGAGAGGGGCATGGACAGGGACAGGGACAGCGAGAGTGAGAGGGGCATGGACAGGGACAGTGACAGGGACAACGAGACTGAGAGGGGCATGGACAGGGACAGCGAGAGTGACAGGGGCATGGACAGGGACAGTGACAACGAGAGTGAAAGGGGCATTGGACAGAGACAGGGACAAGGACAGTGACGACGACAACGAGAGTGAGAGGGGCATGGACAGGGACAGTGAGATTGAGATTGAGAGGGCCATGGACAGAGACAGGGACAGTGACAGGAGTGAGGGGGGCATGGACAGAGACAGGGACAGTGACAACGACGACAACGAGAGTGAGAGGGCCATGGACAGGGACAGTGATAGTGACAGTGACACTGACACTGACAGTGACAGTGACAGTTACAACGACAACGAGAGTGAGAGAGACAATGGATAATGATAATGACAATCATAATGATAACAGAGATAGTTATCCAACTGATCTTTTTTGCCAAAACAGTAAACGTGCAATTATTTTCCTGACAATTGTTGCGCTACTTTCTGACTGCATGCTGATATGTATGTTTTTTCTAACTTGACCACTTTTTCCTAACGTAGCACTTTTTCTGAACATGTTTTTGTGTAATCTATTTTAGTGATATTCCAGAGGATATCGTATCATTTACTGTGGAAATATTAAACAGAAACAAACGTTCAAAAGATCATGATATTGGTACGTTTTTAGCTTTGTCTATAGATTAGGCTCTGGGATATAAGTTTTCGCGCCAACTTTAGTGACTCCTACGTTCTCTGTTTCGGCAGTATATCTTACCTTACTATATTTCCAGAGAAGGGCCTTCGCTCGAAACTTTAGACTCCTACGTTTTCTGTTTCGGCAGTATATCTAACCTTACTATATTTCGATTTTAGTTTTTATGTATCGACAACCGTTACGGTTCTAGTAGGGACCTTACGAGAGCATTTTCACGTCTTCAGGACGACGTCAATGGCCAAAAGATGAGAACTGTTGTTTAAGATTGACCTCAATACAAACACTACAATCTTTTTAGCAGTACTGGGGCGTTTTGAAAGTCATTAAACTAGCTTCAAATATCAAATATAGTATTCAGTTAGTCATGACTTTTTTAATTATAAAGTTTATGTTGCTTTTTAACCGCCGTCGTCGTCCTAGCATGGTAAGGTCCCCAATAACTTGGAAAAACCTAGGTTCTTAGACGCGATATTTTACTGTATCCAAATACTGACCAATATGAAGTCGAAGCCATTCCTGTATTTAGCCACCAGTCTAACAATTTCAGTCAGCCATTTCGAGTAAACTATAGAAATATAGCAAGGTTAGATATACTGCCGAAACAGAGAACGTAGGAGTCTAACGTTTCAAACGAAGACCCTTCGTCAGAGAGAAACGTAAAGAGTGTAAACAACACGTTTCTCTCTGACGAAGGCTCCTATACGTTCTCTGTTTCGGCAGTATATCTAACGTTACTATATTTCGATTGTTGTTTCAACACTGCCTACGTAGCACGCTACTTTCATTTCGAATAAAGTCTGATAAACTTACTGGTTTCTGAGTTCTGACTAGGCTCGCGATTTTCAGTCGTTTTCCAGGCCGCGGTAAACTTACCTCCTCCGAAAGAGACGGCTGGACGCGTGAGCCACAGAACATGACTGTGACATTTGTATAAGTTAAATTCACGATGTCAAAAACCATAGAAGCTGACTGAAATATAACTGACTTTCCAGATCCTGTAGGCTAAATGACGAGCACATATTGGCCATTAACCAATTTCTCTAGAGCTTCCTGTTGTAAATCTTTTAGACAATCAACCTTAAACGTACGCTAAAATGCGACCACATGCCTCATTCAGCAGCACTCTATTGATCGCCATTTTGATCTTGTATAGAACACTTGCGAAATATATGATTCACATGTGCTGCGCATCACACTGTACGCATGCTCACTAGTACAGGAGTATTGAACTCTAAGTAAACTGGAACGATAACTCGATGGCGTATCATGAAGCCAAAAATGGCGGACATGGGGGCCGCCATGCACGTCAATCCCAGTCCCTTTTACTTTATAGCCGAGAAAAAATGAAGCTGAATTTGGACTTATTTAGTAAAATGGGTTGAAAAAAACTGAACTTGTTGACCACTTTCAGGCTTAGATTAAATTCCAATATACTATAGAGTAGGTGAACACTGACACGACGAGTAAAAACAAGAAAAACAGTAAAAATATATAAGGTCTCAAATGAAAGTCAACAATACGCAATCAAAATTGGCATGGTTTGGACAAGTATAAAGAAAATACATAAGCATCCCATGTTTAAAATGAAGAGTTTGTTTATAAAGACAGTTGGCTTTTAAATTTCTCAATTTTCTGTAGAAAAACCCCAACAAAATTCACTTTACCGGGTGTTATTACAGCTCTGGAGTTACTCTTTGTATCGAAAAACGTCAGATTTAGCATTTCCACAACTGAAACTTGAGTTAAAGCTATACTTTAACCTCAATCTTTTACTAATTCTTGGCATGCCAACCTTCAAACTTTGAGATAACAAAGAAAAATAAGAAAAACCTGCATTTTCCGTGGAGTTTCGGACTCGAATTTTGCTTTTGTTCGGCAGATATTTCGTCGTTCAATCCATTTTCGTGGCCAGAAATAGTTGAGGTACAAGGCCGATAAGCCCAATACGTACTAGCTTCTTCGGTATCATCTCTAAAAACCTTTAGGCATAAAAAATTATGAGTTTTCTGGTTGATTTTTGCAGCGAGTTTTCAGTTTTTCATTGTGCCACTTCATACGTTCTGGTGACGTGTGACGTGCATGGCTGCCCCCAGCGGCCGGAAGTTTGACTTCACCCAATCATAGGGCCAGTCTTATGGAGTTATCGTTCCAGTTTACTTAGAGTTCAATGTACAGGAGTCACATTTCGCAGGTCATAGATTTCGCGCCTGCGAAAAACCCTCGAAGCACAGGAGAGATCAACTAGAACTCTAATCACACGAGAACGTGGTTATTCCCAAGCGGTTCCCACCGGGCGTAAGGTTACAGGATACCCTAGGAAGCTATTTCAAGAAATTTGTTACCGCTCGCTCAATTTTTTTCCCGATTTGTCTCAAATTTGCACCAAATGTAGTTAAGTATGTGACGGACACTATTGTATTATACAGTAAATAAGAAATAAAATATTGTTGCAGATATACCCATCAGTTTAAAATCACAATACCTTCGCGCCACGGTTTAAGGCGGTCTTTGGTTTTACCAAAAAGATCTCAATTTATCATATTTACACTTTTCAATGTTTGTTCTAAAAAAGTGTGTTCGCGCGTTTTATTTATGTAAAAATTACCTGAGTTACAAGCTTTTATTTGTCAATTGCTTGTGCCACAACATAGGTCGAGAAATAAAATATCCTAGCTGCTAAACCACTACATTAATAAAAAAATGCGAACACGCTTTTTTAGAACAAATATTGAGAAGTGTAAATATGATAAATTGAGAGCTTTTTGGTAAAACCAAAGACCACCTTAAACCGCGGCGCGAAGGTACTGTGATTTTAAACTGATGAGTATATCTGCAACAATATTTTATTTCTTATTTACTGTATAATACGATAGTGTCCATCACATACTTAACTACATTTGGTGCAAATTTGAGACAAATCGGGGGGAAATTGAGCGAGCGGTAACAAATTTCTTGAAATGGCTTCCTAGGGTATCCTGTAACCTTAAAGTGTATATAAACCCTCCACAGTTTTTAGTTAATTGGATAGAGGATATGAAAATAGCTCATAAGTTATTTTACAGTTTATGATTTTGTCAATTATTTGCCGAAATATTTCAATCTAAAGATAGCCAACTGAGTGAAAAAGCCGCGCGTCATTATTCTTAAGGGGGGTCTGGGAGTCAGGAACGATTAGATTTCACACAACAAGGAAATCATAGACGTTTAGACGAAAGAGTTGCCAAAAATGATATGTATTAATAATTGGTATTTTTACCAAAAACCCACAAGCTTAAACAGATAGGACACACTTTTTGGTAATCAAAGATCAGTGAGTGAGCGGCGTCTGTTCCTGGTGTCCAGGCCCTTAAAGCATTGAAAACAATTTCTCGGCAATTTCACGCCGGAAGTGCAAAATTGGGCTGTTTGGGAGTCGATATCTCGGAAACGAATGGACTAAATCAAAAACTGTAAAATAACTTATCAGCTCGTTTCGCATCCTCTATCGAATTAACTAAAAACTGTGGAGGGTTTATATGCACTTTGGACTGCAGCAGTGCGCTGCCTCGCACTAACAGCACACGCCACCCGTGCTCCCCTAGTGATATTTTCTTTCTTCCCTAGCATGCGTAACAGTGGCACTGCAGATACTAAAGAAAGGTGAAATTGTCGATGATTGGTTTCAACTTCGTGCCTCTCATTCAAGAACAGAAACTGGCACTGTGCGTTTGAAGGCGAGATACATGGTAAGTGTATGTTGAGAATGTTTTTGTCAGCGGTGTGCGTGTTGTACAGTACGTGTGTGAGTTTGGTGTAATGTAACTCGCGTTTGGTAGTCGTTCGCCAAGCTCAAACGTTTTAATGGCCGGTTAGATGCTCTAACCATTAAAGTGCCAAATGCCTACATAGACGTCATCTCATTACCGTACTAGAAATGCGAATCGCCATAAAACAATAATACGATAGTGTCCGTCACATACTTAACTACATTTGGTGCAAATTTGAGACAAATAGGAAAAAAATTGAGCGAGCGGTAACAAATTTCTTGAAATGGCTTCCTAGGGTCAGGCCCGCCCAGAGGGGGGGGGGGGCAACTGGGGCAATTTGCCCCGGGCCCCCAGCTCGACAGGGGCCCCCTAATTATATTGCTAGTTTATACGTTGTAGAGAATCGATAGACGGGGTAACCAAGCGGCTGTAGTAGGGCGAGGGCCTCCCGACAACTTCAGAACAAATATGGTTTTTCTTTATATCACAGATGAAGGCCAAATAAGGTTCACCAATTTGCTTAATTTAATCGAATAATCGAACGTAGACTATAGTCTTCCCTCGGCCCAGGCTCTTTGGTGTTGAAAACGATAAAGCATTACCGTCAAGCGCAATATCCGCCAAAGTAATAAACATGTATTGATGGCTGCTCGTCCTTACGAAAATTTGCGTTGTCATTTCACATGTAAAACTGAAACATTTTTCACTTGAAATATCCTTATATCCAATTTATCCGTAAAATGGCATGCGAAATTTTTGCAAGGGGGCCCCCAATTCTTTATTTTGCCCCGGGCCCACTTTAGTCTCTGTGCGGGCCTGCCTAGGGTATCCTGTAACCTTAATGTGGAATTTAATCGAGTTATACGTTGTAGTTTCGTCGAATAAAATTCAAACAATTAAATTCGCCTATTGTACGACGTTTAACGCAGGCCTAGGTTACTTGCTATATAGGGACAAGTTTTTTTATGAGAGGCAGGCCAATATACGTTTTCGCTAAGCATGGTACGAAACAAGAAGTATTTTCTATGTATCATTGATTGAAATACGTTTTATTTCAGCATGAAATGATTATGCCAGTGGAGGAGTATTTCAGTTTGAAGGAGGTAATTATTTTATACATTTTCTCCAGCGGTTCCCCTCCTAATTTCCTCAAAGGCTAAGGAAGGACAGAAGACTCTGCATCTATTTCAACTTCAGGCATCTCTTGTACTTTCTACTCCGGGTTTTCGTGAGGAACCGCTGATGCATATGTTTGTGGGCGAGAAGTAAACCTCGACCAACTTGAATTTGGTCGATATCTGTTTTTATAAAATGATTAATATTTGATTATTCTTCAAAATCTTATCTGAGTGCATGAGCTATCGCACTGCCTGCACGGTGTAAGGTACGGTTCAACATAAAATCACAGCTCATTATAGGCGCTTTGAAGTTTGCCGAGTTTCCAGACCATATCTCGATTGACTATGTTCCCATGCAAGCGGTCACCCATCCAAGTACTAATCAGTCACTTCAGAGCATAACTTTCTGCCAAATACTATTTACTTTTGACATCCTTTGTTTTTGGTTTATTAATATTTAAATAGCACGGTTGAGTGATTGAACAGAAACGTTGCTATTGGACATTTCGTTCATTATACTAAAATACAATGTGTTCAGTGACCGTGCACCGTGCACAAAAATGCATAAAGGCGATCAAAAAGATAGACCAAAGACTTTAGCTGAGTTTCCAGACCATATCTCGATTAACTATGATGGGAATGATCCCGTTGTCGAGCTTGGAACTCATGTGAGTAGAGTTGTAGTTCATCTCTCCTGTGCTTCGAGGGTTTTTCGCCGGGTTCTCCGGTGTTCCTCCCTCCATAAATTCAACCCCTAACATCTTAGCTTTGATTCGTGATCTGATCTGATCTGATCTGATCTGAACTGTGTCGTATGGCGGCTGCCTGGAGCAGGTGCCACCTTTGATATGCCTCGACACCGCCACGTTGGTCTGCGTCCTTCGCAATTCAGCCGCTGGCTGCAAGTAAAGATTATTAACCCCCAGTTCTTTTAATAGTTTCGAATTATTTTCAAGGTTTTGCTGAGTGAAGATATACTTTGCGTGTCGTCACTGATGGAGGTGTGTAAAGATCGTGATACTCTTGCTTCTCGCATTCTCAACGTGTTTCGTCACGAGCAGCAACACCACAACCTTCTGCGGAGGCTCACAGAAAAGGAGATTGGAAGAGAAGGTGGGTTTCTGTCACAACCGTGAAATGCCTATTACTGATACTGATTGCTGCCTCCCACCAGGCAGCACACTATTCTTGACATCATGCGTTACTCGTGCTCAGTCTTTTTCCCGAGCTATGTATGGCTGCGTATATCAATTTTCGGATTTGGAGGTTTGGAGATGTTGGTTCTGAGTCCCCCTGACCATGCCAGCAGATGGGCATGATAGCAGTAAAGAACCTGGGTACGAGGCTGCAGTGCGCTATTCACTGGCGCGGCCGTGTAAAAATGCCAGGTAAAAGGATAAAAGGCCGGCCTGGCCTTTTATCCTTTTACCTGGCGTTTTTACACGTTTTGCTCGCATAATTTCCTTGTGGTCGAAGCTGTTCAAGACTAAACAAGTCGCCTGGTCAGACGTTTACTCGGGCTACTGCAAAATCATAGTGCTATATATAGTACGTGAAGGTACTGAAGTGTTATCGAAGCTGCAATCAAGTCTAAACACATTGGTCACAGACAAAAGTCAAAACACAATCCAGTTCTCCAATAGAAAACACAATATGAATTTGCAATACACCGACAAAACACGATTGCCTAGCCCTGTATTTAACGTATTTCCACATATGTACACAGCGTTCACATGTCGAGTCTTTTCGGTTATTAAATATCAACACAGCTATTAACGGCGTGTGCGATTGTAAGCGTATATAGGCAGCGCTTCCTTGCGATAGCAACTTCTAGTTTTGAATAGTTGAATAGCCAAAATATTTTTTTGATCTGAGCTTTTATTTATTGTTATATTGAGTTGCAGTGCGCGTCTTAGCCACAAATAGGCGAGTTTCGGGGTGTTGCGCGCGCATCATTTTTCAAAGAAACTGGCAAGCTCCACTCAAAGTAAACATACTGTTGAAGATAAACAAAGTATAGATACAGTTTCTGGATGTTTAACACTGTTATTCTGCTGTTGTTGGCTCGCTAGCAAGTCTGTTTGCCATTGCTTACTTTGTGAGGAGCCCGCCAATTCCTTTGCAAACCGATGCGTGCGCAACACCCTGCAACTTGCCTATTGTAACTTGGGTGTTCAAAGTGTAAATTCACGGCGAAAGACGAATTCCTCTCAGCGAGGTCTCTCTCCCAGAAAACTCTTTCTGTCCGAATCGGTCTTTAGCCTTTTATTCTGGCTAACACCAGACGATTTTATTCACCTCTGGGGAAGCCTTCGGGCAGGAATGAATTGTAAGCCCCAGAAACGCGTTTTTGGCTATCCTTAAGAGTATTCGTATACGACCGAGGATGAGGCCCCCTCTTCCGAAGACGACGTCAAGTGACGTATCTGCGCATCTCTTCACAAGCTTCTCCAAGGAAATGTATCGAAGGTTCACTGTTTTGATTGAGCCGAGTCCTTCACCCAAAATCCTTAGAACACGCTATGTAATCGAGTGAAATGCCCAATATTACTTATAATATACCCAATTCTCTCCTGGCATTACCACCTTATTATGTATACAGAACTCACGATCAAGCTCTCGGCAACGGCCTCCGTGGCTCAGTGGTCAGAGCATTGCACTAGAATCGCAAGGTCGTGGGTTCAATTCCTGCCGGAAGGCCTATGTAGTTGAATTTTTCGCAACTGGTCCCGGTTTGGTCGTAAAATGTATATATTCTACACTCGAATTTTCCTTCACCCAAAATCCTTAGAACATGCTATGTAATCGAGTGAAATGCCCAATATTACTTAATCTTATACACAGCCGCCTGAAAGCCGTCCTTTTCAAACGGCCGTCCAAAATTCACAAAGGCCGTCCAAAAGACGAAATATGGTAAGGTTATAGATATCCTGCCGAAACAGAGAACGTAGGAGTCTAACGTTTCGTCCAAAAGACGGCCGGACGGCTGGACGGCTTGCTGGCTAAAAATACAGAAAGTGCGCCAATATGGCTGCCTGCCTAGCTCTAAGGCTCTTCATTGTTTTAATATTTTTAAACTTATCAACGCAAGTTACCTTATACAAACGGGTAAATTATATCGATAAGAACATCGTATTCAAGGATCCTGTTGGATTGATCGTGGAAAGGTCATCAATCCACAACCGCAGGACTCGTACACAGGACTCTCTTCAAATACCACTTTTTAAAACTGCAGCTGGTCAACGGTCATTTACATATAGAGCTGTTCACATATGGAACAATTTAGACAAGAACCTAAAAGACAGCCTTTCTCTTAAAACATTTAAAACAGCGCTGAAGAAACATTTGCTTGCAAAAGAAAACATTTAGTATAAAATATCATATATTTATTTTCTTTATAAAACTTATATATGTAACCTCTACTGCATGCATAAAACTGTAAATAATTTCTGAAAAACCCTTTTAGGGAGAAATTTATTAAATATCATATCATATCATATCATATCATACAATATTTTTCCTGCAACAGAACATTGTGTATGCAAATTATGCCTGCTTTGACGTCATCCTCATTACCATTTTGGAAATACAACCTCAATATAACAATAAATAGAATAAATCAAAACGTATTTGGATATTCATCTATACACTTTACATATAGTATCAGTAATATCGTATTTAGGTTTATAGGCAGAAAGAAACGCTATGGCGCCGACTATATATTACACACTTAATGTCTGCTCCCTCGGGAAACAGTTAGTTTTGTTTTCCCGGGAGTCGAGACTCGAGGGAAAACAAAACTAACTGTTTCCCGAGGGAGCAGACATTAAGTGTTTTGTTATATAGCTTGAGTTTTGCTGAATAATTTCGACGTTTATCAAGGGAAAGTACACAAACGAAAAGACAAACTGAAAGACTTACCATAACATTTCGCCTGGCTCTGTAATTTCACATCAAACAGACGAATATGAGTCTCAGAACAAAAGAAGAGCAATACATTTCTCCAGTTCATTTTCACACATGCTTTGAAGACCTATAAATATTCTTTTTTTCTTACCAAACAAGCTTTTGTTTATAGGAAACAGTGAAGAAACTTATTGGCCGAGCAGGCAATAAGTTCTCAATTATTGCCCGCTCGGTAGACATTGAAATTTAGCTAAGGTCATGTGACCACAAACCAACCAATGACAGTCATCGTTGTATGCAGCGAAACTCTAGCTATGTAACAAAAGAGTTAATTACTGTGAAGGAGGTAACTAACTTTAGCTTAGTTACCGACTTCGAGGTAATTAACTGATTTAGTTTATTCATGATACAAACGATATTTGTCGTTATTTACCAAAAAAATAGTATTCTGGACGTAGTTTTAAAGCGATGATAGTAGGTCATTTAATATATGCAAGGTCAATAACCTATTCTCGGTTTTCACTCACGTGATCGCTGGCCCCGTTGGGGTGGTGGAACAATATACACTTGTTGACTGGCGCCGAGGGAAACGTCGAGTTTTACGGACCCGAAGGCTTCAATGTCACCCGAGGGCTTTAGCCCGAGGGTGACATTGAAGCCTGAGGGACCGTAAAACTCGATGTTTCCCGAGGCAAAAGTCAACAAGTGTTTTGTTATATACCAAAGACTTTTAAAATACAAAATACCAAGTTGACTCGAAACTTGCAAAAGGCAAAAAGACTTACCAAAACACTTTGACTTTGTCTTCGTAAATAATTTCAATTCAACTAAACAAATACACCAGACTCAACAAGTACAAAGAACGGCTTTAAATTTATCCAGGTTTTCTTCAGACCTTCTTTGAAGGTGTGTATAGATATTCTTTCCTTTGGAAAATGGATTATTTCATAGCAAACAAGCTCGAAACAGCTCTTGTTTTCAAAATGTTCCGAAAAGTCCAAAGTTCTTGATCTGATGAAATAATCATTGTGTATTCACGTGAACAACGCATGATTAAACTGACGTCAGAGGGAAACATTGCACTGTTTCCTTCTTCATTGTTGACGTCAGAGGGAAACAGTGCAATGTTTCCCTCGGCAGAAAGAAACATTGAGTTTTGTTGAACAACACGTGACCATGGTTTGACCAATAGGATTTCATCTTTGGCAAACGAAAGTCTTTGGTATATAACAATACAAAATATTTGAATAAGAATAGGGTTAAATTCCCATAGGATAAAGATTGTGCACCAACATGGCCGCCATTTCATTGTTCCTGTGCACCAACATGGCCGCCGCGACGTCAGATGAAAACCAAAAATACATTAACCGCGGCACATCAAAGATAATTCATGCACGAATAAACTAAGGTCCAGTAATTTCGCTTGACACCGAAACAAAAACTTCTACGAATTAAACTTTTTTCGTATGTTTTTGCTGTACAAGCTGTCGTAAGTTAAACTCAGAGCTCCAGATGGGACTCGAAGCCACAACCTTCCGAATGCCAGCCGGACGCTCTCACGATTGAGCCACTGGAACTCAGATGGTAGACCGAGTTTGTTTTCGATATTTATACGCCTGGGAACTAGTCAATTCGTACGTGTGTCACAAGTACTTGTTGGGCTACAAGTCGCATTGTGTCATTGTTTGTTTGTTTTTCTCTACGAATTAGTTCCATCAAGGGATGAGAGCCATTGGGTCAACCTCGTACCCAGGCCCATTTGTAGAGAACTGGGGAGGCTAGGCTACCTCAGCCTCTGATTGGTCAAGAGCTTATGGCGTAAATCAGACGGTTTGATTTTGTATTTTTTTTAAATAAAAAAGTATTTTGACCTTGTCGGTTGTTCCTGCACACGGCACGGGAAATTATATTTTAAACCATGCAATAATTAGGTGTAATTAGGTATAATTACTGTGTAACGAACTGAGTTCTAGTTAATAAAATGCGCAATATACTGCGCATTTTGAGCTAGCCTCCACCAGGGCCATTTGTTCCCGCCATTTTGTTTTATTCGCCATCTTGGCCCAGTTCACTACAAATGGCCCTGGGTACGAGGTTGCCATTGGGTTATCAGGATCTAAATATTGTGATTATGTTACTCTCATTAGATAAAGTCACTTTGCATTTATTTTGTAGATAATGTTGCCACTCTTTTCCGTGGTACATCAGCTGGAACAACGTTAATGGATCAGTATATGAAAATGGTTGCTGTACCTTATGTCCAGGTTGCACTGCGAGATGTTGTCATACGAATATTGGAATGTAAACAATCATGTGAAGTAAGTGGTTTAATTTCAATTATTGTACAATACTGATACAATCTCGATTTTGATTGGCTAAAAGCCTACAGTGAATTCTGGATGTTACTAACAGCAGGGAAATCTGTTTGCCTATGGGTCAGCGGTCAACCGGAAGTAGAGTTTTCGCGGGTTTTCCAAAAAGAATTTAAACGTAAACAAATATGGCGGTCAATGCATGCTTAGGAAAAGTCTTGCGATTTAATATAGTTGTTTTTCTGCGTTTTTAATTGTAGCAGTGCTTCGACAAAAAAAGCCATATGCATTGTTTGCAAACAAAAGTACGAATATAACTGAAGAAGATGTTACAAATGATAAAAGCCGACTAATATACTCACGTACGCATGGCATTCTAGAATATAAACAGCCGACTGAAAACAGCGACACACGCGTGCTTTCAAAGACGAAATGAGAGTCTTAGGGCAATTTTTAACAGGAAGCGTCCACGACCACCAGCAATGTGTTCTTGTGCAACCAGAGAATGTAAACACGTAATTTTCGTTTTGGTGGAAACGGCGAACTTTTGCAGAAATTGACCATCTTACCTTGTTGTCGTCACACTGAAATCAGTAGCATTGACATTTCGAACTTTATTGTAAGACCTGAGTAAGACAGAAAACATAATTATGTATTTTTATAAGAACGGAATTAGACATAAATTTAGCACAATATTGTAGCATTAAAAGCTCTTGATCGAAATAAGATAGAATTTGCGAGTGCGTTTTACAGAACTAACTAAAGGATAAAGGATTGGGGGCTAATCATCCTTTCTCGCAGCCAGTGGCTGAATTACGAAGGACGCAGATCAACGTGGCCATGTCCAGGCATATTAAAGGCGCTCCAGGCAGCCGCCGTACGACACAGTTCAGACCACGGATCACCGCTAAGATGTTAAGTGTTGATTTTATGGAGGGAGGAAAACCGGAGAACCCAGCTTCGAAGCACAGGAGAGATTAACTATTATACAATACCCTGGTTGCTATGCGTGTTTTCATTGATTGTTGTCCATGATCTATTAGAGGACAGACACATGGATCACGTCAGATCACGTCAGCTGACTTGCTTTTTTCTTTCTTCATGCTCCAAAATCCGGCAAGAAGTATTGTGTAATTTTCATATTGTATAAAACAAATAGATTCCATTTTTTTTGTTGTCTGTTCAGTTATAGATGCACAGAAGACGTCACAACGTGGTAAGCACATCAGTGACCCACTCGACTGCGTCTCGTGGGACACTTTATTGTTCTTACCACGTTGTGACGTCATCTGTGCATCTGTAACTGAACAGACAACGGCAAAATGGAATCTATTTGTTAATTATACTTTGGTAGTCTAGTTTGTTTCGTTCCCAAGTATAAATATCGCAAACAGCCTCGATCTGCTATCTGACTTCAGTGGCGGATACAGGATTTTTGCAAGGGGGGTGACTATAAGGTGCTCAGTTGTTTCCTTCAGAATATTTAACAAGGGCGCGGGCGGGGGGGGGGGAGGCAAAACAGGCAATACTTACTACGTGGGGGCAGGGTGGCGCCGAAGATGCGACAAACTTCCAGGGGGAAAAATTTTGAATTTTAGAGTCTCTGAAATAGCATTTCCTGCATTTTGAGGGGGATTTGAAAGAGTTTTGAAGGATATACATTACCAAACAAAATACCCAAATATATGAATACACCATATGTCGTCATTGTCGTGGACTCATGGGGATATGTTTTATACGTTTATGTTCCAAAATTACTATGTATATTCAGATTTCAGATTGAGATTGTATACAATACGTCTATATAATCGTGATTCTTACTGTTTTAAAATTGGGGTTTCAAATTTACAAGATATTAGCGTATCATGATGTCCAATCTTATTGCAAAGGAGAGGCCATAGCTACGGCCTGTATCAATAAGCATTGTTATACAATATAATTTATGCACGTTTTACACACGAGTAACTGTTGTGATTTGTATAAACAGCTGCTAGTGTATCGCTGTGTAATCCTGTATTGGTTGGGGCAGGGAAGGGGGGTGACTAGTCACCAAGTCCCCCACCCCCTGTATCCGCCCCTGGACTTCTAGTGGCTCAATGGTTAGGGCGTTCGGCTAGTACTCGGAGGGTTGTGGGTTTGAGTCTCGTCTGGAGCTAAGAGTTTTCTGAGTTTAAGTATATTTACGACAACTTGTACAGTAAAAACAAATGAAGCTTTAACAACTTCAAGCTGAAAACTCTATACTAAGTTAATATTTGCTGAATTTGTTTCTTTTCGACCTTAGATTAATCCGGCAAGACTGGGGAAGGAGGAAAACGCTGTTAGCAACTTAACGTCGTTGATTGAATTCCTCGATGAAGCTTTGGACTCGATCGTCAATTCGACCTCGAATTGTCCTTTGTATGTAAACCAACTAACTATTTATAGTGTCTGTGAAGTCAAAATTTCGGATCGAACAAATGCGAAACTTATAATCTAAATGACCAATTTCCAAAAAATTGAAGTAATTGTGGTATTTAGTTTTCGTGCAAAGTTTCATTTCAAAATTCGTTGAAAAAAAGGTGATATTTTACGTGTGAAATTTGTATTTTGGAGCGCCGCCATAAGTGGCCGAGCTTGAAGAATGAGTCGAGGAAGCTTATGATGTCATAGACTCAATAACAACAATAACCCTTTTGTTGACAACAATACAGATCTTTTGTTTTTGTTGAGTCTATGACGTCATAAGTTCTCATCAACTCATTCCTCTCAAACACGGCCAATTTAATGGCTAATGGCGGCACTCCAAAATACAAAATTCGCACGTAAAATACTGTACAACTTTGTTTTTGAGAATTTCGAAATGAAACTTCGCACAGTTACCAACTACTATACCATATTATTATATGCCTGGGTTTGATTTCCGGTCCGTACGCGAAAGACGCACGCTGATTGGTTCCTGAGAGGTCGGGGTTTTACGACATTGACCTCCGGTCAGTGTCCGGGTCAATACGCTTTTTTCTCGGCCCTGCAAGTTTTGGCGAGAACATTTCTGAGTTGATTTGAATACAAATAAAAGAGAACTGGTTATTGTTATTCAAATATTCTGAACAATAAAATGTGCTAGAACATTGCTGCTGGTTTTCTTTAAAGCTGTTTATCTAAAAACACGATAAACAAAAGCCGAACTGGTGTAAACAAGAAGGCCAAGAAGCGACATGAAAAAGTTAACAGGTAAGGTAAACAGCATACTCCCAAGACGGAAACAACGCTCGAAGCTTAAAAATAAAGTGAACCAATAGCCATATAATAAATTCCTTATTAACCTCGTTTGCTCGGTCTGTACGGGAAGGTATTTGCCCTCGGTTTTATCGCACAAACCTTGCTCCTTCGTCGCTCGGTCTGTACGAAAACCTCATCAGGCAAATACTTTCCCGTACAGACCTCGCACTCGGTTAACAAGTCCTTATTATTATATGGCAGCAGCGCTGAGAGGTCCGAATACGGAAATCCTGTAATTTGATTGGTTCATAAGCAGTCGGATATTTCCCGTATCCGCCCGCTCAGAGCGGAAGCTGCCGTTCGGGACCGTAAGTTAATTTTATAAACAAAATGGCAGTCATGTCAGTATATCGGCAACAAGATGGATTATAATTTCAGAACTACTCATTGTTGAAATATATCGTGCAGGTATGTTGTTAGAAATTTTATAAGCTTTCATTTGATGTATAGTTCGAGTTTCCACGTTTTGTGAAAGTTTTTAAAATGTCCAAAACGTTCGTAACATTGTTCGTAATAATATAACATTTCCTTCTCACAAGTATTAGAATTTCAGATGATTTTTTATTCACCAACTTAACGTACGATCTTGAGCAATATGTCAAACAAAAGCAATTAAAAAATTCTATTTGGGGTGGAAAGTTCAGGATTCTAACTCAACGGAAAGTACTTTAAAAATGGGAAAATGTCTGTCATTTTCGTTTAGTTCGCAAGAAAGATAGATCGAGTTTTCACAGAACGTTCACAACATTTATGGCCATATAATAAACTACTTATTGACCTCGCTTGTTCAGTCTGTACTAGTGAAATATCGGACCTCTGTTTTTTGCACAGACCTCAACTCGCTGCGCTCGTCTCGGTCCGTACTAAAAAAACATCGGTCCGATATTTCACTAGTACAGACCTCGCACTCGGTCAATAAGTAGTTAATATCTTTAGGATTATGCAGAAACATTACCAACAATATTTTCATCCGAGAGCCACTTTAAATAGGACGCGTCTTAATTAAGTCGCGACTTATTTTCTTCCGTTTAAATGACCCTATTAAGTGCCAAAGTTGCCTTCTTGACATTACAAAATAAGGAAAGACTGGGAATGAATACAGTATATAAGGCAGATGACGTATGCCGTTGGATTATTCATTGTAATATACGTTGTTGGTAGACACTGCTATGCATAGTTGTCCAACTGCATACGCCATCAAACACTCTACCCAGCGATTAATTTCTTCAAAAAATAGACAAGCCATGCATAAAGAAACTTAAGGTGGCTCAATAGCAAAAATCTATAAATAATCCGCTTCCCCCCTCTAAAACGTTTCACGGTATAGATTCGTGCTTCGTTCTTAATCCTAGGGTTACTCTTAGACCCTGGGGTTACTCTAAAGTTTTCAAAAGTATTAGAGTCCCCAATTTTCAGGAGGGGGAAAATCTTTGTTCTAGTGAGTTCAGAAATTCTAATTTGCATTAAATTAGCATATTACAATAAATTTAATTTGTCCAGATACACAAATGCTGCAAGTGCAAGTCTTGAGCTATGCAAGGAACTAGAATGAGGCACAAGTGTACACTGCAAAACGTTTTAAAGGGAAAAAATATGATTTTCGTTTATAACTTTTTCGTGTCGAGTCACCTTAACTCATTTCCTGTCCGAGGGCTTCCCCAGAGGTGAATAAAATCGTCTGGCGTTAGCCAGAATAAAATACTAAAGACCGATTCAGACAGGAAAGAGCTTTAGAGAGGGAGAGTTTTTAAGAGAGTTTATAGCCCAAAGACTATGCTGGAAATGCTCCTGCCATGCTGATATGTTCAAAACCGCTAATATATTTTTCGCTTCGGTATGAAAACGTTGTATGGTGTCTTCCGACAGTTTTTGCTTCTTGTTTGCAACAATGTAATGCTTTAACACAAATTTGTTTGTATAAGTGTTGTTATGACAACATGACTGTTGTCCTGACAGTCAGTCGATGAAAATAATTCTAAAAGAGTGAATAACAATCAATTTTTACCATCTTTATTCAGGGTGCTGCGTTATATATTTGGTTGCTTGCAGCAAAATGTTCGGGAAAAATGGAGCGATAATGAATCACTGAGAACAAGAGTAGTCAGGTAAATTTTGCTCTGTATACTATATTAGCCGTTTCAGAATTGCCCCAGAGATCCAGGAATAGCGAGGCTGACGCGTTGCGTTGCGTTGTGCTGCGTTGCGTTGCGTTGCGTTGCGTTGCGTTGCGTTGCGTTGCGTTGCGTTGCGTTGCGTTGCGTTGCGTTGCGTTGCGCTGCGCTGCGCTGCGCTGCGCTGCGCTGCGCTGCGTTGTGTTGTGTTGTGTTGTGTTGTGTTGTGTTGTGTTGTGCAGCGTTGCGTTGCGTTGCGTTGCGTTGCGTTGCGTTGCGTTGCGTTGCGTTGTGTTGTGTTGTGTTGTGTTGTGTTGTGTTGTGTTGTGTTGTGTTGTGTTGTGTTGTGTTAATGTTCTGTATTTTCTTTTAGTTCATTTCTGTTCCTTCGATGCTTCTGTCCAGCCATTATGAATCCTAGAATATGCAATATGATGTCAGGTGAGTTTGTACGAAAATTTTTGAGCCATGCAGAGTAGCGTTAAACCATGATGTCTAGTCTCCGTTGGTTTAATGCTTTTTGTATCTACTGCGCATGCGCGAGTAGATACATTGCTGTCGCGCTGTTAAGTTAATGTAAGTTAACAAAAGAATGCCTTCGGAGCCAATCAAAACACACAATAAAACGACTCGCGACAAACCACCGAAGCCAAAATAATTACTGTACACCAAGTATTTCATAAGTCATTGTTGACAGCATGGAGCGAGATTTGAATGTAAATTTTGAATTTATTAAATTTGCCACTTAACGTGTGGCAGGAGAGAGGAACAGAAAACTCTTATGTGTAGACAACTAAAACCTGGGTGTTGATTTGACGGAGAGAGGGAAACCGGAGAACCCGGCAAAAAACCCTCGGAGCACAGGAGAGACCAACTAAACTCTACTCACCTAAGTCCCAAACTGGCGGAGTACGGAGTTATTCCCAAACGGTCACCCATCCAAGTACTAACCCCGTCCGACCGGGCTTAACTATTGGTGAGAGGCAGCGCCCTAACAGCACACGCCACCCGTCAAGGAGCGGGATATTTAACAAGGGGATGTTTTTACAAATTTAGTAAGTATTTTAAGTACGAATCGTAGGCAATTCTTAATTGTGATGTACTAGACGTTGTTGGAATGATGATAAAAGTTTTTGAAAGCAAATTAATCCGGTCGTTGCGTGGACGATTTCATATTCAGACGAAGCAATTTATAATATGGCCAACATGTTTGATCGAGCTTCGTAAACTGACAAGACTGCGTTGCCGAACAGAAATGGATGGCCTTCTTCTGAGAAAACAAAGTTAGCTTCATGGTCAAGCAACAATGCCCAAAACCTATGGTATTCCACGAGCGAAATATGCTATTAAATAGCATATAGGGTGGAATAGCTTAGTATGGTTCATGTTGTTCCTTTCTATTCCATCCTCACTGTATTTAACTTAATTTGTTGTTATTTTACTTTTTATTTATAGTTAACTTTTTTTTTTCTTTTTTGTTTTGTTTTGTTTTGTTTTTTGTTTTGTTTTGTTTTGTTTTGTTTTGTTTTGTTTTGTTTTGTTTTGTTTTGTTTTGTTTTGTTTTGTTTTGTTTTGTTTTGTTTTGTTTTGTTTTGTATTATACAGTGGAAAATCGATTAAATTAAATTAAATTAATATTATCGATGTAGATGACAAATAGTCAAATGTCAGTGACAGGCTATGTTGAGAGCGTGAACTGGCAAGTCTATATACGGTATTAATGGAGTAAAATTGTATGCTGCAGTTGTCAATGTCATGCAAAATATGTGTTATGAATGTGCAAACATTTATTGTACCGTTTTACTGCATATATGCTTATGTCTTGAAGAACAATTACTGTATGGTTGCTCTTATAATTTTGATGACATAATTTGCTGGACATCTTTTTCATTAAATTTTACAGCAGTAATACTGGAGATGCTTGTTATCTCAAGCGATTTTCTTTACCTTCTAACAAGATTGCATTATTGTTTGACAAATTGTTGTAACGAAAATATTTAAATACTGTATTCATTACCAGAAATTGATGACAAAATGGCCGCCGCTTAAGGGCTAATTTACATATAGCCATTAGAGCCTGCCCTCTATAAAATGATAATCCAAATTTAAATAGTAAATATAGAGGAAATATTAAAATGCAATTTTCAAATTATTCACTTCCTTATTTCTTTAAATCACGTATACCTACGATCTGCCAAATAACTATATCTCGCAAGCTATTGCTATATCAATGTTTCAGCCTCCATTATTTGTAACTTAAACTTACCGTGACTTACCGTGACTTACCGTGACTTACCGTGACTTACCGTGACTTAACGTAACTTATCGTAACTTACCGTAACTTAAACTTACCGTAACTTACGTACGTTACGGAAGGTTATGGTAAGTTACGGAAAGTTTAAGTTACGGTAAGTCACGGTAAGTTACGGTAAGTTTAAGTTATGGTAAGTTACGGTAAGTTTAAGTTACGATAAATTTAAGTTACGGTAAGTTTAAGTTACGATAACTTTCCGTAACTTACCGTGATTACCGTGACTTACCGTGACTTACCGTGACTTACCGTGACTTACTGTGACTTACCGTGACTTACCGTAACTTAAACTTACCGTAACTTAAACTTACCGTAACTTAAACTTACACTGAAGTGATTTTAAACTATAGCATAGTTGATGAATTAAATGAACTTGCTTTGCTAGTGTTTGTGCTGAATGATGTAAAATCCGATCAGAGCGACATGCTGTGCTTTAATTATAATGTGTTGTGAATGTGTTCGCGCTGAGCACTGAATGGCGACCAGAAATACAATCAGACGACGTGTTGTGTCTATATAGTTTGTTGTGCCATTCCGTATTTAGTAGCTAGTGTTTAGTCACTTTAGTGTATTGTGAATAGTTTGTTGTTTGCCTTATCCCTAATCGTAAAATGCAATTTTAGGTAAATTGGGGAAAACAGGAAACGCGGACGCTAATCGCATTGTTAAAAGAATGTCACACTATATCGCTTTCGTTCTAACACGTACATTCATTGATTTGCCTGAACAATGATCAACACGCTTTTGGAATAAGTGTTTTATACGCCTACATATATCTCAAGCAGTGCCAAGTACACTTGATTTCTGCATATACGAACTTATAGCTAAGACATCTTGGCCGAGGATCTAACATGTCAACTGTACTTGAAACATTAGTTAAAAGGCTATTCAGATTTCAGAAAGATCTTGATTCGAAGCCAGACAAGCACTTGCTCTGTCTTTTTGTCCATGGAAAGCTTGTCGTTTGAGCGAGAAAGTCGAGGCGCGTGGTTTTGTTTACGCGATGCTGAACTACTAAATTGAGAATGTTGTTACAACTTGTACCGTAGCGCAGTAGATACATGCACGCTGAGCGTGGCTATTTTTGTATTTTAGATACTCCTTCGCCAATGGCAAGTAGAACGCTCACAATGGTTGCGAAATGTTTACAAAATCTGGCCAATCTAATGGAATTTGGTGCAAAGGTACAAACGTATTAATAAAGACGTCAGGTTCTCAAAATATAAGTAATAGATGAAGCATGAGCAGCAATTTGTATCTGATTTACAAGGCGAGCTGCAGGTGAGCCGTAGTAAATCAGATACAGATCGGCTGCGAATGCTTATCGTACTTATCAAATGGACGCATCTAAATAGCCATGTTTTCAAACTATTTTTCAACAGTGATGGATCCAGCTTGATCTGGTAGAGGAGGCGGGGGGGGGGGGGGGGGGCGGTGCTGGGCGAGCGAAGTGAAGTGAGATCAGGCCTGTTCTATGGACACAGCCCCGGGGCTGGGGGGTAGGGGGGCGAAGCCCACCAGAATTTTTTTTTATACCTACTAATACCTATGAATCATATGATAGCTAATATATGAATCATATATCTATGAATCATATGATAGCAGATAGCTACATGATACCTAATACCTAGGTCCTATGAAGTTTACACGGACATTGAATGAATGCGTCCTTTATTGTACTTGGATTTGACAAGGTAATTGGCACCCCCCTGCACGCCCCTGGCCTTGACCAAGTGGGGTGCAGGGGGGTGCCAATTGCCTTGTCAAATCCAAGTACAATAAAGGGGTGCGCACCTCCCTGCACCCCCTATAAATCCATCACTGTTTTTCAAGTTGGAGTGATTTTAGCTAAGGAAACTGAGGGAAAAGTTTATGTAAATCAGGACGAATGTGTGTGCGATTTACAGATATTAAATATTCATTTCTTTTGAATTTTCTTCATGAATTTTTAATGATTGGATAAGTATAATATTTAAGACACGAGACGGTAGTGTTTTATCAGATTTAAAGCTGATAAAACACGGACTGTGAATGTTTTAAATAGCTTAAAGAACGACCCATAGTTTATGGGCGTAGTAATTTTGAGAAATAACGTTGTGTAATCCGAGAACATTAAAGGTAAAGTTTATGTAAATCAGGAGGATTCTGAATAACATTTGAACTGTAAGAAAATATGAGAAAGTCGCGAGTTTACGATGAACAGTCTGTTTAAAGCCTAGTTTCCATGAAACTAAAGTATTTAATATAAATACCTGTAAAAGTATTCTCTGTCATGAAGACGAAGCTGTGGGACGAGAGTGTGGAAAGCTCCAAGCTCTTCTCTCATTCGAAATATCTCTCGAACCCAAAAGCGATGTTTCCTTGGCACAGATTGCCTTTGCCTGATAAGTGCAGCAAGAATGAAGAGCTGTGCTTGCGATAGCAACAACAAGTTGTCTCGGTTCACTTCGTCGGCCATATTAGGAGACAAAAACCGGCCAGCTCTGTGAGACACGACAGAGCCTGCTATCAATGCCGCTGACTATGTTTTGCGGCGATCGCAGCGATTATATATGGAAACAGGTGCGATCGCTACGATCACTGACCTGACTGACGCAACGATCGCTGCGATCGCAATCGCCACGATCGCCGAGATAGAAAATAGGGACCTTACTATGCTAGGACGACGACGGCGGTTAAAAAGCAACATAAACTTTATAATTAAAAAAAGTCACGGATAACTGACTTATATTTTATATTTGAAGTTAGTTTAATGACTTCCAAAACGCCCCAGTATTGCTAAAATGATTGTAGTGTCAGTATTGGAGTAAATCTCAAGCAACAGTTCTTATCTTTTGGCCGTTGACGTCGTCCTGAAGACGTGAAAATGCTCTAAGGGCCTGTTTATATGATCCCGGTGTACCGGGATGTCCCAGTTGCCTTGGATGAATTTCATCCCGTGTTTATATGGAGTAAACAAAGTGCTCGTCCCGGTTGAGCGGGATGAATTTCATCCTGGGTCAAAAAGCGCGGGAATTTAAGGAAATGGACAAAAAAGCAAAAACTCACCCTAATTCTACAATGTTAGAAGTTATTTCACTTTTATTCCGTGTTTTGTCTTTAGACCTGACCGTTTGGACGAGATTCTGACCGTAATATTCAAAGTTACAAGCATTGTAGTTCAGTAAACTTCATCCCGGTGTACCGGGATGTCGCGTTTATATGGGAAAAAATCTGTCCCGGTGTACCGAGATCTCGGTTGGTTCAACCGAGATCCCGGTACACCGGGACGTCCCGGTCTCCATATAAACGCAACCGCGAAAATAACAGTAAATTATCTACAAGCCGAGATCCCGGTACACTGGGATCATATAAACAGGCCCTAAGTGGCGTCGTATAAAGAACGACGACGCTGTTGAGATTACTGTAGGGACTAAAAATTATTCATTCTCTTTGTTCCACAACTAGAATTTTTTTGTTTAGAAGACGTTGTCGTTGAAGTTGCCGTCGTACTTCGTAAGGTCCCTATTGTTCTATCTCAGCGATCGTTGTGTTTTATATGGAAACGGTGATTTTGCAATCTTGGCGACTTGATCGTTGCGATCGCCGAGTTAATTTTTGAGCGATCGTAGCGATTGATTATATGGAAACCAGTCTGTTTAAGGTGCCTTTGAAACGAAACTAAAGCCCCGGTCAAACGAGGATGAGAGTTGATGAGAGTTGACCATGAGAGTTGACGAGAGTTGTAAATAGACAGATATATTTTGCATTCTGTTTTACAAAGTGAAAACCGCTAGCCGCTAAACTCTCATCAACTCTCATATGCCAACTCTCATGACCGGTCAAACGAGCAAAAACTCTCATTAAAATTTGAACCAGCTCAAAGTTGATGAGAGTTGATAAGAGTGCTTGAGAGTCGATGAGAGTTGGTGGTCAAACGCGACCGAGAGTTGCAACTCTCATCGACTCCCATCCACTCTAGTCCTCGTTTGACCGGGGCTTAAGTCTGTCTTATTTGAAAGAACACTTAAAATAACAAAGTAACATCATTCGTAGTTTTTCGTTTCCTTGCTTCGTTGAAATATTTCAGTTTGATATGCAAATTAAACATTTTGACTTAGACCCCATTTACACGATGCCGGTACAATTTAACAAAAGGTCCGCTATGCGTACATGTATCTGCGCAAACCCATGTCAAGATCTTGTGTGATCTTGGAAAATCTTGTAAGATCTTAAGAAAAATCTTAAGATTTTTACACGTAGATCTTATAAGATTTTAGCGAGATCTTATAAGATAATTAAAGAGAAAGTACACGTTCTCTGACCTTAATAATTTTTTATCATGACTCATCATGACTCACAAAAACTGTGGTAGATCACACTCACAAGTTTACTATAAGTCACGTTAAAAATACTTAACCAGTTTATCAGCAATATCCCCTGTCTCCAAAATGTTTTTGTGCAAAACTTTGTCGGAAATATAGAATTTAACGGCTAACTGCTGGAAGATATATCCCAATGGCCAATAATACGGCTACCGCGGGTCTAAATACCCCTGAATCGTCTGTTGACATGAGCGCAAATATCAAATTGCATTATTTACGCTATTTACTTGGCCTACGGTCAAACGCGGTCATATTTAAAGTAAATCAATCGTCTGTAGGTTTGTGCCATTTGGGAAACTTGCACGGTTAGATAGAGCATTAAATTCTGTACAACATATGTGAATTAGAACAAATCGTATAGAATAGCAACGGAGAAAAATATAACAGTTGAACTGAGATGAGCGCTAGTGGCGTACGGTCGAACGCGGTCATATATTTAAAGTAAATCAATCGTCTGTAGGTTTGTGCCATTTGGGAAACTTGCACGGTTAGATAGAGCGTTAAATTCTGTACAACATATGTGAATTAGAGAACATGGTATAGAATAACAACGGAGAAAAGGCTATTTGAACTGACATGAGCGCAAATATCAAATTGCATTATTACGCTATTTACTTGGCGTACGGTCGAACGCGGTCATATTTAAAGTAAATCAATCGTCTGTAGGTTTGTGCCATTTGGGAAACTTGTACGGTTAGATAGAGCGTTAAATTCTGTACAACATATGTGAATTAGAGAACATAGTATAGAATAACAACGGAGAAAAGGCTATTTGAACTGACATGAGCGCAAAATAATATCAAATTGCATTATTTACGCTATTTATTGTCCTACGGTCGAACGCGGTCATATTTAAAGTAAATCAATCGTCTGTAGGTTTGTGCCATTTGGGAAACTTGCACGGTTAGATAGAGCGTTAAATTCTGTACAACATATGTGAATTAAAACTCAAATCGTATAGAATAGCAACGGAGAAAAATATATTTGAACTGAGATGAGCGCAAATATCAAATTGCATTATTATGCTATCACTTGGCGTACGGTCAAACGCAATCATTTTAAAGTATACCTGAATCATACTACTCCAATCATACAGCGTTGCAATTGACTTTCTTCGAAAATAATGTTGTTCTTCGTCTCGCTCCGTAGTTCATACAACATGGCGAGGAAATATAAACAGTCACACTACTGCACATATTACAGGTCAGCGGTTACACCAAAAAGTTAACACACACACAAACAAACAAACAAACAAACAAACAAACAAACAAACAAACAAACAAACAAACAAACAAACAAACAAACAAACAAACAAACAAACAAACAAACAAACAAACAAACAAACAAACAAACAAACAAACAAACAAACAAACAAACAAACAAACAAACAAACAAACAAACAAACAAACAAACAAACAAACAAACAAACAAACAAACACACACACACACACACAACACAATAGCAATATATCTGCGCGTTGCGCAGATACAAAAACGGAACAAATTCATGCCGTTTAGGCCTTGCGTTTACACGATACCGGCACAAAAATCACATGAAAACGGCACAAAATGAAGATGGGTTCCTTGACGGCATGAAATGAAAACGGAACACTAACCGGTATCATGTAAACGCCCGTGCCGTAACACTTTGATGACGGTAATCACGATATATACGACCACAGTATTCGGGTCAGCAGTATTCACAAAGTCTTCTCAATTCTCATTGGAAGAGAATAGTCACATGCTAATCCGTCATTATATTATACCGGCACCGTGTAAACGCAAGACTTTTTGGCCTGTATTTACACACCGGCATAATTTTGTTCCGTTTCCAAATTGTACCGGCATCGTGTAAACGGGGTCTTAAAGGGTATTGGCAATAAAATTAAGTTTGTTTAATTTGAAAGAACTCGTGAAATTGTAATAGAAGATCTTTTACAACTTTTTCATGTCTTTCTTCATTTGCAAGATTATTTCAATTTGTTTAATATGTAAATGAGATGGGCTCTGACGTCAAGAGCAGGGTACAGTATTTTTACACAAAGCAACATCAGTTACAAAATGTTCAGTGTCACAAGGCATTTTTACGTGCACAGTTTCAAGTGATTTCGTTGAAAAAAAATTGGAGATATAACTGATTTTTTTACGTGTGAAAATACTGTATCCTGCTCCTGACGTCAGAGACTAAATGTAAATGTTACATATCAAACAAATTGAAATATCTTGAAAACGAAGAAAGATACGAAAAAATTGTAAAAGATCTTCTATTACAATTTTATGAGTTCTTTCAAATTTAGACAAACTTAATTTTTATTGCCAATGTCATTTAAAGTGCTTATATCACTTGTGGGGTTTTAACGTATTTGAATAGAGGAAAAAAAGTTATTTAATAAGTTATTTTGCCGTTTTTGATTTACTTTAATAGTTTCTGAGATATAAGCCTTTAAACATGCCAACTTCGGCTTTTCGCCAAAAATTTCCGTCGTTCATTTTTAAGCATAGGGGCCTAGTTGGAACTCTCGTGCGTACTAAAAAACGGGTGTGAGCTCGACATTTCGATTTTTCAGTCAAATATATGTGTTTTTGTGAATCAATAAGCCAAAACGTGGTTGTTTTGGACTGACTCGTTCCTGAGTCCCAGGCCCCCAAGGTGTTAAAATGAAACGGAAATTTTTGAGAATTGGCATGTTCAGAAGCCAATATGTCAGGAACTATTTGACTAAATCAAAAACGGCAGAATAACTTATTAACTGATTTTTTCTGCTCTATTTAAATACGTTGAAACCCCACAAGTGATATAAGCACTTTAAAGCCTTGGTTTACACTAGCGACATAAGGATAAGGACAAAACAAAAGGCAAAACAAAAGAATGAAGTCAAGCCTGCCAGAGGTCGTGAATTTTGGTGGGATGTGTTCTATATTTTGCGCAGACTTAATTTTTTTTTTCTTCTTTTCAACAGGAGCCATATATGATTCCGCTAAATCCTTTCATACTAAAGAATAAACCACGAATCGTGAACTTTATCGACGAGCTCTCGGTACGTTTTTGATCATTTTATCAATAGTGCATGTAAAAAGTAGAGTCCTACGTAGACAGTGTTTTGGATAGAGCGACGTGAGGTGGTGGTAAACTACGGAGATTTTCAGTGACAAAATACTGACGTTTTGATCATAGCCCTTCATCAGAGTAAAATGAAGGACTCCGCTCAAGACATCCAAGTGGTAATTGACAAGTGTGAAATTCTATCTATATATAAGTTATTTACATGTGAGAATAATTATGAACGGCGAACCAATGAAAATTAAGGTGACGTAATAAACATAGGCTCAACGTCCGGAAAATGCAGAATTAAAATAAGGAAAGAGGAATAGAAGAGACGTTTTCATTTAAAGAGGGTTTGAGTTTAGAAATAAGTAAACTTTCTCGAATGAGTAGTTCAAAATTAGGAGAAGAACGACAAGAAGAGATTATAGAAAAATCATTGGGAGAAACAGAGTGTGAAGTTTTAGAAGAATGTGTTTGAATAGCAAGAGGCGAAACGGTTGTCAATCCCTTTCCCGTCAACGACGAAACACCCATGTGTTCTGAGATCCGCGTATGTAAATGGCGCCGTTAGTAAACTTATTTTAAAATGTTTTGACTTTGTTATTTATGGCTTTGCATTTAAGAATTTTGAGCTGGGCTCTTATCTTTATAATTCGTTTACGTTTTCCGCCCGGAAAATCATTAGCCACGATCATCAGAGTAGTGATAGACCCCCGTATAGCGTTTGAAGGATGCCGCCTCATTAAATATTCAACTTATTATTTATGCATACGTACGTCATCGTTCTCAGGCTCCGTTGGGACCCTTTAACCCTACCTCATTATTTATGCATACGTCATTATTTCTAAGGCTCCTTTGGGACCCTACCTCATTATTTATGCATACATCATTTCTAAGGCTCCTTTGGGACCCTCTAACCTTAATTGTTTATCCAACCCCCTAACCCTAAGTTGAATATGTAATGAGGCGGCATCCCTTTGAACGCTATATGGGGGTCAACAAATATCAGATCGAGGTCTTGACGTCTGCGTTTTCGAAAAAGTTCGTTTTCGCCGTCCAAACTAGTGCAGGAAAACGGCGTCTTCGAATGTCTCCACACTGGAGAGCGTTTTTGAAAAAGCTCCGTTTTCGGTCACCGAAGACGCCGGATTAGTGCCAATCTCGCTCCCAGGCCCTCTATTCTCGTGAAGGCTTGCATTCGCAAAGGTCTGGAACCTAGCAAGAAGTAGAAGGCCTAATCGAATTGCCACCAACATCTCAAAAGTGCTCTAAAACGGCCCATGTTAAATATATTCTAAGGATTTTGGGTGAAGGAAAATTCGAGTGTAGAATATATACATTTTAAGACCAAACCGGGACCAGTTGCGAAAAATGCAACTACACAGGCCTTCCGGCAGGAATTGAACCCACGACCTTGCGATTCTAGTGCAGTGCTCTGACCACTGAGCCACGGAGGGCGTTGCCGAGAGCTTGATCGCGAGTTCTGTATATATAATAAGGTGGTATGCCAGGAGAGAATTGGGTATATTATAAGTAATATTGGGCATTTCACTCGATTACATAGCATGCTCTAAGGATTTTGGGTGAAGGAAAATTCGAGTGTAGAATATATACATTTTAAGACCAAACCGGGACCAGTTGCGAAAGATGCGACCGGAAGACCTGTGTAGTTGCATCTTTCGCAACTGGTCCCAGTTTGGTCTTAAAATGTATATATTGTACACTCGAATTTTCCTTCACCCCAAATCCTTGGAACGTGCTATGTAATCGAGTGAAATGCCCAATATTACTTTTCATGTTAAATATAGCAACATACAGTGATATCACACGAAGTTTCTCAATTTCAATTAGTGTCTAATATAAAAACAAGTAAATTATGAAATAACCTACTGATTACTATATGTGCACTTTTTACAATCATCGTAATTCGTAAACATTTCCTACACTGATAAGTCAAACCTGAGTCGTTAAATGGTTAGATTCGTGTCCAGCAACTTTTGTGTACCATTCCGTTAAAGTGTGATACCACCGTATGTCACTATCTTTGACTTGGGCCGTTTTGGGGCACTTTTGATATGTGAAAAAACCCCTTGTATTTGTCGTTGGCTTCCCCCCTCGCCGAGATATATAGAAGGCCTAGTGTGTAGGCTGAGAGCTAGCATTTTCTGTTCGCGCGAGAAATGAGAAATGCTGGCTCTGGGAACAGGATTTGGTTATAGTGTAGATGAAAAGCCTAAAAATAACTCATATCAAAAAGTCCCCGTTTTAAAACGAAAATTTGTGGACTTGGTCTAAAATTCCCTATAGTTAGTGTTCCTATAATAAAATACAATTTTACTCTCTTTCAGAATATACCGCACTGTCCGTCAGCTAACGAACAAGTTTCATCTGATTTAGCGCGAAATTTAGCTTTTCTACACGATAAATGCGTGATCCATTCCGCAGCATTAAAGGAGCTAAGACAAACGGAGGTAAGTTAACGTTGTGCTTCGTAACCTAACCCGTAGCACGAAGCGTGGTTTGGCTGTAGCCTAGATTCTAGCCCCACCCCCCCCCCCCCCCCACCCCCCAGTGGCGTGGTGGCAAGTTTTAGGCTGGGGTGGCCAGATTAGCTTTTCGTTTCGTATAAGTGATCCGAGCGGACTCGCGGGGGAAGGCCTAGTCAAGTTTGTACTCTTCCTCAAATAAACAACCAAGCAGTTGTGATTTTGTGATGTCTTGCATTTTGTAATTACTATTTGCCTCCGCATAAAGTAATACAATCCTGCTCACCTCGTATCGTCGACGTTTTACTAGCCTGCCTTTCCTATCAATCTGCAACCGCCAAAAGTTGAAAGTTAAACGGCAATTAATATTAATTAAGCTTGAAATAAAATTTCAAGCTTAATTAGAATACGTTCCATAATTTCCCTCTATCAATTGCCAAGATTTTTGATAAAATCTTCGCAGAACTATAGCTCGTTCTTTTAGCACGGTAGATCCCAGCAACACCCGAAGGGCCAAACGATTCTGGGCAGGACCTTTTTGCGAATTTTTCTAGGACTTCTCGTTTCCAGCCTCTTAGTCCAGTCTTCCGAAGAACCCAAATTGACTACGCGACCAAGCTCATCGCGGAAACGAAACGAAAGGCCTAGAAACTAGGCTAGTTCGGCTGATCATAGATCGAAATCAGAGATTATGAGCCCGATGTTTTACGCACTTTAAATCCCATACAATTCGGACGCGAATATTGTATACGACTTATCGAATTCACACATGCATTCAACCATAGTTAATAGAAAATATACATGGTTTGGAAACCCAGCAAACTTCAAAGCGGTTAACAATTAAGCTACGACTCATGTTGAAAGGTACATGAAGGTGCCAAATCCTTTGTTTTAGGTTTATTAATATTTAAACAGTACGGTTGAGTGCTTGAACACTATACACAAAGCACAATATGTTCAGTAATCGTGAAAGTGCAATAATAACAAAAACATAAGACAATGACTTTTGTTGAGCTTCCAAACCATGTATATTTTCTATTAACTATGATTCAACCGTTCCAGTCGTCTGCGGTCGTCTTTGCGAAACAAATTGTAAGACACACACATTACCAGCATATCCTCCTACCTAGAATTACCAATAATCAGTAAGTGTGAAATGGCCTAGAATTACCAATAATCGTGAATTTTAAAAAAACTAATTCCCAACCCCCACACCAACCCAGATCCTCACCTCTAAACCTTAACCCTAAACCTAACAACAACCCCCCGGCAACCCTAAACCTAACCCACAACCCCCGGTGACCCTAAGCCTAACCACAACCCTCCGGGGAAAAAAGCCCCATCTCTCAGACCCCCCGACCACAACACCCCTACTGTTTTTTTAGTTATATGCAATTTAGTTTAACTTGCCGCATGTGGAATTACCTACAATTACCAATTATTGGTAATTCAAGGCCGTTTCACACTTCCTGATTATTGGTAATTCTAGGTAGGAGGACATGTTGACATTACACAGTGTAAAACCTCTGCCGGTGCAGAGATTTAGCTGTTGCGAGACAAGTTTAAAGGGTATTGGCAATAAAAATTAAGTTTGTTTAATTTGAAATAACTCGTAAAATTGTAACAGAAGACCTTTTACAACTTTTTCGTATCTTTCCTCGTTTTCAAGATATTTCAATTTGTTTAATTGTAAATGAGATGGGCTCTGACGTCATGAGCAGGGTACAGTATTTTTACACAAAGCAACATCAGTTATGAAATGTTCAGTGTCAACAAGGCGTTTGTATGTGCACAGTTTCCAGTGATTTCATTGAACAAATTTAGAGATATAACCGATTTTTCTACGTGTGAAAATACTGTACCCTGCTCATGACGTCAGAGACCATTCAAAATTAAACAAATTGAAATATCTTGAAAAAGAAGAAAAATACGAAAAAATTGTAAAGGATCTTCTATTACAATTTTATGAGTTATTTCAAATTAGAGAAAGTTAATTTTTGTTGCCAATGTCCTTTAAGGCTTTGGTGTTGTGGGAGAAAAACACCCACACGCTTTCTTCGAATTAATTTGATTACGAAATTTTTGAATAAGAATAGAGCTAAATTCCCATAGGATAAAGATGGTACACCAATATGGCCTCCATTTCATTGTTTCGGTGCGCCAATATGGCCGCCGTGACGTCAGACGAAAACGATCCTAAAAGCCATAGCGATAGGCTATTTGTTCACTCATAATTACGGGTGTTTTTGAAGAATTTTTGCATGCCCTCCCTCGCTTCAAAGGGAGATTACAGTCAGGCTAGCTCTAGGCAACAGCCTCAGCGGCCAAAGTGGTCAGAGTATTGTATTGCACTAGTGACCAGAGTCCTGGGTTCATTAACAACCGAAAGGCTTTAAGGTGGCTCCATACAGTTTCTTGAAAAATGGAAAATACAAGTTTGAGAGTCCAAAGCACGCACATAAACAATTCCAAAAAAGAATAAAACTAAATGTTATGCATAATTAAAACAGTCTGACAATCAAAAACTGTTACCAAATAAATACCAACAGTTGTTGCTATGGCAACAATGACGTTTCAAATTACCCTTCAAACTAATTTAATTCGAAAAAAACTTTGGTGACCCCCAATTTTTTTTTCATTAAAACTTTTCTTGAAGTATGAGTAATCAATAGGCCAATTTTAAAAAAATTCTGTACAACGAATAAATTTTGTTTCCGGAAAAATCGTGTTTGTTAATTTTTAAAAAAATTCGTTCTACAGAATTTTTTTTAAATCTGCGTTTGATTACTCATACTTCAAGAAAAGTTTTAATGAAAAAAAAATTGGGAGTCACCAAAGTGTTTTCCAAATTAAATGAGTTTGAAGGGTAATTGGTAGCCATTTTGAAACGTTATTGTTGCCATAGCAACAACTGTTGCTATTTAATTGATAACAGTTTTTGATTGTCAGACTATTTAACTATGCATAACATTTAGTTTTATTCTTTTTCCGAATTGTTTATCACGTGTTTTGGACTCTCAAACTTGTATTTCCCATTTTTCAAGAAACTGTATGGAGCCAGGCGTAAAATGTCGCGCGCTCGACTCTTTTCTTTTGTCTTGTGAGTTTCCATGTGGAGCGAAGTAGCAAACTATTCAATTTGTACAAAAGAAAAGTCGAACGCGCGATATTTTACGCCTAGTGGAAATCCAGCTTTAACCCCTTGGTGACTGCAGGCTCTCTCTCCCTTACAAGTTAAATCGTCTGGCGTTTTAGCCGGAGTAAAAGGTTCGTTTCACTCAGGGAAATTTTCCTGAGTTGATTTGAATACAAATAAAAGAGAAATCGGTATCTTTATTCAAATATTCTGAACAATAAAATGTGTTGGAACGTCACTGCTGGTTTTCTTTAAAGCTGTTTATCTAAAAACACGACAAATAAAAGTCAAACTGGTGTAAATGAGAAGGCCAAGAAGCGACACGAAAAATTCAACATGTAATGAGGTAAACAGCATACTCCGAAGACGAAAACAACGGTAGAAGCTTAAAAATAAAATGAACCAATAGCCATATAATAACTTCCTTATTAACCTCGTTTGTACTGGAAAGTATTTGTCCTCGGTTTTATCGCACAAACCTCGCTCCTTCGTCGCTCGGTCTGTACGAAAACCTCAGGCAAATACTTTCCCGTACAGACCTCGCACTCGGTTAATAAGTCTTTATTAAGACCTCGTACTGTCAAGACGTCGGTCTAATATTTTCCTGTAATGACCAAGCAGATGATTAGGGGTGGACCATTAGATAATAGAAAAGTGATGGGTCTTTTTCAGCGTGCACGATTTTTTTTGTCAATTGCTCGTGCAAGATTTTTTTTTCAGGATTTGCATTGTGCAATTAAAGAATTTTCTTTGTGCGCAAATTTATTTTTTTCCGTTTAAATTACCTTGCACGACTTTTGTTTTTTGTTTTTTTCCAACCCACCCCACCCCCATCACTTTTCTAATGGTCCGCCTCTTAACAAGTTAATAAAAGGCATTTTAAATTGAGTTGGGCATTTTAATTATTTTTTTTAGCCTGCTTTGGAAAACCTATTGTTGGCAACTGAAAATATTTCCAATAAGGCCAAGGTGTACGTGAGTTCACGTGTTTCATACGCTGATTGACAGACATTTGGTATTTTAGTTCAACTTCTCTGACCTAACCTCTTTAGAACTGTAAATAAACAAAATAATTCGACCACAAATTAAATACATTTTATTTATCAGAGATTACGACTATAATTAATGAATATAAAGTGGCCGAGAAACCCAAATACGATATTATCAAAATGGTGTATTTGTGCTAAATATTTACAAATTTACCTTATTTCAAAAGTAGAAAAGTAAATGTTAAGCGGTTAGCCTTTACTCTAAGGCAGATTCTGGTAATTTGTTGAACTTTTGAAATAACGTCAAAAAACGTCAACTAAAGCCTTTTTTGAGCTTGCTAAATATCTATATTACGACTTACTTGAAAAGCCCGGGGGAAATGTTAAGGGTTAGCCTTTATTTTTTGACCGATTTTGGTCACTTTTGAAACTTTTGAGTTAAGATCAAAAACGGTTAAATAAAGTCGTTTTAAACCCTCTGTGAAAAGGAGAAGGCTGTATTTTGCCGAAAAAATGTTTTTTGATTTTTTGAAAAAAATACGGAAAAAAAAAGTAAAGAGGTTAGCCTTTACTTTTTGACAGATTTTGGTCACTTTGAAACTTTTTAGTTAGGGTCAAAAACGGTTAAATAAGGTCGTTTTAAACGTTATATGAAAAGGAGAAAGCTGTACTTCGGGTAAAAAATTTTTTTTATTTTTTGAAAAAAATCCGGAAATAAAGTCGTTTTAAACCTTCTGTGAAAAGGAGAAGGCTGGACTTTGCCTAAAAAAATTTTTTTTTATTTTTTGAATAAAATTCGGAAAAAAATGTAAAGGGGTTAGCCTTTACTTTTTGACGGATTTTGGACACTTTTGAAACTTTTGAGTTAGGGCCAAAAACGGTTAAATAAAGTCGTTTTAAACGTTCTATGAAAAGGAGAAGGCTGTACTTTGGCTAAATAATTTTTTTTTTATTTTTTGAAAAAAATGCGTAAAAAAAAGTAAAGGGTTAACCTTTACTTTTTGACCGATTTTGGTCACTTTTGAAACTTTTGAGTAAGGGTCAAAAACGGTTAAATAAAGTCGTTTTAAACATTCTGTGAAAAGGAGAAGGCTGTACTTTGCCTAAAAATAATTTTTTTGATTTTTTGAAAAAAATCCGTAAAAAATAGTAAAGGGGTTAGCCTTTACTTTTTGACCAATTTTTGACACTTTTGAAACTTTTGAGTGAGGGTGAAAAACGGTTAAATAAAGTCGTTTTAAACGTTCTGTGAAAAGGAGAAGGCTGCTCTTTGTGTAAAAATATTTTGTTTGATTTTTTGAAAAAAAACCGGAAAAAAAAGTAAAGGGGTTAGCCTTTACTTTATGACCGATTTTGGACACTTTTGAAACTTTTGTGTTAGGGTCAAAAACGGTTAACTAACGTCGTTTTAAACCTTCTGTCAAGAGGAGAAGGCTGTACTTTGGCTAAAAAATTTTTTTTTTGATTTTTTGAAAAAAATCCGTAAAAAAAAATAAAGGGGTTAGCCTTTACTTTTTGACCGATTTTGGTCACTTTTGAAACTTTTGAGTAAGGGTCAAAAACGGTTAAATAAATCGTTTTAAACCTTCTGTGAAAAGGAGAAGGCTGTACTTTGCCTAAAAATAATTTTTTTGATTTTTTGAAAAAAATCCGTAAAAAAATAGTAAAGGGGTTAGCCTTTACTTTTTGACCAATTTTTGACACTTTTGAAACTTTTGAGTGAGGGTGAAAAACGGTTAAATAAAGTCGTTTTAAACATTCTATGAAAAGGAGAAGGCTGTTCTTTGTGTAAAAATATTTTGTTTGATTTTTGGAAAAAAAACCGGAAAAAAAAAGTAAAGGGGTTAGCCTTTACTTTATGACCGATTTTGGACACTTTTGAGTTAGGGTCAAAAACGGTTAAATAAAGTCGTTTTAAACGTTCTATGAAAAGGAGAAGGCTGCTCTTTGTGTAAAAATATTTTGTTTGATTTTTTGAAAAAATTCGGAAAAAAAAAGTAAAGGGGTTAGCCTTTACTTTTTTGACGGATTTTGGACACTTTTGAAACTTTTGAGTTAGGGCCAAAAACGGTTAAATAAAGTCGTTTTAAACGTTCTATGAAAAGGAGAAGGCTGTACTTTGGCTAAATAATTTTTTTTTTATTTTTTGAAAAAAATGCGTAAAAAAAAGTAAAGGGTTAACCTTTACTTTTTGACCGATTTTGGTCACTTTTGAAACTTTTGAGTAAGGGTCAAAAACGGTTAAATAAAGTCGTTTTAAACCTTCTGTGAAAAGGAGAAGGCTGTACTTTGCCTAAAAATAATTTTTTTGATTTTTTGAAAAAAATCCGTAAAAAATAGTAAAGGGGTTAGCCTTTACTTTTTGACCAATTTTTGACACTTTTGAAACTTTTGAGTGAGGGTGAAAAACGGTTAAATAAAGTCGTTTTAAACGTTCTGTGAAAAGGAGAAGGCTGTTCTTTGTGTAAAAATATTTTGTTTGATTTTTTGAAAAAAATCCGGAAAAAAAAGTAAAGGGGTTAGCCTTTACTTTATGACCGATTTTGGACACTTTTGAAACTTTTGTGTTAGGGTCAAAAACGGTTAACTAACGTCGTTTTAAACCTTCTGTCAAGAGGAGAAGGCTGTACTTTGGCTAAAAAATTTTTATTTGATTTTTTGAAAAAAATTCGTAAAAAAAAAGTAAAGGGGTTAGCATTTACTTTTTGACCGATTTTGGTCACTTTTGAAACTTTTGAGTAAGGGTCAAAAACGGTTAAATAAATCGTTTTAAACCTTCTGTGAAAAGGAGAAGGCTGTACTTTGCCTAAAAATAATTTTTTTGATTTTTTGAAAAAAATCCGTAAAAAAATAGTAAAGGGGGTTAGCCTTTACTTTTTGACCGATTTTGGTCACTTTGGAAACTTTTGAGTTAGGGTCAAAAACGGTTAAATAAAGTCGTTTTAAACATTCTGTGAAAAGGAGGCTGTTCTTTGTGTAAAAATATTTTGTTTGATTTTTTGAAAAAAAACCGGAAAAAAAAGTAAAGGGGTTAGCCTTTACTTTATGACCGATTTTGGTCACTTTTGAAATTTTGAGTTAGGGTCAAAAACGGTTAAATAAAGTCGTTTTAAACGGTCTGTGAAAAGGAGAAGGCTGTACTTTCCCTAAAAATATTTTTTTCCGATTTTTTCAAAAAAATCCGGAAAAAAAAAGTAAAGGGGTTAGCCTTTACTTTTTGACCGATTTTGGACACTTTTGAAACTTTTGAGTTAGGGTCAAAAACGGTTAAATAAAGTCGTTTTAAACGTTCTATGAAAAGGAGAAGGCTGCTCTTTGTGTAAAAATATTTTGTTTGATTTTTTGAAAAAAATTCGGAAAAAAAAAGTAAAGGGGTTAGCCTTTACTTTTTGACCGATTTTGGTCACTTTTGAAACTTTTGAGTTAGGGTCAAAAACGGTTAAATAAAGTCGTTTTAAACCGTCTGTGAAAAGGAGAAGGCTGTACTTTAGCTAAAAATATTTTTTTCGATTTTTTCAAAAAAATCGGGAAAAAAAAAGTAAAGGGGTTAGCCTTTACTTTTTGACCGATTTTGGACACTTTTGAAACTTTTGAGTTAGGGTCAAAAACGATTAAATAAAGTCGTTTTAAACGTTTTATGAAAAGGAGAAGGCTGTTCTTTGTGTAAAAATAATTTGTTTGATTTTTTGAAAAGAATCCGGAAAAAAAAAGTAAAGGGGTTAGCCTTTACTTTTTGACCGATTTTGGTCACTTTTGAAACTTTTGAGTTAGGGTCAAAAACGGTTAAATAAAGTCGTTTTAAACGTTCTATGAAAAGGAGAAGGCTGTACTTTGGCTAAAAATATTTTTTTCGATTTTTTCAAAAAAATCCCGAAAAAAAAAGTAAAGGGGTTAGCCTTTACTTTTTGACCGATTTTGGTCACTTTTGAAACTTTGAGTGAGGGTCAAAAACGGTTAAGTAAAGTCGTTTTAAACGTTTTATGAAAAGGAGAACGCTGTTCTTTGTGTAAAACTATTTTGTTTGATTTTTTGAAAAAAATCCGGAAAAAAAAGTAAAGGAGTTAGCCTTTACTTTTTGAGCGATTTTGGTCACTTTTGAAACTTTTGAGTTAGGGTCAAAAACGGTTAAATAAAGTCATTTTAAACCTTCTGTGAAAAGGAGAAGGCTGTACTTTGCCAAAAAAATTTATTTATTTTTTTTAAAAAAAATCCGTAAAAAAAAAGTAAAGGGGTTAGCCTTTACTTTTTGACCGATTTTGCTCACTTTTGAAACTTTGAGTGAGGGTCAAAAACGGTTAAGTAAAGTCGTTTTAAACGTTCTATGAAAAGGAGAACGCTGTTCTTTGTGTAAAACTATTTTGTTTGATTTTTTGAAAAAAATCCGGAAAAAAAAGTAAAGGAGTTAGCCTTTACTTTTTGAGCGATTTTGGTCACTTTTGAAACTTTTGAGTTAGGGTCAAAAACGGTTAAATAAAGTCATTTTAAACCTTCTGTGAAAAGGAGAAGGCTGTACTTTGCCAAAAAAATTTATTTATTTTTTTTAAAAAAAATCCGTAAAAAAAAAGTAAAGGGGTTAGCCTTTACTTTTTGACCGATTTTGGTCACTTTTGAAACTTTTGAGTTAGGGTCAAAAACGGTTAAATAAAGTCGTTTTAAACGTTCTATGAAAAGGAGAAGGCTGTACTTTCGCTAAAAATATTTTTTCGATTTTTTCAAAAAAATCCCGAAAAAAAAAGTAAAGGGGTTAGCCTTTACTTTATGACCGATTTTGGTCACTTTTGAAACTTTGAGTGAGGGTCAAAAACGGTTAAGTAAAGTCGTTTTAAACGTTCTATGAAAAGGAGAACGCTGTTCTTTGTGTAAAACTATTTTGTTTGATTTTTGGAAAAAAATCCGGAAAAAAAAAGTAAAGGAGTTAGCCTTTACTTTTTGAGCGATTTTGGTCACTTTTGAAACTTTTGAGTTAGGGTCAAAAACGGTTAAATAAAGTCGTTTTAAACCGTCTGTGAAAAGGAGAAGGCTGTACTTTAGCTAAAAATGTTTTTTTCGATTTTTTCAAAAAAATCCCGAAAAAAAAAGTAAAGGGGTTAGCCTTTACTTTTTGACCGATTTTGGTCACTTTTGAAACTTTGAGTGAGGGTCAAAAACGGTTAAGTAAAGTCGTTTTAAACGTTCTATGAAAAGGAGAACGCTGTTCTTTGTATAAAACTATTTTGTTTGATTTTTTGAAAAAAATCCGGAAAAAAAAAAGTAAAGGAGTTAGCCTTTACTTTTTGAGCGATTTTGGTCACTTTTGAAACTTTTGAGTTAGGGTCAAAAACGGTTAAATAAAGTCATTTTAAACCTTCTGTGAAAAGGAGAAGGCTGTACTTTGCCAAAAAAATTTATTTATTTTTTTTAAAAAAAATCCGTAAAAAAAAAGTAAAGGGGTTAGCCCTTACTTTTTGACCGATTTTGGTCACTTTTGAAACTTTTGAGTTAGGGTCAAAAACGGTTAAATAAAGTCGTTTTAAACGTTCTATGAAAAGGAGAAGGCTGTACTTTGGCTAAAAATATTTTTTTTCGATTTTTTAAAAAAGATTCGAAAAAAAAGTAAAGGGGTTAGCCTTTACTTTTTGACCGATTTTGGTCACTTTTGAAACTTTGAGTGAGGGTCAAAAACGGTTAAGTAAAGTCGTTTTAAACGTTCTATGAAAAGGAGAACGCTGTTCTTTGTGTAAAACTATGTTGTTTGATTTTTTGAAAAAAATCCGGAAAAAAAAGTAAAGGAGTTAGCCTTTACTTTTTGAGCGATTTTGGTCACTTTTGAAACTTTTGAGTTAGGGTCAAAAACGGTTAAATAAAGTCATTTTAAACCTTCTGTGAAAAGGAGAAGGCTGTACTTTGCCAAAAAAATTTATTTATTTTTTTTAAAAAAAATCCGTAAAAAAAAGTAAAGGGGTTAGCCTTTACTTTTTGACCGATTTTGGTCACTTTTAAAACTTTTGAGTTAGGGTCAAAAACGGTTAAATAAAGTCGTTTTAAACCTTCTTTGAAAAGGAGAAGGCTGTACTTTGGCTAAAAATATTTTTTTTCGATTTTTTCAAAAAAATCCCGAAAAAAAAAGTAAAGGGGTTAGCCTTTACTTTTTGACCGATTTTGGTCACTTTTGAAACTTTGAGTGAGGGTCAAAAACGGTTAAGTAAAGTCGTTTTAAACGTTCTATGAAAAGGAGAACGCTGTTCTTTGTGTAAAACTATTTTGTTTGATTTTTTGAAAAAAATCCGGAAAAAAAAGTAAAGGAGTTAGCCTTTACTTTTTGAGCGATTTTGGTCACTTTTGAATTAGAGTCAAAAACGGTTAAATAAAGTCGTTTTAAACCTTCTGTGAAAAGGAGAAGGCTGTACTTTGCCAAAAAAATTTATTTATTTTTTTTAAAAAAAATCCGTAAAAAAAAGTAAAGGGGTTAGCCTTTACTTTATGACCGATTTTGGTCACTTTTGAAACTTTTGAGTGAGGGTCAAAAACGGTTAAATAAAGTCGTTTTAAACGTTCTATGAAAAGGAGAAGGCTGTACTTTCGCTAAAAATATTTTTTTCGATTTTTTCAAAAAAATCCCGAAAAAAAAAAGTAAAGGGCCTTTAGCCTTTACTTTTTGACCGATTTTGGTCACTTTTGAAACTTTGAGTGAGGGTCAAAAACGGTTAAGTAAAGTCGTTTTAAACGTTCTATGAAAAGGAGAACGCTGTTCTTTGTGTAAAACTATTTTGTTTGATTTTTTGAAAAAAATCCGGAAAAAAAAGTAAAGGAGTTAGCCTTTACTTTTTGAGCGATTTTGGTCACTTTTCAAAAACGGTTAAATAAAGTCATTTTAAACCTTCTGTGAAAAGGAGAAGGCTGTACTTTGCCTAAAAAATTTATTTATTTTTTTTAAAAAAAATCCGTAAAAAAAAAGTAAAGGGGTTAGCCTTTACTTTATGACCGATTTTGGTCACTTTTAAAACTTTTGAGTTAGGGTCAAAAACGGTTAAATAAAGTCGTTTTAAACGTTCTATGAAAAGGAGAAGGCTGTACTTTCGCTAAAAATATTTTTTTCGATTTTTTCAAAAAAATCCCGAAAAAAAAAGTAAAGGGGTTAGCCTTTACTTTTTGACCGATTTTGGTCACTTTTGAAACTTTGAGTGAGGGTCAAAAACGGTTAAGTAAAGTCGTTTTAAACGTTCTATGAAAAGGAGAACGCT